>VWZY01001526.1:261934-306614 GCA_013399075.1 Chloroceryle aenea | reverse complement strand
GACTGAGAGCCCTGGGGCTGTTTAGTCGGGAAAGAAGAAGACTGAAGGGGGAACTTATTCATGTCTATCAATATCTGAGGGGTGGGTGTCACATGGAAGGAGCCAGGCTCTTTTCTGCAGTGCCCAGTAATAGGATAAGGAACAATGGGTATAAACTTGAGCAGAGAAGATTCCACCTCAACATAAGGAAGAAATTCTTCACTGTGATGGTGACAGAGCCTGGCCCAGGCTGCCCAGAGAGGTTGTGGAGTCTCCTGCTCTGGAGCCTTTCCAGCCCCCCCTGGCTCTGTTCCTGTGTGGGCTGCCCTGGGTGACCCTGCTCTGGCAGGGGGCTTGGACTCGATCACCAATCCTTCCCATTCTATGGTTTATTCTTTCTAACCTATTCCTTACACCAATTCATCACTAAGGCACCAGATTTCTTTCCACCAGTTTGACACACAGCGTGACCAGCATTTGTCTGCCATCCGCTGCAGGACAGATGACAGCCTCACATGCAGGGCTTCCAATGCTGCTGCTCTTCTAGAGAGGTTCCTGTAGACTTATGGTTTCAATTATCAGCTGTTCTCCTCATTAGAGCAATAACCTTCCTGACACCAATGCCCAAGACAGCAGAGAAAAGTGAAGAGAAAGTGAAGAGCTGCTGCCAGTCAGCAGGCAGGGAATGAACGGACACGCAGCAGGCACTCCGCATTCTAGGGATGTGGACACAGCAAAGACCAGCACATTTTGAATGCACCTTGATTATTCAGTGAGAGCAGCACGCAGGACTACGGTGAAGATACAATTATAATGATGACAAGTTTAAATGTCATCAAGTCTCAATTATTTGTCATATGGCATGCCCTATATGTCACTCTTCTGGGAGAGCACTGCCTCCACCCTAGGAGGATCAACCACTTAATTTACTACATCATCTTCTAGGTCTGAAAAGCACCCAGCACATTCTGGGTGTTGCTAACATCTAAACCAAAAAGAAAAAAACAAAACACTAAAATTGGAAACATCAGAGAAAGTAAAACAACCAAAAAACTTCTAAGCCCTAGGTTGATCCTAAATAAAAATATAAAGACTGTTTGCTTTATAGTCCAAAGAGAATAGATCCCATCTTACCTCCGAGCAGGAACAAAGGAGAAATGAGCGGGTGCATTCGGAGAGAAGTTCCTGGGACTGTCCAAAGGGCTGCTACCTGTTTGAGAAAGAAAAAACAACAAAAAACCACACCTCAAATGATTTCATTCGGATGAACAAAGAGAGGAAGTTTTCACTGTGCAGAAAAAGACTTTCAACTGCAAGTTGGTAGTCACAGAATTGAAAATACGGAGCATTGATCATTTGAGAAGCAGTTTGCTAGAGAGATGTTTTGATTCTGCTGTTATCAGTGTTTTCCCTCCCTTGAAAATAAGACAAGGTGCACGTTTGCTTCCATGCCTATCGTAAGTAATGCATCACACATACACAGTACATCTTCACTGCTTTGCCACCACTTCCACAAACAAGCTCTTCCTAACAGTTCATGGTGAAAAACCTGCCTCAGAAATGCCACTGATGGCAGTCTCAGGAATAATAAAGTCAGAAAGCATTTCTCCACAGTGTACATCAGCGCTGAATGCAAAACTCACTGAGCTCAGGAAAAAAAAAGCCCTACCAAGGGAACTGCACAGGATCATAAAAGGACTATACAGACGTAAGATGTAACATAGCAGCATTCACTCTAAATCCTGCTTTTCTGAGATACTTCTACCATGAGAATAAAAGTTGCAGTGAATTTATACAGCTAGAAAAAAAAATCCAATTTTCTTTTGGCACAAGAATACTTTCTCTGTCGGACGACGTGCAAGCATAGGGTTGGTCAGTGGTATATTGCAATGTATTCTATTTTGAAGTACAAAGCAGTAGAAAGCCCTTCTGAAAGGCAGAACATTGACAGGCTAACTGCAGAAACCTTGGGAAGTTACAGCTGAATCAGAGGCTGCGTGTCAGCGAGCGGGCTTTCTGTCGGGCATGTTCTTAAGTGGTTTGCTCTTTCAGATCCTTAATACAAGCACCAGACATAGTAAACATGCCAACAGCAATTTCTTTGTGCACAGACAATAAAATAACCTGGAAGTAAGAGCAGAAAACCAGGATACTAGGCAAGCAATACACCGCAAGGTAGGGAACTGTGAAATGTTTTCCAATTTAGGTCCCATATATAAATGGATTCATTTTAAAAGTCCTGTTGAAAGGTCAAACATCAGTGATGAGTCATCTGCAAAGGACTTGTCTCTCTTTGGGAGAAGCAGCAGCTGCCCACCTTGCCTTGCAAGGCAGCACTGTTTGTGAGGTTACGACCCTATCCAGCACTGTACCCAAGCTTGTCATCCGGCTGCATTCATTTCAACCCCCGCTGTTCATCCTCTGGGCAGGAAGGGACTACCTACACCGTGCTCAGTTGGAGCCAACATTCACTCACTCTTCAGCTGTACAAATGGCTCACAGAATCTGCAGCAGCCTCTCTTCACAGCTTCTTGTGAGCACATTGCTCGGGAGGGGAGGGAGAAAGAGCAGAGACTTTCTGGGGCATGAGGATGGCCAGCAAACTCCATCTGGTCTACCAGTCTATGGGGGGGAAAAAGAGCAGCTGGTTGAGATTCAAGCAGCCCCAGGCTGATCTAACGTGTCAAGGAGTGATGAGAGAACCAGACAGGTAAGTGAATTCCAGATCACTCCACAATCCACTTCACCAAGAGCAAAGTAAATTAAAAAGAAGAGTTTGAGCCACAGGTTGGTTTTCCTTTGGCTTGGTTTTCTTCTGTGCTCTTAGTTAAGAAGCAGTAATGAGTTGACAGAGTTACATAACATAATGCAAGCCTTCCCCCCAGCCTGGATTCCACTTAACCCATTCCCAGTATATCCCAAGTGGAAAGGGGAGAGTCATCAGGAATCAATAACTAGATGATTTCAGGTGCTTCATTTATTGAGCTTGTCCTCACTTCAGTTATGGTCACGGTGGAAAACCAGAGACATTATGCTGCTTCTGAATTCAGAGAAGACTGAGTGTCCTGACAGTCTAGAGGGCACTGCAGCCTAACAAGAAAGCTGGAAGAAGGCTGAGATGTCCCCACGGTGACCAGCTCAGCAGTGAGAAACACAAGCTGGCAGCAGCACACGGCTGGGGCTGGGGGCACCATCCACCTGCCAGATACAGCTAGACAGAGCATTCTAACAGAGCTTCTAGATCAGGAGGAAATGCAGCAGGGTTGGGGTCCTTCCGTGGTTATGCAGATCTGACAAAGCAAGGAAGGCTGCCAGTTTTGGTGAGAACCTCTGTCTTCATCTTCCCATTTTTCAAACCTTACTGTGTCAAGAGGATCTTTCTGAAGGGAAACCCCATTGCCCAACGCTGCTATAAACGAGAACGAACCGTCCTTGCCTTTCTAGATCTTCATAAATCTTTTTTAAACTTTCCAGATCATGCTCAAAATAGGATTTCAGAATAACTGAGCAAATTGGGTAATGACAGTTTTTAAATGTTGACATTAAGTATGTGGGTGTTCGACCCCTTCTGAGCCTGCACAATCTCGTATGGAGATACCACTAACTGCTAAGCAGCTACTTTTTCAGATTTCTGTGGCAGATTTCCTTCCAGACACTGGAATTTTAATTAGATCCCCTGTGAGTTGCTTCTAGTTTTAAAATGAAACGCAATTAGTTTTTCTACTCCATTCAAGTCTGGGTGAAGCTTTTAAAACAACAACAGGGAGAGGGGGAATTGCTGCTTTCCCTAAAATTTCCCAGGACTGATGTATCTGCTCTAGTTGAAGGAATTTTAATAAGTGCAGTGCTCTCATTCGCCAGGACTGATCGAAACCCTATTTATTCTGTTAGCAGAGGTAAATTCCCCTGCGTTCAAGGGTTACAGTTGGCTACTACTGGATCTGAAGCGACTGTCCCAAGGGAGGCTGTTACACAGAATGATTGCCCATTAGGTAAATCAACACAGTTACAGGAACGTTAATAATTCAGGCGTGAACCTTTACATTTTCCGGACACAGGAAGAAGGCAAAGAATTTGTACACCCGCCACCCTCCAAGTACAGAACTGCAAGGGCAATGGAGAGGTGGAAGCCTCAGCTATCACCTACAAACACGGAATACATCAGGTAGGTATTAAGTTCAAAAAACTCAGACTAGAACTATTTTGTTCTGACATTCATGAAAATAAGTAACTATAAAACACCAAAGTTGTCATGGTCTTCACACAGGAACCTCACCATTATTTGCTGAGAATCAGCTCGAGCAGCTGAAGAGTTTGTTGCTTGCTACACAACCAGCTGCCTTTAAATGACCACAGAGTCCTGCACCCGGAGAGGAACAACCCCGTGTACCAGTGCAGGTCAGGGGTAGATCTGCTGGAAAACAGCCCCATGGAGAGGGACCTTGGTGTCCGGCTGGACAAGAAGTTATCGTGGGACAGCAATGGGACCTTGTGGCCAGGAAGCCAATGGGCTCCTGGGGGACAGAAAGAGGTGTGTGGGCAGCNATGGAAGCCAGTGAGCAATCTGGCTGCCTTACAGTTGTGCACAGGACATTTCAAAGTGACCTGAAGTTCAGTTATGCAGCTGTAAGAACCTGGCTCTTTCCTACTGAATTATAAAGATGATGTTGCTTCTCTGATTTTAAGCTTTGAACGTTAAAATGTAATCTAGTGCAACTTGGTATTCAACCTCATGATGTAACCTCTCTGAAGTTTTCAGATTTTAAGAAGTGGATTCAAAGAAATGGAAACAAATGTAAGGATCATATGTTCACACCTTTCTTAGCCCCGATTTTGGATGAAAAATAATTTAGAATAAAGGGAAAATTTTCAAACCTGCATTCCTAAAACAGAACCCTTCAGGTCTGGGAAACTGAAGAAGGCAAGTGACTTCCCCAGGCAGTGAACAAGCTGCAGGGACTTGAGCATCTCTTTGGAACCAGGTTCCAGCTCATTTTGGAGAACATTATTTCTCACATTCTGAGAACAGAACCAGCACCCTTCGCAGCCTTCAGATCCATGAGCGTTCGTAAACCAGAAGGGATTTCACAGCAGAGTTCAAACTGTTTGGCTGTACTTCCACCTCAAACGCTGAGATCTCTCACACATTACTGTCCTCTATGTTTTCTAGGGTTGCCAGGCATCTCAGCTGGACGATGCTTCAGACAGCAGTGATCTGTCTGGGTCAGTGGTCATCAGGAGGCAGCTTTGCTGACAGTCAGCAGTGCTGGACTGCACCCACTGGCTCTTACCTTCCAATGCCAGACAGGATCTGCCTTTAGAGTGGCTTCTGAGCAGACACATTTTGGAAAGCCTCCCTGACCTCCTTGCACAGTTGCTGCTCCTTTGATCAGTCAGAGGGGTTCCAAATGGGCATTAAGAGGAGTGTGTTCAGGAAAAGAGAGGCTGGGGAGAAGCTCCAGCATTTCTCAGTAACTTATCAGTCTATGTCCCTAAGCAAACAGATTGTTAGATTCTGTCCAAATACTAAACAAATATCACAGCCTGTTCTCAAATTCACATCTCATATATGATATTTCTTAAGAAAATATTTGTGACTCTACTCTAAATTTCATCTACTATTGTCTCTTGAATAAATTATTTTTCTCAGGGAAGACTCCTAAATACTGGAGGAGAACTCAACTTACAAGTCATTTACCTTCCTGTGCTCTACTGGCTATTCTTGATAGTCAAAAAGGATGTCCTTTTAATTTATAGTTTTAAATCCCACATACAATATCAGAACAAAGAGGGGAAATATTTGACAATCAGTGCTAACGAAAACCAGTTTGCCACTGACCAGTTACTCCTCTTTCTAGAGGACACTTGCACACCTTTAATAAAAGTCAAGCTTGTAAAGCCTGCAACAGCATCAAAGCCACTAAGAGCAATTGTTCATTTTTGAAATAGACAGGAAAAAGCAAATCAAAGGCAAACAGTGAGCATTCCTGCATTTGTTTTCCGAGCCATCTTGACGCCATCTGCCAGGCAAGGACACTTCTTTCTGCACTCTGAAGAGCATCTTTCAGTTAAAGGCTTGTACAGCTCATTAGAATTTGGTTGATGCAACATTCCTATCGACTCTAAGAACAAAGTAAAGAGCAGAATGTAACAAGGTGGAGAATCTCTACCAAGAAAAACACCTTGCTGGAATCAAACTGTACAGAGTTATCACTATCATGTCATCACACACAAGAAAACCAAGGGAGTTTGAAGGGAAAGAGAATGGCCCTATCCAGTTTTTGGCTCTACATTTTAGAATCACAGAATGGTTTGGACTGGAAGGGACCTTAAGGTCCCTGGTTCCAACAGCCATGCCGTGGGCAGGGACACCTCCCACTAGAGCAGGGTACTCAGAGCCCCATCCAGCCTGGTCTTGAGCACTTCAGTGCTTGGACACTCATTGTAACTGAGGTTCTGAAGCAAAAAGAAAAATGGTTTTAATATAACATTTTGAGGATCTTTCTTAACATTTTGCTTTGGTTCATTAAAAAAAAAAGGGGGGTATTTAAAAAAAAAGAGGGCTATTTAAAAAAAAAAAAGTGTCATTAAAATAACTTTCTAGCCTTCAAGATTGGGTTTTATAGCAGCCCAAGCAAATCTGACAGATTTTCATAAAAACTTCAGTGTGTTTGAGGCTTCCATGGGCATCCCTGCACAGTAACTTTGGTCATCTTCTTCCTTTCACCAGGCTGGTTGTCACCTCTCAAAATGCAAAGCTCTGCAAACAGAAGCAGATGGCTCCTTCTAGCTGAGCTACTATCAATTTGCTGTTCTTTCTCAGCATTTCCTTAGTTTCAATATCCAGAAAGTATTTACAGCACATACTGGCACGTAGGAGGAGGAAAGTCTGACTATAATGACAACAACAGCTACTTGTCTTACAGGCGACAGCGACGCGCTGCCAGGCGGGCTGCACCGCGGAGGACGCACCACGAACACTGGGGCTGGTTCAGGGCACTGAGTGCTGGGGCTGGTTCAGGGCACTGAACATTGGGCCTGGTTCAGGGCACTGAACGTTGGGCCTGGTTCAGGGCACTGAACGTTGGGCGTGGTTCAGGGCACTGAGCATTGGGGCTGGTTCAGGGCACTGAGCGTTGGGGCTGGTTCAGGGCACTGAGTGCAGCCCATCGGGGCCACACCTGAGGCCCAACTGTCTTCTCAGTATTGTGAAACACTGAGAACAATGTAGTCACACATCACCTACCTCCCTCGGCAACAAAACCATCACTGAACGCGCTTCCGGATGAGCTGTTGGCTCTGCATGGCCATTTCTAGTTACTGAACAATCATCCCTTCTACAGAAAGAACATCTCCACACACTTCACCTCGACGACCAACAAGCAGTTGCCCATTTGCTCTGAAATGAGCATTTCCCAGCTGCTACCACAGCAAAACTGGCAGAAATGTGAAAAAAAGGAAAGAATCTGAACTATCTCCTGTTGCTCCGAGTGGCAGACAGAGCCAGTGCAGGGTACTGCTGCTCACGGGAACTGCAGTTACATCCCTGGCACAAATGAAGCATGATAGGAGAGTCAAACCAAGAGAGTTACTTAAAGGTATTTATTTAACTTCATTTTACTTCGTTCTGCATCTCCAGTTCTTTTGCAGTATGTAAGAGGAGTGAATCCCCCTGGAAGAGGGGAGGATGGTAACGAGCTAGAAAATGCAAACCAGATGAGGACATCAAATATTTATTTGGAAACTACAAGGACCTTCTTACAAGTCAGAAAAGGTAAAAAACTATTGTCAGATTAAGTTTGAAAGAGCATATTTTGATGTAAAGTATGAGGATGTTCCAACTCATGACAATGAACCCTGTGATTCCCAGGGGAGGCAGCCCTAGGGAGTTACCTGCGTGTCCATGGAGAGGGGAATGTGGTCGCGGAAGAGTTGGAGATGTGCTGGATGTTACGATCAAACTCTTCCTGTTGCTTGTCCGACAGCTGAAAGAAAAGAGAGGGAGAAGCTAAGACATGGGAGAGCACCCGAAGGCAGGTCCTGCAGAACACCTTTCGGCCAGGGAGGACTCTCTCTTTTCAGGGAGGTGTTTCCCCACGCTCTCAGTCTCGGTATTAACTCTGCAAAGAAGCAAACATCCAGGGCCACGAGGTACTTTGTCAGCAACAAGAGGTTTAATACGCTGGGAGCAATACAAATCCCTCTCACCCTGCACAGACCACTGGAGAGAGCTGACGACACATTCTGGGTTCACAAAACACGGGCAACTCTCACTTTACAAATCCCACAAAACACAGAAAACTGCAAAACACCCCAGAAAGCTGCAGATACTCTTACAAATATCCAGCCTAGCAAGAAAATCTGTTACAATCACTGACTATCAGCGTAAGAAACCCGAGCGTGTTCCTTAGGGCAGAGTTAACTTGCGAAGCCAAGTGTTAGCAGAGCTGGGCAGATGAGAAGCATTACTAATAATACTTCAAACCTGGGATTCAAGAACCTTTGAGAACCCGTCCAGCAATACCCATAAAAACTCTGCAAAGCTAATTTCAGTCAAGACCTCCACCCAACCAGCTCTATTCACTGCCATGACTTTGTTCCAGCAAAGAACGTGACACCTCTGTGGGAGGCAGCTCAGATTTATTTTTCTTTTTCCCCCACTGTAGACTCAGAACTTTGCCAAGTGCAGAGAAAGAGGTGTTCCTCCATTTCCCAGCCTGTGACTGCTAACACCAAACATTTAGTGCTGAAGATGATAAAAGTAACTGTAATGGGCAAGGGAAGCCTTTTGAAATCATGGGAGCTGTGAACAAGAGCAACTGGATACTGAAATCACTTCTTCATCCCTGCTTTTCCTGTTATTGAAACCAAATAGACCAAGTCCCCAGCAAAATCTCACAGCTACCCAAGTATTGTCCTGGGGTGCATAAGGAAGAGTGTGTCCAGCATGTTAAGGGAGCTTCTCCTCCCCTTCCNTTCCAACCCCCCCATTCTCTGATTAAAGCGCTGTACATTTATCCATTGTACCACTACCTTGCTTTCTAGGCGGCAGAAGCATTTCTGCTGACTTCAGCAGTTCTCAAAACAAGTAACTACAATCCTATTGGTCTTGCTGGGGGCTGGGAGAACAGAGAGGAGCAGGGCAGCCTGAGCAGAGGCTGAAGAAGGAGTTTGCTGGCCCAGCTCTGGGGGGGTCCCGTGAAGCCCCCGCTGGGTGAGCATGGGCGGTGCAAACCCCTTGGCTTGCAGAGCTCCAGATGCTGACGTCTGCCCCGGTCCTTCCTGCACCGGCTGACCCTCTGGAGCTGCCCAGCAATAAACAAGCTCAGACTGTCAGAAACTCCAGTTTAATGCTAAACTTGCTGCCACAGGACAGAGTGCATCTGACCGTTATCATTTGTAAGCTTTTCTATTGCTGCTCATTGGGAAACTAAAGAACTCGCAGGAAAAAACCCACAAGTGAGCTGCCAAGGATAATAAAGGGTAATAAAGCTGAAGCACCATCAACTGCTATTCAGGCTCTTTAGGGTACTTAAAGCATTCCTCAAAATTATCCAACTGATTCCATACAATCTCCATTTACATTCATGTATTATTCAACAACAATCCATCCAAAACCTGACTGCCATTGTGTACACTGTATGGAAATACTAACAGCCTGATTTGAAGAAACATCAAATCTCAGTTTGTGGATTTTATTTTTTTTTTACATTATTTTTTCAGTTACTGTTACAGTAACTGATGAAAAAAACCCTGAATACTCAGTTCCAACATTAATACCAGATAATCATTATGTTTATATTACTAAAAAAATCTCTCTCATAACATGAGTCCTGAATATTCGAGTATAATATATAATTATATATTTAATTCTATTATAGCATACATAATTACATATATAATTATATATATTACATTAAACTGCTGTGGAAGAAATGAAAAACCTCCTGGGTATTTTAATATGAATTAGAATATAAGAATTTACGATCTTGCTCAATACAAATCCCTCCCACCATGAGGAACCAGCTCCATCCTCCACGGTCATATCCCTGTGCTAAAGAGAGCTCCTAAAATACACTTTACCACAGCAATGCCTGGACCTGGCTGTGGAAACTTGGAGTATTTAAATCACAGCCCAACAGGGAACATGAACTGCCCCAAATCAGAGCTTTTTCCCTGCCTGCCCGTGCTTGCCAAACTGAGCTGAGTTTTACAGCCCCGTTTTCTCTGCTGCACTTGCAAAGATAAGGAAGCAAGAGAGAAAGGGTTAAGTGGCCAGAGAGCAAGCCCAGCTGAGACTGCTCAAACAGGTCAAGTTTACAGAAATGGACCCAGAGCAGGGAACGAGCCCCAAGTCAGGAATAAAACTTTATTTTCTTTACACCCTCCAAACTGGATGGCTTTCAATATCCCTGGATCTCTAATCTGGGAAGGGGGAACATCACTTGGGCATCCTCAGCCATTTCTTTGAGCCATATGTGTTGGCAATAAGGCAGAGCTTGAGAACAGAGACTAAAACCAGAATTTCTAGTTTCTTGAATCCATGTTCTATGCTGGCAAAAATATACAGACAAATAAACCCCTCTGCTCTCCTGGTTGAAGGGAGCTCTCTGGATATCTACACAAGTCTTTTAATAGACCTTGGAATCCCAGAGAACTGCAGAACAAGAGCCGTGAAGTCACAAGAATACAAAAAATGGGGGAGGTTTCATGAAGACTGCAGTTGGGTGACCTCCCCCGAGATGTCACTACACCAGCCTTCGAGCACGTTCTGCAGAACAGCTAAATGTGAAAGCAGCAAAGCTGGCTTTAACCAGGGCTTTGTGCCAAAGAAATTCAAACTAGTCAATTTAAGTGTTGGCAGAAACAGTTCAAAGGAAGAAAAAATTATTTCCTGGAAGATGCACTTTAGGCAGCTGGACAGGACTGGGCTCAGTACGGAGACACAAAGCAGTGGTAATGAGGAGACCATTTATTAATCCTTTCAATGGCATTCATTATTTTTTCTTACTGTTCACAAATTCTCCAAAGAATACTGTATGTTTCCTTGCCCTAAAATAATTCAATCTACAGAAGAAAACAGGAGTGGAAGGAGAAAGTAGAAAGAGAAAAGGTCACCTATACATCTGAGTATTTTAACTAGGAAAGAAAGAAAGTTCCTAATGAGTCCAGAGAGATTGCAAACATTATTATTTGTTTATAAGCCAAAAGTTTTGCTATTTCATTAAACACAAGACAAACCTTACCCTGACCCTCCTTTCCTCGCACAATTCAGTATGGGTCTTGTTAACCTTTATTTCTCAGCTCCCACTCCATAATTTCAGAGAACAGATCCCCTCCAGGTCTCCCAGTTTAGGCAACACCCGATTTTAACAGCACGGAGTTTCCGTCCTGCCCGGAGCTGCAGAGCCAACCTGCAAACTCCCCTGCAGCCCCCCTTACCCCCCGGCCACCCAGCTCCCAGCCTCACACTGCCAAACTCAAGGCTAGGAACCTGCCAGAGCAACTCCATCTAATCCTGAACGCACGCAGCAGAGTGGGGAGTTGATATCAAATGTGCAGGTTGGATCAAAATATCTGGAATGATGCCTCTGCCATGGCTACGGAACCAGAGCTGTGGCTGTGGCTGGAGCTGACTTCTCTGCCTGCAGTAAAAGCACCGTTTGCTACGTGGAGCTGCAGAGTTCCCAGCGTGTTCCTGACACGCTGCAGGACATCGGGCATGGCTCTGGTAACTGGACACTGGCTTTGGACGCACGGAGATGTGCCCCGGAGCCAGCACCCTTGGCCAGGGTTATTTAGGAGAACACTTGTTGGGTACCTGCGAGCTGCACGCAGCCTGAGGGCTCTCCAGCTTACACCCCAAGAAACCTCCTGCTCCCCCACAGACAGCTCGATGTCGAGCCTCTCAAATGAGCACCATTAGCAAACCTTCTTTCCTAGGCATTTTCAGTCTGAAGAAGAAATCGATGCTTCAGTTTCAGCATAAATCAATATTTGATTCTTTATTCTAGCAGATTACTCCGGGGACATCTCTTACTCACTGAGCAAACTGATTAATGTCTGTTTGGCATTCCTGGAGTGAAAGCAAGGGCCACACAAAAACAATTTAAAAATAATTAACCAACCGCCGCTCTCAAGCAATTCCAGAGCGTTGCTGGTTATTAGGAAGAAATAATGATAAGGAACTTTCTCAAAATCTATCTAAATTTATAGGCCTTGAAAATTTTCTCCCAGTTGAAGCTGCAGAATGTGCAAGTTAACGAGATTAGCAATGACTGCACCAGTCTTCCAGAGACTGCGAGGGAAATCACGGCGAAGTAAAAGATACACGGGAAAAAGGGAACTGAAATCCTGGGTTTGATTACTAATGGTTAGCACATTTCATTCATACCAGTGATTCTTACTTAGAGTTTCAGTTTTGCAAACCACCCCTGGCTGTCAGAAATAGTTTCAGTCTTGCAAACCACCCCTGGCTGTCAGAAGGCCGGGTGAACTCTTCCATTAACAAATAACTTGCTCTGAAAATATAGATGAAATATATTGAAAAATATATATGAAATATTTGAAAATATTTGAAAATATTGAAAATATGTATTTCACAAGGCCCACATCAGACTAGGCCCAGATTTGCCATTTAATTCAGAGAGGCCAAATGCCCATGAAACGGGATCCAAATTTCAGAGCAGTCACCCCCCAAACATTACCTGTGGTTACAAACAATTCTTTCTCCAGTGCATTCCTGGACAGACCATCCCTGCCATCCATTCCTAGATGGACCATCCCCGCCGTCCATTCCCGGATGGACCTAAACCGTCCTGTCACCCAACCGAACTTCACTGGATGCTCCTCTGACGCTACCGGAGTTTGGTTTGGGTTGATTTGCTTTACAAAGGCTTCTTTATGAGAAACAGACATTTTGGAAATGAAAATAAGCATTTAAAATTTTTATTCACAATGGCAGAAAATTTACAGAATCCAGAATCTGCATGTCAATGAATGCACCAGCTGCACAGCGGTGGTAACTAGATGTGGAAGTTATTGTCTTAATTATAGTAATTCAAAGATGGAAGCAATTTTGTAAGCTTTAGCACTACCAACAACAGGGATAATTAGTTCTCTAAAATAGATAAGAATAAGCAAGCATCTGGTTTAACTGAGTTGTTTTTTTTTTCATGTTCAAGAATAGTTTAGAAGTTCTTCATCCTAGAATAACTGGGCTAAAAAGTGTTAGTATTCATGGTGGGGGGTTGGGTGGTTTGCACATTCCTCCAATAAACAATTCCTTTCTCTTAAGGAAAGACAGTTATGTTCACTTCAGATTTGAAGGATAGAAACTTGAAGGATGTCTCCTTCTCTGGGGACATTCAAAAGCCACCTGGATGTTGCCCATGTGACCTGATCTAGGTGACCCTGCTCTGGCAGGGGGTTTGGACTCGCTCATCTTTCGAGGTCCCTTCCAACCCCTAACACTGGGATTCTGTGAAACAGAGACAGGACTGTCCCCTTCCCAGTGACACCCAGGAAAACAGCACATACTTCCTGTCAGTAAGTCCCACAAGCAGGGAAACAGCCTTCATTTGGATCCCTATCTGGTTGCCTTGTCCAGACTAAACAATTCTTTCTCCAGTGCATTCCTAGACAGACCATCCCCACCGTCCATTCCTGGATGGACCATCCCTGTCGTCCATTCCTAGATGGACCATCCCTGCCATCCATTCCTGGATGGACCATCCCCGCCGTCCATTCCTGGACGGACCATCCCCGCCGTCCATTCCTGGACGGACCATCCCTGGTGTCCATAACTTTATAAGGTCAAACTCCAACTCCCATGACCCTGAGCCTGGGTTGCTGTACTCCTGGTCCCCCATCCTATTAAAGCATTTCAAGCAGGACTGAACTCCAGAACACAGAGGAATTTAGCCCTAAAGAAAAATAGCAGTGAAAACCAAGTGCACGGTGCAGGATCCTCCTCCACAAGAAGCCTCATGGACCATCATGGTTCATACGACCACAGTGACGATTACAACCACAGACAGATGCAAGTTGTTCAGGCTCTAATGAATTTTTGTTGCCTATTGTTTTGTATCTCATGAGAGGAAATAAACTGGACGAGTAAGTTTGTTGGGTTTTTTTGTTTTTTTTTTTACAACTGGACACTTTGCTCTAAGTTTTCCAGCTCGTTGTAGGTGACAGTTGTACCCAGCTGCTGCACACTCACACTGGGTGTTTGTTCCACCAGGATGAAAAGCTTCATCCACCTCCTTACTTTTTGTTATGCCTATTTCCTATTAATCCAGATATGTGCAAGGTATGAGCTGCTTCAGAGGAAGAAATTTTGCACAGTCACAAGAAAATCTTCTTGGAAAAGAAGACTTTGCTTTGCCATGCAACAAAAGCCCTGCCCATGTGGCTGAAGCCTTTTCCTTCTGTATCAAAGCTGTTAAGGGGGGTTGCCAGTCCTCGTGCTGGTACCAATAACTTAAGAGTTGCTGTGCCGATGACGGCAGGAAGATGGGAACGCTGGGAGACAGGGAGCAGAGATAAAAGATGTTGTCAGCTCGTGTGGTGTGGGCTGCACTTTTCCACAGAATCCAAAGAGAGCGTGGAGAGTGAAAACGGGGAAGAATGTCTCTTCTCATCACATCACACACTTGGGCGTGCTAACAGACACGGTGAAGGAAGAGAGCAAGGAGGCAGGCATGCACGCCTTACGGAGCATGCAGTCAGCTGGATGTGGACCAGTTCTTTTCTTTTAAGCAAAATTAACATCTTGGTAATTACAAATGAACTTCTTGCATGAAAGACCATTTTCCTTTCATCTGAAACAAGCTGTATGTTAGATAAACCTTTCTACTTCATTTAGAACTCAAATTCAAGAAGCAGCATCACCTCAAGCTACTAAATTGCAAAAGAAAAGGTTAAAATTGCCAATTAACAGCAAATTTATGTCTAATTTGCCTAATGTTCGAGGCTGGCGCACACCTGCGTACACCACACACCACAGTCCAGACCTTCTGCATTATTCACAACAGAGGAACAACTCTGCAAAGCCAAACAAAATGAAATGTCACAGCAAATTACGGTGACTGGCACAGCCATTCTCAGCTAAATCAAGCCACTTTATTCTGAAACATTCCCCCCTCAAAATACCCTCCAAACCTATGGTTGTTCTTATATGAAAAGGAAAATAAACAAATAACTAAATCTCTGATTATGGAAGAGATGCCTCAATAAATATGGAGATTTAATGGAAGAAAACACACCCTGACCTTCCCTAGCATTACTATCTCCTCCTCCACTTGTGCTCTGCACTATAGTGCCATGAAGCTGCATCGCAGCGTGTGAAAGGATGATTTAATGAACACTAAGCATAACTGCATACTTTCATTTCCCATTTCCTCCAACTCTATTATTAAATGCTTCACGTAGCATAACTGCTTTTTAAAGAAGTCTCTTCTCGGCAATTCTCACAGAAGATCATTTAGCAAATTTTTTTTCCTCCCAAAAATCCAAGCAAACAAATTTGCGAATGAAATGATGAAGTGATTTGATACTGTTTCAGATCTTTCAGGCGTGTATTTTCCATGATATACAGGTGGGTAACACAACCAACCCATTCCAAACACGCTCTCCGAAGATCCAGCCAGAAAACCAAGATACCAGCTGCAAATGAAAAGAAGCAGCCTCCTGAGATTCAGGGGGGAGGAGGTTTAATATAAATCTTGCCCATGACAATAGAAAAGTCACTCAGATGCTTTATAGCACCTGGGGTGAACTGTTCCCTTCATTTTGTTTCAGAGCATTTTCTTAAAGTATCCAAAAAACCCCGTTACAAATTAGCTCTTTATCAGCTCCTCCATTCTCAGCCCTCAGCGTGTAGATAAATTACACATCTCATCTAAAAGCTCTTCCAACACCACATTATTTTTGAAATAATCTCCAGATCAGACGTGTCGATGGAGTTGCTTTTTTTGCACCGAGCAGATTTTCACACAGTCGTACAGTAAAATGATAACCAGGGTGGGAGCATTAGGAATGTAAATGGGACTAAGATGTTTGCCACTGAATTAAGTGTCCAGTTTTCAACGTGCCCATCCTGAAGGTTAACCTGACCAAACCAATACACATGGGTGATAAAATTTACACTTCCCCTGCATCAACTACCCAAATCAAAAGGTAATCTTTTCCCTAAAAAAAAGAAAAAGCATCCAGCATTTATCTTCTAATGATGATTCACAGGCAGAAAACTTTTCAATTGATTATACAGAAGCTCATTAAAGGTGATGTGCTGATGATACCTTTGTAATTATACAGATTTTCACAACTCAATGGAGGCAAAAAGCTGTTTCTCTAGTTCATACGAATTGTCAGGTCTGATGAGTCTTAAATTACTGCTGGAGAGGGCAAATGTCAGCTTGGAGACTTCTCCAAGGGAACCCTGGGACAGACAGAGCATGGGAAATTAACCTGAAGTCATTTATATATATTCACACACGCATCTGTCCCCGGATGCTGCCCTCCATCCAAAGAAGGGGTGTAGGACTACTCGGGGTTCCACAGCCCCCAAGCGGAACAGACTCGGTCCATAGGTGGGAAGTCAATCCCAGGAGCCAGCCAGCAGCACCACTGGTTTGTGTCAGGGTCTCCTGCTGCTGGAGCTGACTATTCCCAAACTGTAGCATGGAAGAGGTGGAGAGACCCTGTGCTCTCCTCAGCTGGTAACACCCTGTCCTGTTGGTGAGACTCATCTTCCCAGCGGAGGAGGTAACAGCAACAACCCCGCCGAGGAGCTCCCGCTGGTGTGCCGGGCAGGATTCCATGCCCACGGTGTGCTTCCTGACTGGCTGGAACTGCCGTGGACTACTATGGACCACTGGCCCTGCTTCAGCTTTAGGCAAACTCTCAGGCCAAGAAGTGCTGGGCTGTGCTTCCAGCCCTGCTGCTGCTGCTGTTTAGAGCTCCAGCCTTCCTTGTCACCAGCCCCAGCTCGCCCAGGGCCAAGATGGGCAACACCAACTTTGCCAAGAACCATCCAGCACGTTCCACAGGCAAGCACCTTCCAGTCCATTAGAGTACAGCAAAGGCTGGACAGAACACGGCCCTGCACCTGGACAACTGTGCTGGAAAAGCAGACTCCAGGAAGAGTGTTAGGCAATAAATCCATCCCCAAGTCCTCACTACAACTGATTCTTCACCATCTCAGGTAGCTTTGAGTAAAATCACCATCGCTCACTTCTTCAGTTCTGCACGGCTTCTGACAGGGGTTCCCAGACATTCTGGATTTATCTCAGAAGCTGAAGGGACCAAAATACCCAACCTTTAAAAAAAGACTCCAACATAGGTTATCATGATCTGCACCACTAGCACATCCCTCCCACCTTTCTGACTCCAACCTTCCCCTGGTCTGAGAACCACGTTCGTTTATCCTGCTGGGACAGCAGCTCTCCATTCCTGATTTTTGCAGAGCTTTTTTTATTGCTATATTTCCCAAAACAGTTATTGACTAGGTACACAAATCACAAGTTCATCCCCTGTAGCAAAGCATCAGAGGTAATGATGCAGATCCAGAAAATCACTCTCAATCTTACACTGATACTCTAATTTTGTACTTTTGCTTCTGAATTAAAACTTTGAGAGTGTACTTTCTATTTTTGTTGTAGAAGACTAATTGTCCACAATATATGCATGTATACAATGTATAGATGCAATATAAGCATGCATGCAGTATGGTTCTATGGAGTATACAATGATTCTATGAACACTATTTCCAGAGCAATGTTTCTCAACTCTTAGCAACCTCTTACAAAAAAAGCCAAAACACCAACCCCAAACATCAGCATCAACTTAGCAAAATTTCTGAATAAGGACAGGTTACTTCTCACGATAGTCCAATGAAGAAAGGGTCATTTTTTTCAGCAGGGGCAAAACCCACTTTCCTGTGAAAGTATTAAAACATACAGAAGAATATTCAGCCTCCAAAGGCCTTCAGAAACAAGCCCTGAAACCACCTTGCTGCTTGTTAGTTTTGCACACACGAAGATGGGAGAAACATCCTCAGAAATAGCTCTCAAAAGATACAAGCAACCCACGAGGCTGCTAAGGCAGGCTGCAAATAGTCTCATGGACATCCTAGCAAAATATCCATGCTCAACAGAAGGGTAAACTCAGCAAGTAAGCGACAAAACCTTTGACATTGGTCCAGGACTGAGCTCTCTTCGGGATGTGCTGGGCTTTGCCTGTCTGGCCTCCAGAGGGGCTGTGCAGAGCTGTTCCCTAACAAAGCAAGATCACAGAACCACAGCATGGGAGGGGTTGGAAGGGACCTCTGGAGACCATCGAGTCCAACCCCCCTGCCAGAGCAGGGTCACCCAGGGCAGCCCACACAGGAACAGAGCCAGGGGGGGCTGGAAAGGCTCCAGAGGAGATGAGGGAGATAAAGGTGTGACGTGGGTACCAGCGTGCTGCTTTAATCCAAACAGGTATCAAGAGAGAACACATAATGCTCAGTCTGTGCCTTTCATCTCTGCCAAAAGAAATGTTGCTTGGGACCCTTCTAATCAGTAGACTCATTGAATGGCAGAGGGAAAAAGGATACCTAGATAAGAGCTGTTGATAGACAGGAGCTGGGGTACTGTGGACACTGAAAAAGCTCGGTGTAGCAAGACAGACTGGTATAAATTCCTGCAGACAGCCACTGACACTACACTGCTGCAAATCCAGTATCCCGGTGTTGGATCCTCACTCATTGAGGGAGGCAGGTCTGTCAATAACCATCATCCCAGCTAAAACCAACCAACCTAAAAGACATGGCAAAATGACACAGAAAAATACACCAGGTAACTACTGCAGGGTCCCGCAGACCAAACACGCAGCTTACTTAAAAACAGTAGGAAAATGCACTTGTAGAGGGCATTCCAAGTTAATGGAGCAACGGAACCACAAAAGGCAGCAGAGGAGAGGGCAGCCCAGAGTGCAGATCCCACGCGGGCACAAAGAGCAGCTCTCAAATCTCCAGCAAGGGTAAGTTTCTGAAACAATCAAGCCTGATTACATGCTAAACCTCATTCTTTTGTGTAGAGCTTACTCGCTATCTGAGCCAAATGTTCATTATCCAATAGCAATCAATTTTTCATACAAGGCTGGCTGTTGCAGTTTAATAACTCCACCAACACACACACTACACACAGACACACACCGAGGGGTTTGCAGTGGAGCAGCTCGGAGCTGAAATGATCCCTCAAAAAACTAAGCAGGAGAAAACCCCCAAACATGAAAGGCCCCGAGCTGGGAGTGGGAAGCTTGCTGAAGGGTAAAGCAGTTCTGCCATCGCCCAAGAAAGAGCCCTTGTTTTAAAAGCTGTTCCACTTTAGAAGGCTGAAGATTGGAATCAAAAATCAATTCCACTTACAGTACAATGGTGGAGAGCAGTAAGTACAAATACATGAATGTATCAGGAGTAAATGGGTGGCAGCAGTGATGACAAAGGAATCATAAAATGAATGAGGAAAAAATAAATCCTAGTAAAATCACAGAGTCAGAATTTACACAGCTATTAAAAAAGCAGATATTGAATAAATATCTCTTCTGAAAATGGGATCAGAATGCAAATGGAGAAGCTATTAAAAGCTTTTTCAATATTTTATGTGCTTGCTCATAATTAAAGGAACTAAACCCAGGTAAGTATTTTTACAAAGTATGCGTAACAAAATCTAGCACAAACTCAAAAGCACAAGAAACACGGCCCAAATTTCCTCTGAGACAAAGAAGGGAAAAATGGGAGTCTTAAAGAAAATTAACCAGTTTCTGTAGGGGATTGTTGTAAAGCACATTGCTGGGAGTCGGGTAGCTTCATTTTCCAGCACGCTCCCCACCCCAGTTCTGTCCACCACAAAGTCTGAAACCAAATAAGACCCATGAAAATTGCAGAAAGTACACGAACAAAGACACAGAGGAAGACAAATGCAAACACAGAAAGTCAGGTCTTCAAATTCCACAGCAATCATGCTTAATTTAAATTAAGTCTGCTAATTGTAACATACTAATTTACCATGCAATCAAGACTGGAACAAAATTAAAGGACAGGAAAACATAACAATACACTGGAAATAAGGAATTTCAAATGCCACCACAGGATTCAAGCTCGTTTCCTTTGAGATCAAAGATTCAGGGAAAGACTGTTCTCATATGTGCTTGGAGAACACTTCCATCTACAGAGGCTCACGTCTCCTTGGGTCCCAGAAGCTCTCCTCTAGTACATGCTCATTACCAGTATCTTAGGACACCAAAAGCCACTTCTTAGCATCAGGGACCNGATGGTCTCCAGAGGGCCCTTCCAGCCCCTACCATTCTGTGATTCTGTGATTAAACAAACACATGAAGTGACATTTACATCTTCTATCAGTTCTGCAGTTGAGGTGATCTGCTCAGTGCTATGTAAATCCAGCAGGCAGCAGTGGATAGAGGGAGACTAATGCAACCATCACACTGCTCTAAAAGCAGAACATTTGCTTACATTTTTCAGTACATGCCTAAGCTTTGTCTTCATATAAAATATCCCAGTCAAATAGCAACTCCTCAAACTTCAGGTATTTTAGTGGAAAAGTTCACATCATTAAACTCAAAATATGTTCAATTTACTGCTCAGCATTGCCCAAAATGATAGCCAAGAGAGCTGGTGTCAGGGGGCTTGGATCTCACAGCTGGTACAAGGACTGCCCTGAACAGGACTCATAAGAATTCCCCTTCTGAATCCTGATTCTCTGGAGCCTTCCACCTTCGGCCGACACAGCACCAAAAGCCAGCACACTAGAGCAGTCCTGAAAACCAAAAGGTTAAGAGGCTTGGAATAAACAATGAGATCTCACTACCGAAGCACTTATTTTATTTACAGCCCTAAAGAGTACTAAGGCATTACTCTGTAGTCCTCAAAATCATAGAAAAAAAAAAATTTAAAAGGGCTATGGACTGGGAGAAGCTACTTAAGGAGTATCTGATAATTGGCTACAAATGGAGAATCAAATCACTTCAAGGGTGTTTTCCAAATGCTTTGAAAAATTATCTACTTCCTCAATGCACTGGGGATGATGGTCAAGTGTCTGCACCCGACAGAACCCCACTGGCCCCCAGGCAGGTGTATGGGGCTGGAAGGTGACACGTCCCACGCTATTTCTCAGTCCATAAATAAGGTTTGCTTTTCACAGAAATACATTTTGCCCCAGGGTGTGCAGATCCTTGGGAACATCCCCATCGAAGTAATGGGAATCCCAAGAGCATCTCCCTCAGTTTGCTCCTCACCACAACCCAGAATCTCTTCCAAGAAGAGCAAGGACCTGCAAAGGGTAACGACGGGCACGGGCGGCGGCTCCTCGGAACCAGATACCTCTGCAAGTCCATCACCCAGCTTTCAGCTGGTGGGTGTTCCAGATCTAGAACTCACTCCTCAAAGAGTTGACTCGAGCAGATGCACAGACTTTGTACGGATTCTGAAACCCAAATGTGTCAGCCTCAATTCAAGACAGGAGCTGCCCATTTCCCACCCGGCACGTGCCAGCACGTGCTACTGCTCTCTTACTTTCCGTGGCAGCACTGATCCGATCTGGGTGTCCTCTGTGGAGTCCAGAATCCCCCTTCTCTACATCTTCTGAAGCCAGTATCGTTCCCTGACATTTCATTTTGCTCATTTAAAACATCAGTGTAAAATTATTTTCTAGTCAGCGGCTTCATTGGAGGGAGGGATCCAAATAACTCATTTCAATCAGCCACGATTTGTGTTGCTTGTTTCCTCTCCACAAAGTTCTGACTTGAAAAACTGGTTGGGCCTGGGCAATAGCCAAGTGTTCATACAAGAGAGCTTCCATCGGAACAAAGAGCTTTAAGGTTTAAAACTTCAGTGTTAACCCTGTAGGACACTGGGTTTCAGTCTAGCAGGGAAACAGCGACAGAATCCCAGATAGACTAGAAATCCAGGGCTGTTCCTGAAATCATGACACCTTTGGATACTAGAAGGACCTTCCCTCCACTCGCAGAGCACCAGGCTCTTTCACCATGTATCCTGTAATTCAGAGTGTACTGGAAGTTCCCCAAAACTCCTCCGCAGTGACCAAAACACCCATTACAATTTCACACAGCCCAAGACTGTTCTCACAAGGAGCTTTTCAGCAGCTAAGGTAGAATTCTTTTCTCCCTGCAAACACCCTTTTTGTCTTAGGGCAAACTGAAACACTAGCAGAGTATATTTGAATCAAACTTCCTCTCCAATTAAAAGTGTCAGGAGGCCATTTAATATACTGAGCTATGTAAAGAAAAAATATTGAGCTAAATATTATGAAAAGCATCAGATTTCCAGATCTTACACATCCTTCCCAACATAAGGAAAACATTTCTTACTTTATTCATTTCAGAAGGAAATGTGTGGCATGACAGTTGTCACTTTAAATTTAATTATAGTATAGACTCACATTTTTAAGATTAGCTTTATGTTACCACAAAAAAAGTAAGTGTTCTGCTAACGTCAAACTAATTGTTTTTCTTCCAAGTGACAACGTATGTAGGGAGGAGGTGGCATCCTTCTGACAGGCACAGGCTTTAATGTCAACTTCAATGAATCAGCAGAAAAAAGGCTCTGAATCCGTTTGAGGGGATGAGCGTGGAGTCAGCAGTGCAGTCCTGCTCCAGCAGCCCAGGAGCCACCCCGAGCACCCCAGCGCAGCAGGCAGCACCTCCTGGGTATCTCCCGGCCACTCACTGACACCTCAGCCAAAGGGACTGTTTGTGAGTATTGCAGTAGTGAAGAGCATTCTTCTGAGTTAGAAAGGAACAGTTTGTAATGAAACACAATGATTTCTATAGAATCATTGATTTTAGAGGTGTTCTGCTACTTAAGGATTGTTTTACACTTCAAGGGCAGTTAATTCCTGTGATTTTAACAAATTACCAAATGACTGCATCACTGACGCCCTTTCAGTGAAAGAAAAAGAGGGAAGGGAATTAGAGCACTGATGGTGACCGTGGACACAAAGCCAGCACGTCCCTGATAACAGAAACCCACCTCTGCCACCCCCCAGTTATCTTTCGAGTCACTTCAGTACACAAATATCCCATCCTAACTTTGCAAAAGAAAGTCGATGAACAGAAGTGAAACTGTTAAAATCCACAGCCACAGCCTGTTCCACCCAGGAGGGATCAAACTGCTGGAAAAAATGAGGCAAGATTTAAACCATCATCGGATCTCAGTTTTTCCCACCCAGCAAACACCCACTTGCACAATTCTCCACCGCTGGTAATAACATCAAAGTGCAAGAGTGTATTCAAGATATGCCCAAAGCACTAAGAAAACAAAAGGCTTTAGAAACAGAGACATTTAATTTAAATCCATCAGAAGGATGCTTTATCTTTCCATAATCCAATTTCAATAGGCGATGCCTCAGCACAGCTGGTACCAGAAAACCAACCCCACGTGCCCTCTGAACCAAGGAATTCTCATATTTCTTCCCCTGTTCAAAATCATAAATATTTATACAGAATCAGTTTGACAGGTAAATCTGATTTATGTTTATGCTACCCCCCTCATGACAAACTTCTGTATTTACAGTTTGCTCTTGACTTCCTCTATCCTCCTGGGAAGATGCTGGGGAAGAAATGAGCCAGCCACTTAGACTGGAGGAGCAGATGGTTCACTTTTCCAGTACCATTAGCTGCAGAGAGAACCCCACCAGCTGCACCAGAGAGCTCATTTCAACCAAATGCACCAAGGAGAAAAAGGAGGCTTTCCCATTTACCTCCTGATGTAGGAGAAGCCATATGGGAGAGAGCCCTTTAGGATTCTGAGTGCGTCTCAGAAGCAATCATCAGAGAGAAACGTGCCTTAGCCCAGCGGTCAGGAGAGCAGTAGGAATTCATTCATGCAATGGAAAACTGAGATAAACTGAAGGTGGAAAAGCCCAGAATGAAGAGCACACGAGCTACCACAAATGCAGTGGGATTAGGCAGAAGTTTTACAAACAGATCAGAGGAAAACTGCATCAAATGTTTGACACAGCAAACCACTCCCTGCTGCTGCTGCTGCCCAACATTGCAACGTGACCGAGGACATTTATGTTGCAATTATAATATTTAAAAGCAGTTCACTAGGAAGTGAACTTTACACTTTGAAAAAGGACCAATTAAAATGGGAAAAAATATTTCTCCATTTAATAATATGGATTTTCCTTCCAAGTGGCCAGATGCCACAGCCCTGAGAACATCAAGACACAGAAACGCTCGGGTCCCGGCACTGCAAGGCACTGGATGCACAGTGACCTCTCACAGCCTGGATGCTCCTGGGAGGAAAGGTACTCCATGCACAACTACATCTGCTTTGAGGACCAGTGCCCTGGCCAGAACCACCCTGCAGCAGCAGGTCCCATGAGCTGGCCAGTTTATCAGGATGCACCTAAGACCACCCAACCTGCCAGCCCATGTCCCCCAGGCCGGCAGGTGAGGCACTGGCAGGAGGTGACACTCCCAGCAAACTGCCACACTGTGCTGCTCAAATATTTCCTCTCTCAGACTGAAGGCTGAGGTTTCCGTGCTGTGTGCAATAGGATTTCCACCCCGTGACTTCATGCTGCAGCTCTCTGCTATGAATCCTCACAGAGCTGTTTGGGTATTTTGAAATAAGAATCCTCATTTATGTGATTAAATCAATCAAAGTCACCTCCTTTCCACACAGTCGTGAAGCAGATTTACAGATCAATTTGTTTCTTTTTGCACTTCAGCTACTAACAAGTAAATGGAATTGTAAATTTTGGGCAGGAGTTTTTCTGACAGAACATTGCACGTAAATCCTCGGCAGTACCTCTCAAATTGTTTCTGGCCTCGATGTCCAATTCTAAATGGAAAACAGCACTGAAAAGGCCTCAAAAAATAAAGATACTTTGATTTTGCTACGAGAACCACTGCAGGTGTCTGCTCTGTATGGAAGTCTGTGATTGCTGAATTCTCACAAGATTCTACCTGCCTGCAAGTTCAACCCCATCTACAACCAGGGAAATTCAGAAAAACAAAGTTCTGCAGGCAGGAGCAATAACGGAGTTGCTCCATAAGCTGCAGGGCTAACGCAGGTTATTTCCTTACAGAACAGAGTCCTCCTTCACCCAAGCTCCTCCCTCACCTGCACAAACCCAGCTCCGTGGTTCCTCTGGGCTCTGCCCATCCTGGTGGTGAGCCACCCCCAGCACACCTTCCTCCTTCCATGCTCACTGCTTGCTGGCCAAGAAGCACCTGCAAGCCAAGCCCTCCCTACCTTACCCTTTGGAAACAGAGGTGCCCAATAAAAATTCGTCTCCCTTTCCTCTCCCCAGTGAAGTTCCAGAAATTGTCAGGAAAAACTGGGCTTTACCTCTGCCACATCTCTCCCTCCATCAAACCACTGCTGTAGCTGCTCAACGAGTGTGGAAGTTCCTGCTGGGAGCACAGATCAACAACCAACCTGAATCTCGAGCAGCTCTTTGCCTTTAAGAACCAGGCTAAAGCCACCCAAACTTGTACTTGAAAAGAGCAACGTCTCTAATGCCATTGTTTGCAGCTAAGAGTTCAATTTATTTACAAAAATCTTTCTCCATCACCAGTAAAATCTCTAAAAATTGCGACCTGGATAACACTGAAACCACAAGTGTGGAGTGACAGCAGGAAACAGGGAGCCTCCCCACTATGTTACTGTGTAAGAGCTACGATCCTCCACGAAGATGAGTATCATTTCTGAGAGCTGATGGACGAATTCACACCAAAACCCAAGTTGAAGCTGATATTCCACATCTTACGTATATTTTTAACTGTATCAACAAATCAACTGCTGAGCAATTCTGATGCCAGCTGCAATTGTTTTTACTCCCAAACCCAAATATGCTGCTTTAGTCAAGATTCACTACCTGCCACACTCGCCACGAAGTTTTAAGGCTAGACACATGAAGCACCTGATGAGCAATATGTGGCATTTTCCAGTCTCGAAGGGACACTGCACCCCATCAGACCTGCTGCTGTTTATTAGCTCACCCACTTCAGGGGGTTTTGTCAGCGTCCAGAGAGCAGCGTGAATCCAGCTGCTACATTGACCTGTTTACACCTCCACGGAACAGAAATGCTCCACGTAGTGAGAATTCCTTCAAACTGAAGGTTCTGCACGTCTCTAAGAAGACTACCAGTCAAAATATTTGCAAGCCCTGCCCAGTGCTGCCTGTATCATCACAACCCTGCTTTGCTACTTCCCCTACTAAAGCGGCTTGCTCTCGGTAAAGCATCTATCCATCATTTTGTAGCAACAAACCCCTCATCACGTTCACAGACTCCGAGAAGGAACAATGCATTTCAATAAACACATTAAAAAAGAATGATCAGTGGAGCTCACAGTATGATTTTTACTACAAATACAATTCCAAACCATAAAGCAATGAAGAAATCATACCTCACGGACTAGGAATACGATTTAACAGGTTAAAATAAACAAGATGCAAGCAAGCCTAGACAGCATCAAAACAAGCAGCTCAGAAAAACACGGTAAGAATGACTCGCAAAATCCTTAGATTACCTTTTGGATCGTCTCAACATGCTGGTGGCAGGCAGGGAGAAATTGGACAGCACTGTCCAAAAGGAGTCAGACATGATCTGTAAAAGCTTTCATTGCTGGGAAAATACAGCACAATCAAGCCACTAGCAATAAATAAGGAACTAAATAATACCAGTGACAGAGCCAATGCAAATTCCCTGTAGACCTTGCAAGCTGTTCCATTAATGTGAGGCAGGCAGGCAAGCGTGCATATTGCTGCTGCTGCTTCCTCTGCCTCCCTTTCCTGCCGGCTCCATCCCCGCGTCCCTCCCTCCACCTCCGGAGGCAGTGCAAAAGGAGGTATTTATTCCCATCCTAATAAACACACTCGAAAAGTGGAGTTTGGTAGCAGGCACGCTTTATATCCATCTCTCTGCGCTCATCCGAGTGCAATCAAAAGATTTGCGAGCAAAACCATGAGTGGGCTCTGCTTGCAGCCCTGAACAAGAGGGGTTTTAAGCTGTGTCTGCACAGACAGCACCACTTGCTGCCTACTTTGTGTTTTTATTTGGAAATGGTGGCTCTTCTGCTTCCTCACTCCGTGAGGCACGTCAGGGACATTTAGGTTATTTTCTGAATTCATCTTTCACCTCGAAACAAACACCACCTTTTATCTGAAGCGACGCAACTGGATTTGCAATGAAAAATAAGCCCCAATGCTTCCAATGTCACCCCAGAGCAGTTTAAAACCAGAAATCCCTGCTCCCCCCGAAGCCAGCCGCACCACCTACACGTCACTCGGGGTGAACACAAACCCCCACACAGCACCTGGCACCCACCAAACATCTCAACCACCCGAATGCTGACAACAAAACGCAAGCGGCTCTCACGTGAGATGCACTTCAGAGGTTTCCCACCCCCCCACATCAGCCAAAAGTTCACCTCTCCCCCTTTGTGCCTGTCGAAGCTTCTTGCCCTGTTTTTGCTTTTTCCAGGGTCTAAACAGAACCTCACTGTAGCTGCCTTCTTTTTTCTTTTTTCTCATTCAATATGCAATCTATTTTCTTTCTGTTGTGGCTTTTTTAAGCACTTCTGCCAGTAGGAAAGCTAATGACATTCTCATATTTCAGCCTTCTTGAGTGGCTTTTTATCACAGCCATGAGAAAGATGACAATCAACAGCTGGCACTGCCTTCCACGCACAGTACAGCCCTAAAACTACACAGAAATGGCTGGGAGAAAGAAATCCCGGGAGGCTCCCTTTAGCTTGCTGCATGAAACAATTAGCTGCTCTTCCTGATTTTCCATTAAATAATGGCACATTTTTCAAACACACGTTTCTCCAGAGCTGCTGTGGCTGATTCGGCAAAGCACGTCCTTCCATCTCGGCTTCAGACAGGGAAAGGAGACTTCATGTGCTGCAGGCACCGAGTCTCTGCCCAAACACAACCACCTCTGCTACTGCTTTTCAACATTTGCATCAAACGAACCTAAATCCCATGCTGGTTTGAGCACACAAAGTTAATTTATAGGACAAGCAGACAAAACTCTGCCACTGTCTGCTACTGAGGAGCAAGAATAAACACACTTGGCTCTGGATCCACGTAATAACATTTATCAATCGAGTGCAGAATCTAGAGAACAGCAGTTTGGAGTTGTTGTCAGGATATTATGTGACTTTCCAATAAAGCCTGGATGTGAAAAACTATAAAAATACTCAGAATTATTCAGCTAAATTGAAAATTCCAGAGCAATAATGGGTGGGGAAAAAAGTGTTGGGTTAACTAACAAGACAAACCCATCACAACACAAACAAACTCCTGACTGCTTATAGTTAGCAAATAAAATCACACCAGCTAAACCCTCTAAATGTGTATTCAGTGTGCTTTTTTCCAACGCGGTTGAAAACTCAGCAGTTGGAGACACACCACTCATGGCATCACTGGGAAGACACACCACTCGTGGCATCACTGGGAAGACACACCACTCGTGGCATCACTCGTACTCCACACCTCTTAAGGAAAGACACCAGGAGAAGCCATTTCAGGAGGACAATCTCCATGTGCTCTACACCAGTGCTAGCCCAGTGACACCCTGTCCATCCTCTGCTGCTCTTGAGGAATAACTGGGCAGCCCAAGTGGTGCAAGGGAATGAGGCTACGGTCAGAGACCCATCTGTCCTGGCTATTCCACGTGGTTCCGCAGAGCACTTACCCAGGCACTGCAAAAAGCACTTTGGGAATTACGTAACTGGCTCACAAACTGCAGGAATTTATTTAACACTTCACATTCCTCCTTTTCTAACTGCCTGTTCCACACACCAAGAGCACACTCTCACAAATCAGACACTCTCACAAAGCACTGGTGGTGGAACCGTTCCCGACATAACCACAGAGGAGTTCCGAGCACCCAAGAAAATGTGAAAGCACCAGACTTGGAGAGGCAGTGTTTTTGCTAGAAAGACAGAAGAATACAAAGAAGCCATCAAACATCTTTTAAAAATATGGCATGTTTTCAGCTATGACAATGTCAACATCCACAGAATCTGCTGTGGTTGGAACAAATGTGTCAAGGATAAGGATTCTCTCACGTCTGCAATGACAAATGAAATCCTTCTAGGAACCATATTCCCGTCTCTACATGGTAAGCCAAACATTTTGCAAAATTAGGACTAGAAACTTCTCCCCAGTTTGAGTATCTAGCCTTCTGCTTACCAGAAATCAGCAAAAAAATATCACACGCACCCAAACACCTTGTGAGATGAGTTGTCTGCTTTATTTATCTCGTAAAAACATGAATACGTCTTTGTGAAGTGCTGATCCTGAGCTATTCCCAGCCTGAAGAAACTTCTTTCATTATAAAATCCTTCCAGTCACCTTTTAGGATGTTCAGTCTCCATCAGTCTCCCCAATGCACTTTCTCACTTCCATGCCCAACCTGGCCTCAGGAAAGCCCACCTGAGAACGCTCCGGAGCCTCCCGTGCCGATGGAGTATTTCTCTGGCGACCAAATGTGCAGCTCCCAGGGTCCTCCTGTGACACAGCACCCACTGGACAGTTACAAACAGCCACTGCCAACCACTCACCCAATTTCCAGTCTTTGCCATTACCAAAGCAGGACATTAATTAAGCCTGCCATTAAAGGAGAATGCAATTAGGCAAACACTCCCCACAAAACCCAGCACTTTCTGCACTTCTTTCCTACATTTATCATTCCATAAATTCACATGGTGTACGACCATCTTTGACATAAACCCTCTCATTTTCAAAGTAAGCTGAGCTCCTTGCACCAGTTGAAGGGGTACCGAGGAGATCCCTGAGGTAAATCTGGAAACCAGTATCCCAAAGGTCAAAGCTCTTGTGACAGACTACAGTTACAGGGGGCTGGACTTGAGGATCTCCAGAGGTCCCTTCCAACCTCCAACGTTCTACAATTGTATGATTTTGAGTTGCCTGTATATCAAGAGAAGTTGTCACAACAAATTCTTGACTCTTGAGCTGAACGAGGCTCTGAGCACCCTGCTCTAGTGGGGGTGTCCCTGCCCACGGCAGGGGGTTGGAACTGGATGATCTTTAAAGTCCCTTCCAACTCCAGCCATTCTGTGGTTCTGTGACATTTCAGCCAGAGTGAGTGGTGCAGTAGTCCGTTCCTTTTCCAATGAAGATAGCTTTCCTGAGTCACATTATAGCAAAGGAAAGCTCAGAGTGGAAACCAGCTGAAATGCTAACTGTAGGTCAAAGCAGCTGAAGTGAGAAGGGATCTGCTCTAAACCATTAACAATAAAATTAGAACTGTGTAACGTGTGAAAACGCCAGCAGAAACCTCTGGTCTTTGAATACAAAGAAAGCAAAGCAGCTCTTCCTATCTGCTTCTTGGAAAAGGAGGGTTCCTTTAAAAAAAAAAATTTGCATGGAAGATGTGTGTTGAGCTATTTGGGGCATCATTATTATTTGAAGAGTGACCTACGCAGATGAAGAACAGCCTGTCTTTGGGCGGCCTGCAATCTCGAGGCATCTGGGTAGCAGCCTGACACAAAACATTCAGTTGGAAGCATCTCTAAGGTTCATTTTTCTATCGTTATTTGGTAGGTTACACAATCCTCCATCACTCCCCTTTTTGGCTGCTGTCACCCCAACTCCAGGAACCACCGAGCCAATACAGAGCTAAACACTTCACTACTGGAGTGGTTCGTGCAGATTTCCATAGGTAACTGCTGTGTGAAAGGGCTCCCAAAGACACGTTTATCTGAGATTCAACTAAGACCTGACAGCCATGGGTTTGGAGGGTAAAGAACACCACCACGCTTCCCTCTGGTGTGCATTTCCCAGGCAGGGGAACATCCTAATGACTGCACTAGTTAATGATTCAGAGGATCAGAAACATTTACTCAACTACCTATCAGGCACTGCACACTCATACACCTGAATAAAAGCTGCCAGCTTCTCATGTAACTTTAATCTGGCACAGTTCCTGAGTGAACAGGGGTTGCCATCGTAGTGCAGAGCTTGAAATGTTACCTAATTCACCTCGGTATCACTGCACGACTGGAGCACGAGCAGCTGCCCTGACTTCACAGCCCTAAACAGACTCTTCCAGAGCTGTACTCAGCCACAGAGGATGTGAACAACAGCTCTATCACCACAATTAGTATTTTCTAAATGCAAACATTACCAAATACTGATAAGAAGCAAGCACTGATAAAACACAAAGTTAATTGTGCCCAAAATCCTATGAATATTTAATAAGAAAGATTCTTTCTTTGTGTTTCTATTTACAAAACTATCACTTATTAGTATGCTAATGCTCCCTACGACACCATTCTGCCCAAGCAACACCAGTCAATGCTTGGCAACTTTAATGTAACACAAACTTAACATTATTTCGAGCTTACAAAATTGATGATTGGGCTCAGATGCCATGGAAAGGTCAATTATCCTCTTTAAATAGTTACTAGAACTTGCATTTTTCCTTAGCCCTGCCATCTTCATGGGTGATTCAAATGTCAGTTGTCTCATTTCATCAAATGTAACCTCAATATGCGATTCAAGCACCATAAAAAATGAGAAATGTTGTTAGAAAAACAACAATTCTGAACACGAGTTCTGAAAACTCTCCCTTCACACTTAAACAGAAATGTTCCAGCACTTCATCCGAAATGCCCTCGAAGACTCTCAGCAGCACGGGCCAGAAGCACAGCATCGGATCGCTGCTAGAACCTGGACACGCTCGTCCGCAGGTTCTCCCTCCTCATCACCAGCCAAAACTCATTCAGAGGACAACAGACTGAGCCTCCTGGCGCCTCCATTGCATTTCTTCATCCCCAGCAGGTATTATAAACCACAAGCACTTAAAACTGACCTTCCAACCTGAAGTACAGAGCTGCTGAATCCAAACAGCGCCTGCAAACAGAAGACAGCCGAATCTCTTCTGCTGCCACTCCAACCCGCATCAGCCTCTCCATGAAGAAGCCCAGAACTTCAGCAGCTTGGGTTCTCCACAGAATTCTACCCCCTCTGGCCCCCTGCACCGAGTAACAAGTCGGGGCTATTGCCAAACTCTCCTGTAAGGGGGTTTGCATCCGTCCCAAAGCACTGCAACACATTGCCCGTACCCATCCAAACGAGTGCCGCAGCACACGGATTTGTTGAGTTACGGAATCATTCCGGTTGGAAAAGACCCTTGGGAGCGTCGAGTCCAAATGTGTTACTACCCTCTGGTCTAGAGGGCAGCTCCGGCACAGAGCTCACAGGACAAATTCAGAGCAAAAGAAGCAGCAAAGACAGTTGGCACACGTTGTGTCTTTGCAGGGACTGAAGAACTGCCACTGGGTGGTTAAAATCAAACCAAGACAACACGAGTCATGGAGGTAAAGTGAACAAAGCAGCTACAACGACCTGAAAGGAGACTGTAGAGAGGTTGGTGCTGGTCTCTTCTCACAGGTAATTAGCAAGAGAACAAGAGGGGATGGATTCGAGCTGCAACGGGGGAGGTTTAGACTGGACATGAGGGATAAATCAGAAGAGTCGGCCACTGGAGGGGGGTGAGTGGCCATCCCTGGATCATTCAGATGTGGTGTTGGGGGACAGGGTTTAGGGGTGACCATTGTAGAGTAGGGTTAATGGTTGGACTCGATCCCAAGGGTCTTCTCCAACTGAAGGAGTCCATGATTCTATGAAAGCAAACAGCAAAGAGAGGGACCAGAGCTGTATCTACGCAGGTGAATTAGAGGGCTTTTTGTAATTCAGATCACCACTAATGACTCACAACAGCAAAGAGGGCTCCTCTCATCTCTGCAAGACCACAAACTTCCAACACCATCTCATGGCAGCAACCTGTGCAGGCACCGTGCCGAGGGTCAGCCCCGTGCCGAGGGTCAGGATGGTGCCTCCAGGCTACACCTGGTAAGCAGCTGGCAGGGCCTGGCTCCCCCTGTTCCACAGCGTGATCCCCAGAAGACCCAACCAAGCCTGAACTCTGAACGAGCTCTGGCATCTGATTTGTCTCTGGGTACAATTCAGGCCATTTGCTCCAACCTGAGGGTCCAGTGCATGGGCTCCTGGGTACCACACTTAGGCTCAGCCAGAGGGTTGAGGGGTTTGAAAAGCCCCTGCACTTACCATGGCTCTTTTGAGACAAAAAGCTTTATTTGGTAGGATGTTGGCTAAGAAGAGTTATTCTGGGAGCGAGGGGAATGGTAATGTAATGAACAGACTAAGAGGATAAATTTTACATTTTTCAAGCATAAATTCTTAATGAAGTTAGAGCACAGGATAAGAATAGACTTTACAAAATAAGCCATGGTACAGAAGAGACAGGAGAAATAAAATCATGCTTGGGAAACATCATGAGTGCTGGTATATCAAAAAAAGGGAAGGGAAGAAGGAAAATACAGGAGAGGGGACAAGAGGAGAGGAAGAAAAAAGCGAAAAAACGAGGAGAGAAAAAAGATGAGAGAAAAAAGAGAAGAGAAAAAAAGATGAAAAAAAGAAAAGAGAGAAAAAAGAAAAGAGAGAAAAAAGAAAAGAGAGAAAAAAGAAAAGAGAGAAAAAAGAAAAGAGAGAAAAAAGAAAAGAGAGAAAAAAGAAAAGAGAGAAAAAAGAAAAGAGAGAAAAAAGAAAAGAGAAAATAAAGAGAAAAAAAGAAGGGTAAAAAGTTGACCAGTTTTAAAGGCAGGATTACATCCTAATTTGGCCATGAATTTTTAGACAGAAATTGCCCCCTATTTTAGTCATTCCTTTGGAATAATATCAATCCTCACAGCAAAAGCTCAGCTTTTAACCTCAAACTCTGGGAAAGCTGTGAGAAGGTATCATCAACCAGAGTGCAAACTAACGACTCACGGCTGTGAGCCTCCGGAAAATACACGATGGACGAGACAGCGAACATGAGAGCAAGCCTGGAACACTGATCCTTCCACAACTACAGATTAGAACAGCTCTACAAACTGTTTCCCAGTATTTATTTGATGTATAAGATTCCTATCCCACATGTCCTCCTGTCTACCAGGAGGGACGTACGCGTGAAGAGCTCTGGATCACAGAAGCAGATGTAAGAATTTAAGATAATTTTGCCCAAACCTGAACTCCCTGCTTTGAAATGCAGTACAGAATAGACAGATATGGAATCTTCAAAGCCTTCTGCAGTCTCCAGAGGAAAAGTAATTTTAAAATAATAAAGCCAAGGTTTTCACGTTTGGGATGCTGAATCTGACTGCACGTTTTTGTACCAGGTTAAACAGGGCACAGTAAATGGAACTAACGCTGCCAGAAACAACGCATCACACAACGGCCGGGTTTCGAGCTAGATGGCTCCCAAGGCTCACCTCACCAACGGGCTTTCAAACCACCTCAGGTACAAAGAAAACCAAAGGTACTGGTAGATGGGAGTATCAGTGTCATACTCACTGTCTGTCTTCTGGATTTTGGCTGGCAGATCTAACCAAGCACGGATTATACAGATCAGGGGACAGGGGATAAAAAGTCAACACTTAAGCAAAATTTATGCCACATTTTTTGTAGTTTCTAACAGACCCAAATTTTGTCTTCTGCCCTACCTATAAAGATGCAACTGGTAGTAAAGCAAACAGCATTTCCAACTCATGGAATTGATTCTGCACACCTGACAAACTGCTAACCAAAGAGATAGGCGGAGGCAGCAGAGACCGCGCGTGCACAGCCCATCACCTGCTCGGCCCGGGGCTGGACCTTCCGCAGAGAAGCTCCAACTTCCAATACAAATACAGAAAAGCATTTTTCCCAATGCCAACCACTTACAGCAGGAGGTAAAAAACAGATTGTGGAGTTCTACAGCGCAGTCTCTGGCTGCCCTTCTTTTTCCTGAGAGGAGGGAAGTGGGGGAAGCGACAGGTCACAGCTTTCTGATCCATCTTGGTGTCAGAGGAGGCTGCGCACTCGGCCGCGGGGCGCAGGCTGGAACACGTCCCGTGGGCTGCTCCTGTCACGCAGGAATGCAGCTGGAGGCAACTCCACTTTGCCCAAATTAATTGCTAATGCTCCGCGAGGGCAACGCAGAGGCTCATGACTTAAAGGAACACTTCTGGTCAATGGTTGTGTGTGATCCACTTGGAAATGGGACAGTTCATGATCCGGGGAATTTCTCGGAAGTAAAATGGACATTTGCGTGAAGATGAAGTGTGGAGGAAAGGTGATGGGGATTTTTATCAGCTTTCTTTGGGTTGAACTTTCTTACCCCACATATTTGCTAAGGACTAGGTCTTGCCCTGATCTGTTGTCATTTTAAATGTCTCAGCTATTTGACAACTAAAACTGAGAACCACGGGAACAAAACCAGGAATAACACAATAGAGAGCACAGAAAATAATCCTCATCCTCTCAGGCGAGCTATAATCCAAACATACATCACCACTTCTACTTATGCAGCAGGTCTTCGAAGAGCATCAGAAGTATTACTTGTAGAACTTTGGTTTTCCCTGTGTTTACATGAAGCAGTGTCTCTCTCAGCCCAGAGATGTGACCGTGGCTCGCTGCACAGGCAGCTGGATCAGTAACATCCCTGCTCCACAGACCTGAGGGTCTAAAGAAAGGGAAGGGCAGGGAGGACAGGAAGGAAAACAAAAGCACCCAGAGCTCTTTCACCACAGCAAAGATTAGCGTTTGGAGATTTTATTTTAGAACATTAATAATTCATAGTGGCAGTGTAATGTAAACTAGGTTAGAAGATTATGCTCTCAAGTACCACACGAGGGATTGAATGACAGAGTAATAACCAGTAGCCAAAGTAGTAAAATTTTCAGAGATAAACGAGGGAAAGAGGGAACTTGGAGGACTGGAACGGGTGCTTTTGAGATGAAGGAATGAAAGCAGGAATAGGGATACTGCAGAAGAGGGGAGTGTGGCCATGGCCCGTAGGAAAGAACATGAAGGATACGTTCCAGAAGGAGAAGCTCCGCTGCAGGCCTGCTGGCATGGTGCAGGTTTGGATATTTAACCTACAATTTGAATTTACATTGGAGACCAAAGTTCAACATGGCCCAGGATCGTGGGACAGGATGAAATGGGGATAATTTTAAAAACTGGTGCAATGTTACCCTGAAATCTTCCACTTTACAGTCCAAACTCTCCTTACACTTTCCATTTAATATTGATCCACTGAATGGTTTAAATCAGAAAATGCAATTCATCACCAAATCACAGTATCACAGAATGCTAAGGGTTGGAACAGACCCCAAAAGATCATCCAGTCCAACCCCCTGCCAGAGCAGAACCAACTAGAGCTGGCCACACAGGGACAGAGCCAGGGGGGTTTAAATGTCACCAGAGCAGGCGACTCCACAACCCTGTGGGGCAGCCTGGGCCAGGCTCTGCCACTAGCAGAAAGTTTTTCCTTTTCCAATTCATGGTTTCGGAGAGTTAATTTTTTAAGAAAACAGATCTGAAAGGAAGTTCCTGCTGATGGGCAGGAACAGTCCTGTGCTAATGCAAGTGGCTATGTCATCTGCTTCTCCCCAGCTCAAGCCCTTCACGTTGGCACTAGGTACTCACCATTAGTAAACCTCTACTACTAGTGCTTCAGAGCGGGATGTTACCCAAGCCTGTTTGCACACTCACTGATTTTCCAACTCAAACCTAAAAATAGCACCTGGCTGCCTCATAGAACAATTAAACCCAAGTTTTGGAAGACGCACGGGACTGTCTGTCAACAGCAAACACATGATTGCCTGGTTCAGAATAGATATTTCATTCTCAGAAGGATTCTTTTGCCAGGATTCTTTCAGTGCTTGGGTCGTTCCTGTATCTCCCTTCAAGAGCAAAATGTCTCTGAGGGCGAGTCGATGCAGCAGGAAGGACTGTACAGAACCGAGCACACGACTGCCCTTTGAGGAAATTGCTGGTATTTGAGGATAAGGACAGAAAAATATACTCAAATAATTACTCAAGTCTCTTAAGAACCTTCTGAGCTTTTCCTTCCTCTAGTAGAAGTTGCTAGCTTGTCCCAGTCAGTCCAAACTCTTTGAGTAGTGCAGGAGAACATGGGTGAGCTCGTATGCAGGGGTACCGCCAGATCACAGCCTTCAAACGCAGCTACACAGAAAAACCAGGTCTGAACCACGTGGTTTAGAGGTGAAAAGGCTAGCACACATCAAAGGCCCCCAAACTCTAACATCACAAGCACATACTCCCCTCTGAGAGCCTCCAGTTTCCCAGGTCAAATCACCAGGTGATGCTTTACAAGTGGTTCCACTGATGGCAGCCAACCGGTGAGCCTGGAGTGAGACAAGAATTCACACCTCAGGCTCCAAACCCCAGGGTGTGACTCTGCTGCTGCAGCTCCAGGCAGGACACAGGCATTTTAACATTCACATGGTGCCTTCACATGAAAAAACGATACAGTCCAGGCCACCATGCCTCGGTATTTCCAACCACGTGACAAAGGGACAGTTTCCAGTCAGGGTAAGAAAGAAAGTTAGCTGAGGTTGTCACGGTTTGGGGCTCACCAACATGTCCCTCCCCTGTAGTCTCCATCTCCTAGATGGGAAAAACTATTCCACAGAATAATAACTGGTACAAATGAAAAGGAATAAAGAGAAAAAATTTCCATTAAAAAAGAAATGAATTCTGGGAAACTTATTCATTCACTGAATGTGAGACGTAGATTACAATTCAGTTGCCAAAAGATTACCTACTCAAAATTCACCATTTCGCATTATGCATAATGATATATTCACAAAGTTGTTCTGTTACTCATTATTCCTGAATTGCTTATCTACATTGTTTCCAAAAGTGACATTATACTGTCTTGCAGTCAACTCTGACCAATTATTTAGCTCATTGAAGAAAGCGGAACCTGTACCAAATCAAGCACTAAACCAGGAGGAGATGGCTTGCTGCAAAACCAGCACAATTTCCAAATGTCATTCAAGCTGACTACACTCCTCTTCATAATCCTCTGACATTTGTCAAATAGGAAATTCTAACTAAAATAAACTCTTAAAACTTGTATCAAGTGACTTTAAACTAAAAGGAAATTTAAGTAGAGATAGGAAACTAGATAGAGATAGGAACTATCACCACCCCTTGACAAGCCTCGAGGCATTTCAAAATAAAAAAATAATACAAAGAAGTTCATCAAGTTTGAATCCTGAAATGGTTTTTATTTTCCCTAAGAATATGGAACTTGTGTTTAAGGGTGCTGCCCTGCTGTTGTAAAGAGTCTTCAAACCCCAGACAGTCAGGGACACACGTGCCACCAGCACACCTTTATCCAGTGGATGGGATTTCTGCACCTGCCTTGAAGTAGAAGGGCTGGAGTAACAAGATCCTCATCAAGACACACCAGGGATCCCAATACACAAGGAAAAGATCCACAGCCTCACAGGAAACCCCACCAGGCAGATGTCTCCATCCCAACCCCTCGGGGAAGCTGAGCTGAGCCACTCGCTGAGGACGCTGCGCAGCGAACCAGACCGATGGACACAAACAAGCCTTGGCTCCAGGTGTAGGGATCTCCTTGGTCACTGCAACAGCTCACAGCAAAGGGTCTTTGAAGGCACGCAGCCTTCGCAGCACGTGTGTTGAAAATCTCTAGAATATATTCTTGTTACTTACTGCAGTTATTGATTAAATGCCTGTTTTCTACAATAGGGGTTTTATGTAAATAAATTAATATATTCCTAAATTATTTCACAGATGTCCATAAAATCCTCATTATATAAAACTCATAATGTTGTAATTACACACTGATCAAGTAATTACGTACTGAGCTCAAGCACTGAATATTTTGGAGCAACATTAGGTTTCCCCATTTTGTTTTACTTAAATAAGACAGAAAGGATCTGACCATCATCACACTTGGAAATGGAGACCAGATTTTGTACAGGCTAGGGGGGGGAAATAAGAAAATAACCAAAAAAACCCCACAACAACTATGAAACTATTCTGCAAAGCTATAAAAGAATTAATTCATTAAAGCTAGAACCTCCAAGGGAAACATCCCTATAGAAATAATCTCCACCATATATCCCTCTAAAACATGTTCCACAACTGGCATGAATTCACAACAGCAGCATGAGAAAAACCCTTGAATGATCCAGCTGAACCCAACTCTTCATTTCTTGGGATAAAGCAAATTTCCCCTGAGCCTTCATCTCAACCAGCAACACCCAGAGATTCCCAAACTATTGGCACCTGAACACTTCCATCCTTCCCATGAATTAAGCCGTTTCCAGAAGTACTGAAACCAGCCTGTATCTTGCTGAGGGTGTTAGAGTGCAGTGCTGCTTGAACCAGGGGGAAATGCACGTTCCTTTAATCTCAAGACCCATCACGTCCACGTTAGAACAATTCATTCACGGCATCTTCTAAGCGACTCGGTGTCGAGCGATGCTGGCAATCCCTACGTTGATTAAAGGACAATTATGGGTGTATAAAGACTTGCCAAGCCATAAAGAGGACCAGCTGTGAAACATGGCCTCATTTTCTTCTTCAGTAATTTTCGTCTTCGGTAATTTGCCTGCCCTGCTATCCCCAGAAGATTACAAGCCAGATCCTCAATGCAAGACTGAACACTTCAGTTTCATTTTGGACATCGTTCTCTTTTCTTCCTAAAGATACAGAACCTTCATTCCAGCCCCTGGCTGCATCACCTACAGCAGTCTCATTTCACCTGCTCTCCAAGCCTTGGCACTGCAGTCACGCCACTTCCCATGTCCTCCCACTCTCTGGAAAGGCTGACGTTATTCTCAGTGTTCAGAGGCTGTGGATGAAATGTTGGCACTCAGACCGATTCCTTCAGAAGCCACGAACTTGCGCGCTGACACGACATCAGATGCAGCAACAGCTGCTCACCTGTCCACGTAAAAATCTCACCACCACCACCAAACACAGGCCAGAGAGGAAAACCTATGTAGATTCTTGCAAAGGTAAAAAATGGGACATGTTTAACACCACTGCTTGTGTTTTTCTAGTTCCACTTTCCACCAGGTCCTACCACTTGCCCAGCCATGGAACTGAAGCACCCCTGGCTAAGCTGAGGGTGTTAAGCTGAGTAGACCCACGATGGCCATAACTCACCAAGACAAACCTTTGCTCTGGCAGCAGGAATGGCTATCGCTGGTACCGTCACCAAGTAAACAAAACCACAACAAAGAAAGGCAGGATAAAATGGGATCGAGAGCATCACAGGTGAAGCAACAGGGACAGAAATAAAAAGTTATTATAGTAGACCTTGCGCAGAGCCACGTCTCTGTGAATCATCAACCACTCAGTACTTTGAGAGCAGATGGCTGGAAGGTCTCCATATGCGAAAAATCTCATTATTGAGGAGAGTCCATAGTAACAGTGGAATACAACCTGGCACTAAGACTTTTATATGAACTATTCTGAAAGAGAAAATTTTTCGCTGAACCCCATCAAAATTGAAGGATTCTCAGAGAATAAAAAGTGTTAAGCACCAAAAAGCCTCTTGAAAATAGTCAATAATCATCAGATCTCCTCCCCAAAAAGAACGGTTCTCAGTTGACTTTAAGAGTAATCTAGTGTTGATAACTAATTACTACTTACAACTCTGTTAATTAGTCCTAATGCCAAACAGCACTGAACCACGTTTAATCACCCCTGCAAAGGAGAGTTACCCAATACTAGCTTCTAAATAACAAAAAATAACTTCTACTGGGGACAATGACAGCAGAACGTTAGGAGACAGCTCTTTAGCCACTGCCCTTCACCTGACTGCAAGGGCTGCCAAAGGAACACCACAGAAGAATTGTCACCAAGTGCTGCCCAGCGTGCTGGGAGAGTGGCAGGCACACGGGGCAGCCACCTCCCTCTTCAAGGCAGTGCACAACACACCAAGTACAGGCACATGCAACATCCCTTCCCTTTGCTGACAACCTGATTTCCACCCAACAGATGTAATATGTGCCACTCTCCGTTACAGGGACAGATGCCTAAAATAGCTCCACTTCACATTTTCTTGTTACTCCTACCAGAGCTGGCCAGCAAGAGCAATCTGCCTCTGAAATAACAGCCCAGCTCGAGGGGCTATTGCATTACCACCTGATGAGTAACTGAAATTTGACCAGCTACATCCACACTGCAGCATGTGAACTTCAAAACCAGCCCCCTGATGGCTACACTGGCTCAAGTTTTAAGTAGGTACCACCGAGCTCCGATTTCATAACTGCACACACAAAGATCTCTAGCCCGTGGCAGCCTTTGTCAGTGACTACCTCCCCAGGAGAAGTTTCTTTTTAGAGAAGCAGCTGAAGGTTTCCGCTGAGACTGGATGGCCATAAATGTTCCATAACAGCACAACGTGGAGGAACTGGTTTGGAGGGGTTTTTTTGTTTACAATCTCTTCTACCCCCACACTTAAGCCTCCCAACAACAGGCTTGATTTTACTCATCCTTTGTAGACCCTGTGCCTGGAGACAGAGGCTTCAGCTTCTGTAAGGACTTGGAGCAGACAGAACAGAGCACCGACCTGCTATTCTAGGGACAGCTTTTTAAGGACCCCACTCTAGGCTGGTTTAGTTTTAAGGTGGTTTTCTTGACATCAGCAATGCCCGTGAAGGTTCTTCTGCTCCATGATACAAGCTGCGCATGCACCCAGGATCTAGCGCGTGGTCCCGCCAGGATTCCACATGCACACACAGGTAGGCAGGGTTTCCATTCCTCAGGTCAGTTTATATTCTTCCCCAGACTACACACAAACTAGCAACATTTGTGCCAACAAGCAAAAGAACCAGAACCTTAAATGACTGTAAGGAAATTACAACTACAAGGCTGCTCCCTTCTGTTAGATATTATCACTTAAACTAATAAGCTGGTGAGTTCATAAATGGCCACAGCAACAGCAATGTTAGGAATTCCCAGTTGATGCCTCTCCTTACCTCCACTGGAAAGGGTGGCTGCAGCACGGACTAGACGGATTGCTCTGGGCTTGGGAGTTCAGGTAAAATACTAGAGGAGAGGTAACAAGTGCACAGTCAGCACTAAATGGGAATTTAAGGTGCTGCAGACCCGGAGCAGACGTAGGAGAGAACAGGTGCTGATGAACATCGCTTCCTCGGCAGTGGGAGAACAAAGGAGAGGAGATTCTGACAAGGTACCGGGGTGGAGAAAGAAACAAATGAGGGTCAATATCACATCACCTGTTTCAACACAGATACCAGTTATATCTTCTTAATAAAGCACAATCAACTCAGCGTGCCCCCCTTTTGGTTACCATCCAAGCCAGAGTGTATTTCTCAGTCAATAGAATACCTAGGCACAATTATTTTTCCACTGTGAAAATTTTCCAATCTGGAATTGGCCAAATCCATTCTTTGCAGTGATTCCCAGGCTTTCTGGAATACAAACCACTGTCAATCCTTAACGTTAAACTTTTAATTGGGGAAAAAACCCCCATCAAATTGATAATGGCCCCAGTAACAGACACGGACCATTTGTGTCACAGCTTTCACAACCTGGGAGCCGTGATTCCACACCATGGCCGTGGCAAGAATAGAAATACACAGCTGTGAAAACACGAATTGCACAAACCAGGAACTAGAAAACAACACTCAGCACTGCCAGTGTTTTAGAGCAACTGCTAATGAAGCCAGAAAGCAGCACTGCAAAATGGCTTTATTCTAATTTTAGCAGTAAGGAAACTGAGGCACAAAGAGGGTAAGTGGCTCGTCCGCAGCACACCCGCCGCAGCATCGGGGTTGCAGCCGAAGACACCGACCCCCAGCTCTGTGCTCAGGGCTGCAGAGCACGCTGCTCTCGCAGGGTGAGCAGCCAACATGCAGCCATCTGCACGGGGAGCACAGAGCTCCTCTAAGTAGCTGCTTTCCAAAAAGCTCCAGGCAGACTTGTACGTAAACGTTCAACAAAAAGATTCTAGCACCTACTTTATTGAACTATACAGAATGAGGTGTCCTTCACTAGAAATAAAGCAAAAGTTAGCTTATAAATACTGCTGTAAGAAAGTGTGCTTCTGCATTAAAAGACAAACGAGTGCCACTGCACTCTTACAGCTCTAACTGGGACTGGGACTGAGGGGAGGAGAAGCAGTTTCTCTTTACCATATTTAAACATAAGAGTGAGCAACAGGGAAATCTGGGGCATGCTTCAGTTTTGTTTAGTATTCAAACATTCTACACCAAAAGTCCTGAAGTCGAGCGTGTTTGCCAATAAACCTTGCTTTAAATTTCCTAATGAAACCAAATATTTATCAGTTGGTAACCTTTGCATATTGGAAATCCTCCCCACCAGCAGCCTCTGCTTCAACAGCTGATGAGCAGACAGAAAAGGTTAAACCTGCCTCTCACCCTGCTCCTCCCTCCACTATGGGATGGATTCCTTTAACCTCCTCTACTTATAAAACCAGTATTAAATATACAATTGCCTTCATTTTACCTAATGGAAATCATAAATATCATTACAAACATCATAAATAGCAGATTGCAGGAGTAGATTTCAAAGAATTTATAAAGGAGACAAGCATCAAAAAAAAAATTGCTCGTTTCAATTTCATTTGTGGCAATGTATAAGATTTTTCTGATTTGAATCTAAAACTTTTTAGTAGCATTCTTAATTTAAAAATATAATAAAGGTAGCAAAGGTGTCTGGAGATTTGAGCCCTGTGACAACTTTCTAATAAAAGTACTTTCTAAGTCTGAAGAGTGATCAAACTAGAAAGACAGAGCTACAGATACTCAGTGTTACTACATTAGCACGTGGTACAAAACCAAACCACAACGTATCCTACTTAAAAACACTTAAATATTGCTCTTTTTTTGGCTCTACTTTAAGGCAAACGCTCCACAAAAGTAAAAAGTTAAACCTTCCAAAGGAAGTTCTGGGTACAGTCAACAAAGCGTGACAGATAAAGTTCTAACAAAGAAAAGCAATGTCTATCGGCCACAGAAAATTCTGGCTTGGTTTTCTTCATAGTTTCAATTTGAAACATTTAAGTGCAAGTTATTTTCTCACAACAGTCCTTACTGGATCCGCAGAGCTGGGGCTCCAAGCCTCTCTTTCCTCCGTTTCATCATCGTGCTGTTAACACTGCTTCTTCCCAGCGTTAGGAGGCTTAAAGCCAGGCAGGAGAGGCCACCGTCAGCCTCCGCCGGCGGGCACGGAACAATCCCTGCAGTCCAAGCTCTTCCCGTGCCCTCAGTGGGTCCAGTTACGGTCCGGGTTAATCACACCGCTCATGTCAAAACCAGAATTATTATAAAAGAACAAAATTAATTCTTCTAGCAGCCTATTCCTAGGAAGGAAATGAAGCCCACCAGTGCGCAATGAAGGCGCAGGGAAGCCCAGGACACAGAGCAGCCATCTGACCCGGCACGCAGCCAGCGGTAGAGTCCAGGCACGCTCGGGCTGAGCCCACAGCAGAGCAGCGACGACTTCTCCTGGGCTTCAAGGAGCTGGAACAGTCTCTCTCATCAAATCAAAAGGCACACTTGAAAGGTTTCTGGCAGGAATTTCAGGCAGCAGCTTGGAAACTCTCCGTGCGATAGGAAGAGTCCCCCCCTCCCGCCCCGAGCCCGCGCGGAGTCCTCAGCGGGCAAAGAGCAGCTGTTGCCGGCCGGCGGGGAACCTGTGAACCAGCCCCTTTGCACAGATCAATCCCTTCTGAACACGCGCAACTTCGGCCTCAAAACCTCTGCCTGCGACTCCCAGGCTGCGTTTCAGCTGCCAACTTT
>VWZY01001526.1:239846-251624 GCA_013399075.1 Chloroceryle aenea | reverse complement strand
GGCTGGGTCTTACGAGGGTTTAACACTTGAATGTGTGCAGTGGGAGCCACTGAGTGTTTAGGGGTGAACTTGTAGAGTAGGGTGAAAGGTTGGACACGATGATCCCATGGGCCTTTTCCAACCTACATGATTCTATGATTCTACATCTAAAAATGATAGGGTTGTTTCAAACCTAGGAAGCAGCATTCCAAAAACACTGATCGAATGTTTCTACAGTATCTAGAAGTCCAGCAGCATGTCACAAGTACCCTATAAAGGTAAAACTCTACTCAGGATCAGTTTTATAGTACACGTTAAGTTTCAGATAGTAAATTATGAGGGAAGTGCTGTGATTTGACTGGTTTCCACCCACTCCACAAAGGAGTTTGGCACTAAAACGTCCAGGTATCCTGAAAAAGTAAATCCCATTTTAAGAGGCAAGATAACCAACAGAAGTGTGCTGAGCTGTGACTACTTGGCCTGAAACACTATTTAAAAGAATTACAGCTGTACCCTGTAAATAAACATGTATCCAAAAAGGACATTTTTCATTTAAGACCACCCTTCTGATGGGAATGGCACGTGAACATGCAAGGTTTCAAACTGCCTCTTCCGACAGCACAGCTGCCCCCCTGAGCACTTGTGCTGCCAGTCCCTGTATGACCACCCTCAGTTCAGGCAGGCTCCGTGCCACCCTCAAAGCAGTAGCTTACATTGGTATTTGAATTATATGAAGTGATAAATAGTATAAGAATATTTTGAAAGATTGCTGCACATTATTCACACAGAACTTTCAGAAGTGGAAACAAATAACTGCTTTCACAGATGCTAAAAAATAAGAAGTGTATTAAGTCCTGCAGTACCCAAGTGACAGGAACAGACTGTTCTGAAAGTTAATTTTTTTGCATCAGTTCCATACTTCAAGGCATAATTATTAAACACACAACTTGATCTCTCCACGACAAAAGAAGCAGCGGAGTTTCAGACAACTTCATAAAAACAAATCTTGGGAAAGAAATTCAGCATCGTGTAATTGAGAAAAAAGCTGGATTAAATAACCTCTTTGAAAGGAGTTCCTTAAATCTGATTCCTTTTATCTTAACTTTATCATCTCAGATCACAGAAACATCAAACCAGCTGGGCACTGTAACCAGCACAGGTCTCACAACTGGGATGGATCCTCACCGGACCTGTCATTTTTGAGGCAGCAAGGAAGCTGGATGAAAAATCTGTTGACCATTTTAAGCACTGCTTTTCTGCTTACATAATGTATTGTTTAGTGCATAGATACTGCAAATGGATTCTCTTGTCATCTTTTGTGCACAGAAACTGCATCTGAAGGTGGGGGTGTTTCAGGCAGCAGAGAGAGCGCTGGCTTTGTGCGTACGTATATGCAAACAATGCAAGATGGAAATAAAGTCTGGAAATCAGTTTGTTCATTGAGCTGCAATAGAACTCTTATCTTTTAAACAGATACGTTACGTTAGGACAGTGTGAGGAAAACAGGAGCCCATCCCTCAGAACTGTCACTTTCCCTCCGTCTTGTCATTTGTCCTTGAATACGCAGCTGCACATATGGCACAGCCCCACGGCCAAGTTGGATGCTAGAGCCTGCACTGACAGCAGCGTGAACGTACTCCCTTCAGATTCAAGTCAGAACCATCACTGCACTCAGGATGTTCCACGTTTTTGCCAGAGCAGACGACATGATTCCTGAGATTGCCTCTGACCTTGGCTTTCTTGCAGGGTAGCTCACTATCGTACCAGTTGGGACAACAGACAAATATTTTTACAGCTGCATCAGTAAATACATTTCAGTTAATAAGTTAGTATTTCACAGATGATGAAATTCCACTGACACTCAGTGACCTGGTACCATGCACTCATGTTTTAATATTTTCCCTTTGCTGGCTGTATTTGCTTTAGGGTATACAACCACCCAGCAGGGGATTAATTAAATCTCTTTCTATACATAATCATTTGCATTACAGAAATGGTATAATGAGGGCTGGAGTCTCCGGTTCTGATGGAAAATACAACCTGGCCAAGCAAGGACACACTGTGTAATCCATCCATCAGATTAACAGGAAGGATTTTTTCATGGTGATTTTTAAAAAAATAAATAAATCAATCAAAAATAAACCCCCAAACAAAAAAATAACCAAACCCCACTACACATGAAGCTCCCCTCTCTCCTATCAGCATCAAGAAAAAGAACTTCCTTCTTTTCACCATATCACTGTAAGTCGTTATTAAAACCAGTATTTGCCAGTTTCTCTCTCTAGAAATGATTACACCTGAACTCGTTTCCCAAACTCATCAGCAAAGATTTTTAAACAGCCTAGCTAAAACCGTATCTGTACTGACTGTCAGATTAACCTATGGAATGTGCTGCAGATATTTTGTACGCTTCACAGGCTTTTTCAAAATTAAACTGAGGATCCTACTGTAGATCACCTGCTTGGCTACAGAGATACTCACAATACAGAAAATGAATCCCCGAGCCCTCGCCATTGTCATTCAAAACACCGAGAGGACACGGAGTTTCATTCCCAGACCTTCCTCCACATTGTACAGCATTTATCCCTGCAGTCGCACAACTCCTGAGTCGCCATCGGTAGCGTGGTCCCAGCACATCTTCCCGTGCTCCCAGGACCAAACTGCCTGGAACTCACTACCCTGTCCTAAGGAGTTGGGGACAGGGTGCCAGAGACTTCAGGACAGCGCGCGTGGCGCTGGAAGAGCTCGCAGCATACCTGTTCACCCAGGTAGCCTAACCATTGTACAAGCCAAAAGCAAATTAAATCTATTATTTGGATTAGTTCTCTACCTGAACAGAAGTTAAGTAGCAGTAAAGATGTCATCTGGGAAGTGCATTAACCTATCAAACCAAAAGGGGAAGAAACCCCTCAGCTGTTTAACTAACAGGTGACGCTGTTTCTCTGATGCTATTTCTCTAAAGAATCAGTTTCTCTGATGCTATTTCTCTAAATAATCAGTTTCTCTCAGTCTTCAAACACAGATCACGAATCAGCCAATGATGCATTTAATGTTTTTAGCATCTTACAGCCCTTCTCTTCAGCTTAGAAATCCCTTACTAGTCAGCAAAACTAATATATAAAAAAAGCCTTTGGATTTATTTCAAATTATAGTTACTGCAGAAGAAAATAAAGCCAAAAAGCCCTTTACAGTTTAAGCAGAACTCTCAAACACAGCCAATTATTTTCTCTCCCCCACCAGCCCTTCTGCCAGGGCAACACAAAGTTCTATCTTTGTAGTCAAAGCCGAGGATCCAGGTCACATCTGTGCATTAACCTGTCAAGAATATATGTCTCCAAAAGCTGCCCACTAACCTTTCATATCACTTAACCTCAGGGCTTTCCATAAGATTAAGGGTATTGGTTCCCTGACCTAAAATAATTCCAGAACGCATCTGAAAGCAGACAAGAATTCCCACTTTCCTCGGAATATCTTCAGTGCCCACTCCAATGTATTTATTTATTGATTTATAGGAAGCTGAAGTGTCCATTCCATATTTTGTACATTACATCACATTCTCAAGCCCAAAATACAACATTAGGCAGTAACCCCACGGGCCAGACCGAACCCACTCATGGTAACAAACCCAACTGAAACCACCCATCACACCCCGGATAGACAAGCCGAACAAAACGATGCAGGCAAAGCACATTCCCAAGTGGGTGAACGGGGAGATGCCCAAGCCCAGGAATAAAGCAGCTGCCACAGCTGAGCTGCAGACAGCGGGAGGAGCAGGCGGCTGTAGCCCAGGGCAGGGTGGTGAGTGCCCAGCCCTCGCTCGCCGCGCCACTGAATGACTTGCAATTCTCCAGTCTCATTTCCTCCGCAGGATTCATTCCTATCTCCCTTATTTGGCACCAGGAACAGAGAGTGGCTCTAATTTCATGCTATCCGTCAGGCAGCAGTCTCTTTGCATAGTCAAGAAAATAGGTGGTTTCATATTTGATTGCAAGCTTTTCAGCTGGGGTTAAACAGTGAATGGTTTCTGAAAATTAGCCAGCCTCTGAGAAGCTTGGTCACGTCAAGAACAGCAGGTACAGTAACTCAGCTGCTCAATCCTTAGATGTCAGCAAACTAATTTACTATCAACTTGATTATTTTCCTCAAGGCTAAACCCCCCCACCCCCCTGTGGCAGCAGCCCTCTTCAAATACACTTGCCAAACTTAGTTTTAAATGACACGTAGCACAGAAAAAGATTCGATTTTGAAGATGTAGCTTCATTTGCAGGAAAAAAAAAGAAGTAAATGTAAAGATTAAAGCTTGAATTTTGCAACCCAGAGTTGCAGCCAATCCCTAAACTGCAACAGCAGTAGCTTCAGACAACCACTACAATAACCTGAAATAAACAACAGCTACCCAAAAGGTGCATGTGGATCACTGAAATAAAAAGCAAGATGCATGGTAGGCCTCTGTAAATAGAAGGCAGGCTGTACTTTAAAACCTGAGAAATAACAGCCTTAATAAATGCTCCAAATCTCCCTTACATGCATTGTATTTTTGCAGAAATTAGCCTAAGGGAGAGGGAATATTGAGAGGAATGGAGCGCACAGCTTGGACAGCTCATTAATCTTCCTCATTACTTAATTCCAGTTTTACAAGGCCGTGAAGATTACTGATCCACGCCACGTGTGAACCAGCCTGCCCAGCACTGAACACTCACCCAGAAAAATGAGCGACTGCTCCCAATTCTCTTTCATTTTGCCAGACTGCTCCAGCTTCCGAAGTTTGAGTCACAAGGTCACGTTGCAGAGAATTTGGGAAGGATGCAGAATAGTGTCCCCCCAGAGACACACAGGAGCGTGGCTGCAATGCTATTGTTAGAAACCGCTCTTAAAATTCCTGTCTTGACTTGCACCAAAAATTCCTTCAAGACTGGGCATGCAAGGATCACAAGGAAACAGTCACAGCTGCTAAAAATGCCAGGAGCATTACAAATAAGCAAATCCGGGTTTGTTCCCTCCCTTGCTGGCTCGTACTAATATTAATCGACGATTTAGTCGGTTGTCATTTCTACTATTCACACGTCCACTCCTTAAAAGGCTGTTTCTAAAAGAACTGACATCTGACATCAAGGCAACCTGACCACTAAATTTATTTATAAAACTCTTTCAATAGCCTTTATTGAATTTAAAACTGAATAATCAAGTCCAGTAGAACTCTGGGGATCCTTCTGGTGTATCCTACAGAAAAGTTCTACATAACTTAGGAAAAGTCCTGGTCTGCTCACCAGCTCATATCCACTCAGGGCACTGTTAATCCAAACCGTGACATCAAAAAACTCAAATTATTTTGAAATACATTGGTCAAGAGATGATGGCCACCGCTGCAGTTGAACCAAGAAAAGGTACTCGGTCATCTCAACGTTAGCAGCAGCAGCAGGTAGCTCACAACAGTCCAAAGGGCTCTGTTTATTCTGGCACGCTGGTTTCTCACCAACTCACCCGGTGTGAAGTATTTGGAAGCAGACAAGCAGAAATTAAGTTTTGGTGGTTGTTTTTGAGAGGCTCTCCACATGTCTCCATTGCTTTGTCAATGTTTGGCTAAGACTTTTGACACACAAGCAGAATTTTATCTTTAGAACTGTACAGTTCTCAACTAATTTAGACAAAAGATCCAGGTGGGTCTCCAGAGATGGCTGGACAGCTTGGCAACCCTTGAAATAAGACCAAGTTTCCTAATAGCAAAGCTCCAGAAGAAAGTCCTAGGGAAGAGAAACTTTGTAGTTCCTCAAAAAGCCTCAACAATGGAGGTGTCTCCCATCCTCCCCTAAAGCTGCAAGTCCACTCCACACAGATCACGTGAAAGCACTCTCAGAAATTGAAAGCATAAGCAATCAATTTTAAACATGTTTAGTAATTAGTCCTAAAAGGAATTCCAAGCTCCCTTGCCTTCATCTAGTTTATGACTGATAGCATCTGTAACCTCTTGAGACATCCATTAAGTTCAGTAGTTAATTCTATCTGCTCTGACTGGACGTTATTTACAGAAGATGCAGATGTAATTGTTCATGGCTTAGCCAGTCTACACGAGGCACTTCAGCTTGCCCCTCTCACATCACTGCTGCCCACCGCACGCAGGGAGGGGGGCAGGCAAAGGGTGCTCTGGTCATTATTTTGCTAAGCAATAGTCAAAGGCCACCATCCATTCAGTGAGCAGCATGGGAAAATCTGGAATAAGAACAGTATTTACATCGTCGTGAGCAGACAGCAGAATTTTAACTTCTCTTTTTGCCATCAGAAGTCAATGGTCTCTGACACTGCTTATGGCTGCTGGGCTCCAAACTGCAACAGAAGTCCTTGACAGAGGCGACGGAAGAGAGGGTTCTGTTGCTTCATTCCCAGACAATAAATACTTCTTACAGCAAAAGCAAACAGCCACAGAAGTTTTACATTTCTATTACACGTGTAGGAAGACACACAAGGCGCTACGCACTCGGTGTGACTCGGTTGGAACATGCTTTCCTATCATCCCTCTCACACATACCGTCCAAAAGCATTTATCTGCTTAGGAATATTTAAATTAACCATAAAGACAAGAAAAGAAAAAGACAATTAAACGCTCCTCTAAATTTCTCTGAGGTAGAACTGTGATAACCACCAACCCTCCCCTTACTCTGAACCTTGGACAAGCTTAACTTCACGGGAACATCGCTGACATGTGACAGTGGGATAAGGTGGAATATAAAATGGCAAACTGCAAAGTGGTGCCAGGCCAAATCCAAGATTAATGTACAGCTGAAACTGAGTGTGGTGAAAGGTTTATACTGGTGTATGCACGACTATATTGGGGCTAAGAGGATGTGGAACACATCACAGGAAAGCAACATCTCAAAAGCACAAAATGAGAGCTGGTAGAGCTGGGAAACACAGGCATTGACTGAGCTCATCCCTGGGCACTTTTTAAATAGCCACATCCAGCCCTGTCCCCAGGTATGCCATCTACTGTGCCAGCGGCCGGTGAACGGGGGATTTCTGGATCACTAGGATCTCTCACAAAAAAGCACGTACATCTAAACATCCTTCACAGGTTTATTCCTGAGCGACCTCACAACATTTCATACAGCTGGATAATTCAGACTTACTTGGTGCCAAGAGATCTGGTTCAGAGTAAAGGGAAATTCAGCCCCAATTAAAGCACTGGTAAAATACAGGCGCTCACTCCCGAAGCACAGATTTGAGAAACTGCAGACTGTGCCTAATGACTCTTAGTCCTGATGGGTGATTAGTGTGCTCTGTAATGGACTGACAGAAACAGCTGATTCTATTACAGGGCCAGGGTCTGGCTGGGATTTTCTTTCTGTTGCATTTAAATTATAAATATGAACTCTCTTGAAAAGATATGAAGACAAAAGATATTAATCGATCCCTACAACTCCTGTCTTCTGTCCTTGACCATATTTCAAATTGGAACAAGCACTGATTTCATCACCAGGAAAAGCCTCTCAGACACTTAGGACCATCTGTACCAGCATTATTCTTCCATACTGTCAAGCCCAGAGTTCTCTTCATCCTCTTTGCCTTTTGGAAGAAGCAGCATGGGGGATTTTTATGCAGATGTTGGCTTCAAAGGGCAGGCTTTAAGGGATATCCCAGTTTGCACTTATGGTACACAAGAAATTTCTGAAGTCTTTGTGAGATCTGAAAATTCATTAAAAATTGTCATTGAACATTCTTCTTCTCAGAAGAGAATCTGGGAAGGGGATTTCCCAAACCTGACAGATCTTCCAACAGCCAGAGCAGCCAACGTCCTTATTCACACTCTCTGGATCAGCTCAATGCTTATTAAAGCACTTGGCTCACAATAGCCTCTGGAGCCACAAAAAGTCTTTATGCATTGTTGTTAACCCAGCATCTTTACCGTACCGTAGCAGAACTAGAGCACCAGAAGCAAAATCCCTGCTTCTCTGATCAACATTTCATCCAACCTACCAAAAATTATACACACTGGAAAGAAAAACACCATGGAAAATGTAAATTGTGTAACAAGCAAATTTTTAGGACAGCAAAACAATGAAGTACAAAAGTGGTGCAACACCTCAAAGCCAGCTGGATACCTCTGCACGAGGCTCCTCTGCTGCCTTTCCAGTTATCCCACTACACCAACAATGGGCCCCAATTCAATAGCTTTTCTCAGAGAAGTTACAGTTTCAATGGGCTTGCCCTGCATGTTAGAGGACAGGTTACACAACAGATATTTGGTTTAGATGTTAAAATGTTTAATTTTTACAACATGAGAAAAAAGTTCTTGTAAGAATTTCCATAAAACATCTTGCATTTTTGTTTGGGAGTGACAAAACTACAAACTAAAAACTGAAAAGAGAGAAGTTAAGGGACCATCTGTAAAGAAATAACCTAACTAGCTTCAAAGAAAGACTCAGGATTTAACTTTCCAATGGCCACCTTCTGCCTGGTACGCTTTGTGGTACGGTAAGTTGTCTTTTGCATCACGAGAATCCTTAGTTTATTTCTTCTAGATGTGTAACACACTAATCCATATTTAGACATCAGTGTTTTCTCTCAGCCAGTATGACCACAAGCTGTACTTGGTGCTCACCAAATTCTCACAAGAGACCTGCAACTTTGGCAGCCAGAACCAAGAATTGCTAAGAAATTGAAAAGATCCTGTAAAATCATTCATTGCACATAGAAAAACTGAATTCAGTTCATTCTCCCTTCAATTCTGTGATGATTGATATTTTTCCTTTCAATGAAACACCTTAGAAGTTGATAAAACAGTTCCCACATATTCTGACTGCAATAAGTTCAAAGCTTTTTTAAACATTTTTAATGTTTTTTTTTTCCATTTCTCACAAAGCAAAAGTGCAGCAAAGAAAAGGAAAGATGGCAATTCCCATTTAAATCCTGTTCTTGGAGCTAAAACTTTACACAAATTCAGCACCCCACTGTAAGCCTTTCAGTTTCCTTAAGAGGAAGGAGTGACCTTCAGACAGGAACTTCAGGAATTCCACACTTGTTGGACTCAGAATTCTAGCATCAGACAGCAAACCCCCAGCCAGTCTGGAAAAGAGAGGTGAGTGGCTGTGGGGGCACTTACGGAACCAACATAAACCTAAAGTCACCCCTGTGCAGCTTGTGGGGTTGCTGCAGATTTACCTATTTGCTAAGTGACATCTTCAGCTTAACATCTCTTTTCTCACTTAAATGATAAAAAAAGAAGTCACGGGTAACACCCTTGGGGTTTTTTGACTGTTATCAATTCCCCACTATCTTCTTATATAATTAAGGAGAATATGTTGGGGTTTTTTCCTGCCATCATTTATTTTAACAGAAATATTTATCTTTGAAACAAATGAACACATAAGCCTGACATCTGTCTAGGGAAGATACTGAGATGGCTCACACAGACACCAACTACCAGAGGTTTGGCACCCCCCCACGTATCTTCAGAGAAAAAAGGAGGTTTTCAGCTGTTCCCAGTCTGTTGTCTTGGCAGATGAGCCCCTGGGAAATGCATTGCTTTGGTAACGTGGTGTTGGAACATTTTTTACCTACAGCTGAAGCAACTCAGATCATACTCCCTCCCCCACCTGAAGCTGTAAGAAGCCAGCCAACATTTATGCCTTGTTTGCTTAAACTGTAATGTACAACTTGCTTTAAAAAATATAAAATCAATAGATATTATGCCCACTTATTTAAAAATCAATAGATGTTATAGATGAATAAAATATTCTTTTCATTTTCCCAACAATCCTCATTGAATATTTATAAGCCTCTCTGGCCAAGTGTAACACTAAATGGAGATCTACACAGCCCACTTCACTTTGCACTGCTCTAGGAAGCAGAACCTGGACTGTAGAACAAACTCGAAAGAATTTTTTGTAAAATAATTACTGAAGAATACTGAAGTTTATTTTCACTCTTACACTTAAGTTTTGCTAATTTCAGTATTCTCGGTAGCACTCCACTGCCTGTTCAGCCCTAGAGGGATAACAAACAGGGTATAAAACCAATCATGCAAACGACTGAAGGAAAGATAGGATTTTCCAAAACAATACTGGGACCTCGCTGCACAAATTGCCACAAATTTCAGTGAAAACCAGTGAGAAATTACGTGCATTGTACTGCCTGAAAATCTCCATGGTTTCCTTGACACCTAACAGCCTTCTGCCTTCATCGATTCAGGTATGATCGGAAGTATCTTGGGAGGCTGAGAAATGCAAGGAGCAAAAAAAAAGGGCTCAAAAAGCCACCGGGTAAATAAAGAGTAGAGCAGCAAGATGGGGGAAAGGGAAGTGAATCTGCCTGCAACGCCAGCGAGCTGCCGCGTGCGACACGAGCAATGGAGCAAAGGGACCTTACAAGCTCTTCCACGATAATCCCAGAAGGCTGAAAGATAAAACAGAAGTATATTTGGCATCAAATAACCACCCTCTGTAACCAGCATCCCACGCAGCTACCCGCAAGAGGATAACCTGTGAGATAGTGTCGTCAGGAGCTGGTTTTCAGGAATGATGGATTAAGATGCATGGGCAGGGAAGTGGCTCTGTACTTGAAGTTTACCAGGATAAAAATATTACAGAAGAAAAGCACCATGGAATATCTTTGGGCAGGAATCCCAGCATCTAGTAGCAAAAAAAAAAAAAAAAGCAGCTCCAGGACTGTGCTACCAACTCTCAGATCAGAACAGTGACAACAATCAGGAACAATCAGCTTAGGCCAGGGAAGCTGCAAAGTTAGGACAAGTCATGAGTGGAAGATTTCAATCTTCCAGTGCTTCGTTAGGATAAGCAGTAGAGAGAATATTTTGGATGTACTAAAATAATTGCTTCCTGGAAGACCAGTCTGAACTCCAGGAAGAGAAGCTATTCTGGATTTGTCCTCCAGTCTTCTAAGTTCTTTTTCAGTGCCCACAGCATGATTCTGTCTTGACTGAGGGGCAGTATTTCTCCTGGCAGAAGCCTTCAGTCCCGAAAGGTTGATCAGCTCCCATCACACCTAATCTCTTCTTTTTACACTATTACACCAACCACACATGGGGGCTGCTAATCCCAGATCCACCAATTCCCACACATGGCACTGGCTGGTATTACAAAGGCTGAAATCTTGTATTTCAGTGTCCCACTGGGCAACCTGCAGTTAGCCTCGAGAGTCCTCCTCCCCAAGCACCCTACATCAGAAATCCTTTTAACAGCATTTACTAACAGAATCTCCTCTTATCACAGTCAGCTTCCCCTTATCTTTAGGGATCACCTCTGCTGCAGGAGCCTCCCCAGTACAGAAGAACACAGTGACGTGCCCTGGAAGGTGGGACTTATCCAAAAGATTAGGTCCATGCTTCCCAGCAGGTTGCCCTCTTTTTATGAGATGCACATCTCGGCAGCAGCACAGAGCATGCCCCGGTTCCGATGGGAGCACCCTGCACACCTCTGTAGGTCTCATCTATGACCCTCAGTTGGTTCAGCCACTTTCAGCTTAAAAGAGTAAACCTGTTCTCAGTGCTGGGAGCTCCTTGAGCTGCCCGCACAGTTTAAAGACCTGTTCCCCAATTACGTAATCACAGAATGGCAGGGGCTGGAAGGGACCTCAGGAGACCATCGAGTCCAACCCCCCTGCCAGAGCAGGGTCACCCAGGGCAGCCCACACAGGAACAGAGCCAGGGGGGGCTGGAAAGGCTCCAGAGCAGGAGACTCCACAACCTCTCTGGGCAGCCTGGGCCAGGCTCTGGCACTCTCCTCACTGTGAAAGTTTCTCCTTCTGTTCCCATGGACCCTCCCATGTCCAGCTTGCACCCACTGCCCC
>VWZY01001526.1:217566-238643 GCA_013399075.1 Chloroceryle aenea | reverse complement strand
GGACAACCTCTTTTCATTTGTGCACTGTGACAGGACATGGGGCAATGGATTCAAGCTCGAGTACAGGGAGTTCCACCTCAACATGAGGAAGATCTTCTTTAGTGTAAGAGCTGCAGAGCACTGGAACAGACTCCCCAGAGAGGTTGTGGAGTCTCCTTCTCTGGAGACTTTCAAGCCCTGTCTGGATGCATTTCTGTGTGATCTGCTCTGGTTCTGTCCTGCTCTGGCAGGGGGGTTGGACTTGATCATCTCCAGAGGTCCCTTCCAACCCCTCCCCTCCTGTCATTCTGTGATGTCTCTGTATGAGGAACTATCAGATAATTCACGCTACAGGACTAAGGGGGGCAGGCACCAGGTGGAGCAATCCCCTGGCGCCCGGCGCTGGAAGAAACAACGCCTGCCTTCTAAAACCTCCAAATGGGCTCTCATTGAGTTTTTGATCTGCCAAGTTTACAGCAACTCGTTCCAACACAAGTAGACTGGGGCTGCAGCGAGGGCAGCCTCTTGGTTTCATTCAGTAAAATCAAGTGAGAAATCCCATGGAAGAAAAGCTGCTCTGAACAAAGGACAATGCTGGCACAGGGGAAAATGCCTACACAGGGGTGCATGTGAGTGTGCTGGAAATGGAGATTAAAAGTTTTGAATTCTCAGAGGAGAACGTTTCTGAAATGGCAGCAACACAGCTTACCAAATTCCTCCTGTTCTCTGGGGTCCTAAACAGATACAACTGGGAACTGTATACCCACGATTCCAGGCCTACCTGGAGATACACACACACTTCCTATGAATCCACACACACCAGGAAAGGGTGTTTTCCTGGGATGAGTGGAAAGCTCACGTATTTCCATTCGTACAACAGCAACCTTCAAAGACACCAGAAGAGCACTCTTGGCTCCAGTTTTGTTCCAGTGCCCTGACTGCCACAGTATTCACACCACCTTCTTTTATAGCCGACTGCTTTCCTTAGAAAACAAAAGGCTCAAAAGCCACGGGCTTCCCGACTGCATTTTCTAGACACACAGTTTATGGGAGCATCCAAACATGGGCTACAACCTATGAACCCGGGAACTGGGAAAGCTTAGCACCACTGGAATTTTCCTAATCTGCTTAAGGACTAGAGTGATTTTTTTTTAGCAACAACATGGCTGCTGCTATATGCCTGTGTTTCTCGGCACTAAGCCTGTTTGCTTTTTGTTTTCTGCTTAGTTTGATTCTCTGGGGGGCATCAATTGTTTTTTGCTGTTTTGCCTTCATGGTGGGATCGCTCTCCTACCTGATTTTGCGGCTGCCACTCCCGTTTTCCGTGTGGGCTCTTCTTTGTTTGTTTCATGGCTCATCTTCAGTGAATCCTCTCTAGTTACAGACAGCCTTGGGTTTTTGGCTCTTTACTCCTACGGAGCTACAAGTTACCTGAGGAGGGAGTAGCTGCAACAGCACCGATTTCCAGCAAGTGAAGAGCACAGAAGGAGCTGCTGCTGCTGCTACAGAGGTCTCTGAAATTCTCAAGCCACAGATGTGTTGTTCAGGATGGATGGAGCTAAATCACCCCGGCTTTTACAAGGGGATGCACTCCAGGAGCAGGAATCAAACTGCTCAAGAGGACACTGTGGATCGGGATTTTCTTCCAGGAGAAGAAAGAGCCACCAAGAATCCAAAGGTTTTCTCATTTGACTCCCGTTCCACCAGCAACTCTCATGAGCTGTTATTTCAGGTTTTTGCATCTCTTCACAGCGAGGCTTTCACCACTGGAAAAGAATTCGCACCTTTAGGTTACTCCATCAAAATATTCACTTGAATTTTCACTTGGTTTTTAAATTTCCTATTGCCCCTACTGGAGACAGGGGCTTTGGCAACCCACCAGCTGCTTCATCCCCACCATTCACACTGCAGGAAGAGGAGAGTGATGGGTCTCTCCTGGTCAGCTGCTGGAGATGATGATGCAAGCTTTATCAACTGGGAAAGGATGATTTCAGATCTTCTGACAGACTGCTGGCAGCGTTGCTGATGCATCAGCATCTTCTAAAAATTAAAACTGCCCACACTTTGGAGAAAGTTGCACTTTGTCCACCACCAGGGAGGAGAAAGAGTCCAGCTGGATATTCTTTTCGTATTAGACTGTTGTTATGTCTTGTGAATCAGAAGGTAACTTTCCCCATCCAAAAATCAATTTCTTGTTATTGTGTCATTGGTTGGCAGGTTTTTCCACTTTTGTCCTCTGCCATGTGGGTTTTTTTCTTTGTTGAAAGCTCAAATTGTGTTTAGCAAGTGCTCTTATTCAATATTTTGCTGTCAGTGGAGTTCTGCAACCAGGAGTTACTATCGTAATCCCAATGGCAATGAAGTTATTCCCATTGTTCTGAGACTGTCCTTGAGGGACAGCATAAATGGTCTCATTTCTCAGTTAATTCTCAAACCACCTGCAAACCAGGCTGGGGTCAACCTCTTGAGAATGGTCAGGTAAGGACAGGAGACAGAGCTGCCCCCCCTGAGGTCAGCTGCAGTAGCTAGCCACATGCACAGCTACAAGGCCACTATGAACCTTGCTTACAGCATCTTCATTCCCTTTCTTAGCACTCGCCTGCTCTGGTACACTCATCTGATGTTGAAAGCTGACGTGTTCCTGTTTGTTCTGAAGCTAGAATTCCATCAAATTTGCAGCTATGTCTTTAATCGTCCAGACCAAAATACTATAGATGAATTTTTACCTGGATCGAAAATAGGAGATCTTATTCACATCAGTAATGCTAGCACTGCTCTCCTAATGTTAGCACCAGTGTTTGCACTGATGTTTGTGGTGTTCTTGTTGAGCTACTGGGGTCACTGTCCCCCTAATGACAGTTCTGCTTTGCATACAGTCAGTCCCGTGGCACGGGGTGTACTGAATGATAAATGTTCTATTTCTTGCTTGATACTCCTATTTTTAGCTTAAAATTTTCCTAAGCTGATCTTCATGTTATGATTTTATATTTCCACAAGCCTACTCATACAGCTATTACACGAGTTCTTTAAGGAATTATGATTCACATTCTGATATCTCTTATACTGTTTAACATGTGTCAAAATAAATAGCAGAAAAATCCTTTTTAATGCAAAAGAATATCTGCATGGTTATTGCACAAACCTTTATCAGCTGAACGCTATTTGAAGATTCCATTCCAAAGCAATTACCACTCGTGCAGAAGAAAGCAGCTGATGAAACAGGGGGCAAAAAAGATCAGTACTTAATCCATTATCACATCCCAGTAATGCTAATCTAGGTGTAAGATTAATTTGGCCTTCAAACATATTAGAGCAGCAGAATAAGATTTGCTTGCAGAAGTGTTCAAAGGACAGTATATCCATATGATCAGATTCAACATTTACTGCAACCTTTCATCTAGAATGTGCATTTGAAACCAGCGCTTTCAGTTCGCAATTTATCTTGGAAGTTTAATGAAAGAGCATACAAAGAGATGGTGCTCGGAAGCATCGGCAAGCCCCAAGCATGGATTTTATTCTGGGAAATAAAACTTAACCATTAGCTAGATCTTCTTCTCTGATGGGGCAATTAAGACAAGGAACAAAGCAGTATTTCTCTTACATACACTTAGAGAACTGTTTGGCTGTCCATTTTGTTTGCTCCCACCTATGATTTTTCTATTCTTTTTAATTCTGTGCTTTTCCCTACGAACTTGACAGCTACTTGATCATTCAATTCTAAACCCCTTTGGTTCAGTCTGCCTGATCCTCGCAGTTGAACGTATGATTTCTGAAGTAATTCTTTCCAAACACAGCAGCTCAATAACCTGTCAGCTTATTTCCCAGCGTTACATAATGGTGAATAACCTCTAAGTATCTTACTACCACTAAATCTAAAGTCAACGGGCTTCACATTTCCTAGATCTGAATTCTGGCTTCACTGGCTTTGATTTCTGTGCAACTCACAAAGGCAAACACTGCTCAGTAGATTCTGACAGGTATCGTTTTTATTTGGCATTTCAAGTAGCCCAGTTTACCTACCACTGACCCGAGAGCTCATCCCCATGCAACAATAATGAACGTTGTGTGTAAAGACTCCGGTGTGAAGCAGAGCCCAGAAGTACGTTGAGGACTAAAGTCTTGCAGTGCCGTCTGCATCTCTGGAGTTTGCAAGACTTGTCTTCGATGTGCTTCTTGGTTTCCACACTTTCTACAGGCTGCCTTGTGGCTTCAGGCACTTATCTTCCACTTATCATTTATCTTCCTGCCTCCTCCATCTTCTGTCACTTAGCAGAGCTCTCCCATCAGGACCCAGCCGGTCCTGAACCCTCGCTTCAATCGTATCCCTATTTTCTTGTTAATGCTACACATATGACAACACCCAAGTTTTGGTCACTACATTCTAGAGTTACGTCTGCCAAAATTTTGGTCAAAATATTTTGCTAGTTTTTCACCTAAGTTTGGGTCACCTTCTGCTAGCAAAACCAGAAACCCATTCATAAACCTCCAGTGCAAAGCGAGGCAATTATTGGGGTGAGGGCATCTTTCTGTCCCCAGCTGTCCTTGGTTTAACATTTCAACATTCATCATTCTCATACCACCTCGTTTTTCATTAAAACAGATATCCTCCAAATTTGATTTCAAATTTTAACCTTTAAAAACTAATACCATGTTCAAATGCTATGAATGTTTATCTCTACCTTACTGCACTCGCAGCTGCATTTTATGATCTTTAGAGTTACTTTGCCTGTGTTTTCCAAGAACAAGCCTCTAAGATGCCCTTCGTTTGGAAAAAATCTTTATTCCATTCAAGGAACTGAGCAGGGTCTTGTGCTACAACTTAAAATATATTCATGGATATTTTTGTACTTTGCAGCAGTTTTCATTTCTGTTTCAGTGTGGTTTTCCAGCTGCTATGAAGCATTTTAGGACTACACAAATTAGCAACAAGGCAAATGCCAAGCGGAAGGTTCAGCATGGAAAAAGAGAGGAGTAATCATTTAACAGCAAAGTGAATGTTACTTCAAACGGATCAAAAAAGGTACCTTACCCAAATCTATCTGTTTTCATGCTTGAGACTCAGAGAGAGAGCAGAAAGAAGAACATTTTAAGATGTTAAGTAAAAGCCTATAAACACGGTTCAACCTGTTCCAAAATGTTGTGCTTCAAAGCAGTTGCTAACCATACCAACTGTCAATCTTCACCTGGTACACTAACCCTGGCATCTAGGAAAGGATCCTCTTCATCTCCAGAGTTACAGAAGGGTTTTTTCCCCTCCCCTGTGTTCAGGTAGCATAATGCAGTCCCTAGACCTGCTTACTCTGTTCAATGGGAGTTTCTCTTTTTTGAGAGTTCTGGAGGAACTGACTCAATTTGAGCACTTGCAGCTTTCACACATTTGGGTCCCCCTTCCCTCCCCATCCTAACAACAGCTTGTGCCACACAGGAAGGCTGTAACTTTATGCCAGTCATTGGTTCATGAAAATAACCAGCATTCGTTTGTTCCTTTTTATAAAATAATCAAAAGCCAAATCAACCAACTCCACAACAACACTCAGCAACGACACAAACACTCAGTCCATGTACAAAGTCAGCCTATTTTTATAGATAAATATCTTGCTGTATATTTTTTTTTCTTCAGCAGGGGGGCTCTTGAAATATCAAAGGGAATTATTTTAATGCTTTCTCAAATCTGCCTCCTAGGAGTTCAGAAGCACTCATTCTTCACCAAGAACACTTGGGGAGAAATTGAGTTGGCTAGCTGGGGAAAAAAATCTAAAAATAAAAAATAAACCCCAACCATTCCATTTAAAACCTCACTTCTCCCCAAGTGGTCAGGCTTCATTTGCACAATGCACCCTGCTGCCATTAATTTAGCAGCCCTCTAATCAAGCTCACTTCCTGAAAGAAAAGTAAAGAATACTGAAGTCATTGTTGCTAAACTCCCAAGTTTTCAGAAAAGAGAAGAAACTTCAGTGTGAAGTTTCTCCTCCTTTCAAAATCCCATTACACAACACATGCAGTTCTGGGATGCTCTTGGACTTCACCCCCAGAAGAACTCTGGCTTGAGGACAAACGAGGAGTAACAAAGGGAGGCAGAGCTGTCCTGAGAGAAGCCTTAATTTGCCTACAAGGGGAATTCTGGTAAGTTCAAAAATAAAGTAAGAAGTCATTTTGTTAAATACTGGCTTCTGCCTGATACTAGCAACCAGTGCATAGAGACACCCAAGAAATCAGAGTTTTCAAGAACCCAAGACACCAGTACTAGGCTGCTTTGTTTAAACTGTCAGTGTCTGGCTTTGGGAAGAAACTAGGTCACCTGAGGATTAAGGAACAAATGAATGAAAGACATATGCCAAGCTCTGAAACAATAAGAAAACACAGTTGCTTTGGGTTGCAAGGTGAAGTGAGGAAAACTGTGGTAGCATCACATTGTCTGCCAAAACACCCAAGGCAGGAATGGAAATCACTCACTCAGTAAAGACCCAGAGAACTGCTGCCACTCAGAAAGAAGTCAGAGCCAGACAGGAGTCACGTGCCATGCAGTAACTGGACCAAACTTCCCTGAAGCCACCGCAGCTTCACCTCAAACATTATTTTGTTTGACTTTAAATAGAAAAAAAAAATCTATGGTTATCTTGTGGTACACAAAACACCACACAGAAAGATGGAGTTACTTGTGGAAGTGATGGCCATGAAAGCAAGCTCTACCCCAAACCCTTCTCGTTCCACTAGCTTCAATTTTATGCAAGTTGTGGGATAGCTTCCCGTCAATAAATTGCCTTTTTGTTTTAAATGGATGAGTTAAGTACACAGAAAATTGGCACTTCCAGCAACAGCACATCAAATACCTCTCAGCTCCCCGTTTCGACACGTAACTGGGTTTTCTCACCTGGCTACAATCCCCTCCCCATCACTATCAAGAAGAAGGAATTCTCTTGGAGAACCATTTTTCGGTGCCTCGTTCCGCCAAGAGGCTGCGATCCACCCTCCAGGAGAGGTACAAGCCATTTCTCTTGATTCATGGCAAATCAATATTATGTTTCCAGCACCACACAACTGCATTACATCTATTGCATCTGCTTCTGAAAGCTGTGTGTAAGGGCAGGGTTTGTTCTCTAGTATTTCATTTTTATCAGTCCCAATGGTACTGCCTTGCATTCTGTGTTGTATTATGCCTTAACAAAAATGATTTTACTACATCACTCCATCATCTGTCTAAACTTAATCAAGCACAACATTGCTTTCTGAAAGTCTACAGTAGTCTCATGTCCCTGGAGGGCCTTCTTCATGGTAGCCACTTTGGAAGAAAAATTGCAGCTCAGCACTGTCAAACTATCAAAATTTACAGGCAGGCACTCACCAGCACGCAGCAAAACTGTCCCTGAGCAGACAGCAGTTAACAAATAAAAATAATAAAGAAGTTGGATATTTGCCCATTTCAATCGAATCAGTTCTGGGTGCTATTCTGTAAAGAAGTGATTTGCACACCGAGGGCCACAGACCTGCAGGTGTCAGTTTGGCCCCCAGCTGAAGGTAGAGCCTGCCAGAAGAGTCACCAGGCTGGGAAGGGGAACCTGCATCACACTGGCAGTTAAGAAAGGATGAGGAGATGAAAGCTAGAAAAGCAGACAGTAAATGACCGGGGACCATCAGCCCACAGCCTCTGTAATCCTCACATGAATCTGGCATGTAAGATCACTCACGTCCCTGCTTAAGTCACCTCCAATCTTTTTCTTGCCCTTACCTCACCGAAACCCATTCCTCTCACCTCTAAATTTATCCTCATTGTTTAAACTTTTGAAGTTGGCCCTGACAGACACCCAACAATTGGACCCACAGGGGATCTCTCTTCTGGTCAGGACACATTCTTCCACCCTGGCCAAAGGGTTAACTACAATTAGGAAAAATACAAGCTAATTTGTTTCAGAGAAGGCGCTGGCTACCTGCACCTAGAGACAAAAAGCAGCTAACATCAGAAACACTTTCCAATAGTCTGAGGGCACCTTTGCTGGGCAGGAGATGACCATGGGCTTGGCTCGTCCTCAGTCAAACCAGTGTGGCCTGGAGTTGGTACCAGCACCTCCCAGGCACAGCTCACAGAACAAGTGGAGCAGAAAGGCCCTTGTTCCTGGACTACCCAACCTACCCCAACAACAGCTGGCACCATTTCATTCTTCTGGCCGCCCATACGAGTGACATTTATCAGCCTGTGCTGATATAGAATGAGGGATAAATGTCAAAGTCAATTAATATTTTCATATTTTGATGAAAGTAATTTAAAAGTAATTATATCAGGTTACAGTTGCTTAAGCTATGCCATATAATAGGCAATAATTATCCTCATTCCAAACATGATTTTATCACACTAATACCCAGGAGTGTTTTGAAAAGAGAAACCATCGACTAGAAAAATGCTGAAACAATCCAATTTAAAAGGAGCCCTGTCATTAGCAAAATGAGTCACTTATAGATCTGACCACAGACAGGTAAACCCAAAGTTGAACCAATTTCCACCCAGAGAATTATTTCTCTGTCTTCATAGACAAAGCATTGCTAACTTCAACTATCTGGTTTTAATGATTTGTGACATTTCCAAAGAGAAGCAAGAATAGAAAATCATAAATGCAAGAGTTTATTTAAGAAAGAGGCAATACATTAACAGGACAGCAAGGATTATGTCCGGTATCCTGCAGAGAAGGCAGAGGAATTATACCCTGGATTCACTGTATTATGACAAGCCTGCAGCAGAACACTTCACCCAAGCACCCACAGCAGGCAGCAGGTCAGAGCACGGGGAAAGATGGACCCTGGTACCTCCAGAGACATCAGGAAAATTGATAGGGAAGAACAGTTAAGGATATTAAGGCTGACTGTTAGAATAGAGACCCTAAAAACCTGAAACAAGACTTTTTTTTTTTCCTGGGTATCATTCTTGAGCCTTAAAGCCAAAAGAGAAACTTCCAAGTTCAATTAGATGGAAGCATTTCCATGAAATGCCATGCATTGTGTATTTCTGCATCGTATACATCCCTGCATCCAGACTGAAATTAGCTCTCTAGTATGGAATAAATACGAGTAGCAATTTCAGATGAATAGCTGGATAACCTGCTAGCCTCTCATTTTGGCTCTGAACCACAAAACTACAAAATGTGACTTGTGATAACATTTCCAAATGGAGAGGATGACTTCCGAGCTCAGGAACCCAGCGTGAGGAGCTCTGCACTGGCCACTGACAGTACAGGGACACTGCTCTCACAAGAGGTGAGTTAAGGGATGAGGCACCCCTGGCTACATTCAAATCATTTCCCTCTTATTTCAATTTCCTGTATTTTAAATGGCTTTTTTTTTGTTTAGCAATTTCTTTCAAAGATCCCACTGGCAGCCAGGCCAGATCATTATCCCACTCAGTGCTTTTCAGGCCATATCAAGAATACTGTGCCCACTTCTGGTCACCACTACACAAAAAACGGTGTGGGCGGGCTGGAGAGGGTCCAGAGAAAGGCACAGAGATGATCAAAGGACTGGGACGCTGCTATGGGAGGAAAGGTGGAGACAGCTGGGTTTGTCCAGCCTTGAGAAAGAAAGCCTGGGGGAGACCTTGTCACTGTGTTTCAGCATTTAAAGGGTGGCTACAAAGATGGAGACTCCCTTTTTACCAGGAGTCACAAGGGAAAGATGAGGGTGGTGGGTACAAGTCACTCCCTGAGGTTCTGACTGGACACCAGAGGAAAATTTTCACAGCAAGGCCAAGCAGCCACTGGAATAATCTCTCCAGGGAAGGGGTGGAGCTCCCAGTGGCTGGACAGGGCACTGGGTCACCCTTATAGACTGTGGACCAGCTGATCCTGGAGGACCCCCCCAACCTGGCATTCTGGGATTCCTAAGTTACACTGCTGAACCTGCACGATAATCACCAAAACTTTTAACAAGCAGAAACACGAACATAGCAAGATTTTAGTGAGCCCACCAAAGCCAACCCCACTTCCTCAGTTCCCAGAGGAGTGTGGAAACTTCAAACAGCTTGATCCTGTAGGGAAAACAGCTGCTTCAGGATAAACACAGACCTGACCAATTCAGAATATACCCCCGGGGCAGCACAAGAACTGCAGGGGGGGTGCTGAGGGGAAAGCTGGTGCACGGCCACACTGCTGGGGGGAGCAGAAGACTCCGGCTGCTGGATGAAGTAACCCGGACACTCTTGTGCCAAGTACACAGATCAAAAATGTCTACGGTGTGCAACACTTAAAAATAAACCCCTTAAGAAGATCTAATATCATATACTCCAGGGAAGAGCACAAAACCACCACGGACATTTTGGAATCTACAAATTTCTCTGTATTTTTTTAAAACCAGCCTCTAGAATTCAAAAGCAACCAACCTCAAAACGCCTCTCCTGTCTGGATCCAGATTATTGTACCTCTGGAAGTGCCATGGATACTAACGGCAGGGGGGGGAAGCAATTTAATACAGATAAAAAGAGGGACAACTGCTAAATCATACAGGAAATACTGCCACATATTCACAACTGGCTTTAAAAGTCCTTTGGGATTGTAGAGAACCTTTTCCAGGTGTTATTAGAATACAGCGACTCATCAGGCACTGCTGCCACTTATTTGACTGGTAGCCAGAACTGATCTCTATTCAGCACACAAAGATACTTGTATTTATCCCTTGAAAATGTGAACCTACCTGCTCTGAATCAATACTGATAGCTTTTTAAAACTAGATTTTCCACTTTGCATGTTTTAATTAGATTTCCTTTTCCAAAACCCACTGTCTTTCAGTGCATCGGAGGAGCTGAAGAAGCAAACCATAATCAAGAGAGCTGACAAGAAAATAAGAAAGTGCTCTACCCAATTTCAACTTCTCTGCTGATGACATGAGCCTGGAAGCAAAACGCACGCTGCCTCCCGGCAGGACATTTCTTCTCATTAAAGAGGTAAGTGGGTCTGTGTGAGCAGGGAGGACTATTAAAGATAAGCAGATTAAACAGCAGCCTTGCAGCACGGCAGCAGCATGGCACGTTGCTAGGTTGGAGAGATGGCTTTTCTTTCAAGATCTGGGATTTCCAGCAGTAAGCAAGGACAAGATGAAGTGATATTAACACAAGTAAAGCACCGCAAGTGGCTAATGGTGGGGAAAAAAAAAAACAACCCCAAAACAAAAAGCCCTCTCCACGCAGCAACCTCTGCAACCACCAGCAGCAGCAAACACCCTTCATCATGCTCGCCTGGCAACGAGCACGTCTATCAAGGAGGCACTTTCAAGCCAATGAAATGCATGAAGAAAAAAAAAAGATCTCTTACTGTTTATCTTTGGAAAGAAAGCCTTTGTCCAGCACCTACGGAAACGCAGCCGCACGCGCAGCCGGCCATCCCCTCGTGCACTCATCCGCTAACAAAACCTTTCTTCTTGAAGGACTGGAATTAATTACTGGCATTTTTATCTTTCTCACAGGCTGAAAATAAAAAGTTTAGCTCGGCTACACAAGCATTCACAAAGCCCTTCCTGACAAACTGAAAGCACTTATTTAAGCAGAGTTACAGCAAATTATCAGCCCAATTTAACACCGCCGCAAAGCCAGCGGCTGAATGCTCTCCTCTGCCTGAGCAAACCATTTAACCTTTCACCCTTGTCCCTATTTCAAGGACTCTTTATTCTGACAAGGTTTCACATTTCTCCCTTGGTCTCTTTTCTGATGTCTTCAAAGTGAAGGCCAGAGGGATATGCTCCCCAAACTCAGCTCCATTTCCTGCTCCACTGCAAAGCAGACCACGAGCACCAATCCTGAAAGGAAACCAGCGGGAAAGCTCACGTGCCAGAGCCACTGTTCCCTGCCTACAGGAGAACACTACTGCTAGTTACAGGAAGGCAGCACATGCACCAGTGTTTAGCTTGATTAAAGGAAATATCATTCCATTTATACTGCTATTATTCAAAGATTTTAGAGGAATGCTATTTAAAAAAAAATCCCCTCAAAGATTCATAGAATGATAGAATGGTGGGGGTTGGGAGGGACCTCTGGAGAGCATCGAGTCCAACCCCCCTGCCAGAGCAGGGTCACCCAGGGCAGCCCACACAGCAACAGAGCCAGGGGGGGCTGGAAAGGCTCCAGAGCAGGAGACTCCACAGCCTCTCTGGGCANAAAGTCAAATTTCTTCTAAGGGCTGTAAGGGCAAAGGCAGATTTCCCCTGGGAGCAGGTGCCAGCATTTCCCACAGCAGGAGAGCTTGTAGCAGGCAGTTCCAAAGCCTCAGTTCCAAGGGACACCTGAAGCCTTGCACGTGTCTGTGTGTGCCCAGGTCTGCCTGGGAAATTTAACTTTTCATTTAAAGCTTTCTATTTCATTTAAAATTTACATATTAACCTTTCAGTTGATACATATTTCAGGAATTTTAAATAAGCAGAACAAAATAGTGAATTTCAGGCCCCATTCACAACCTCATCATAAACAGCTCCTCTTCCTGCACAGAGCACAATTTCCACTTTTCACTTCTTATAAAAATGCCAGGAAAGTAACATTCTGACAGTGGCATGCTCTGGTAGATCACCTTCAGTAATTATGAGAGATGCTCTTAAGGAGACAAAATAGAAGAGCACGTCAATTTTCAGGCTCTCTCAATTATGTCCAGAGAAGGTTTAAAATCTACAGAAAACTGAACAGCACAGTAAACTTTCTCTTGTTAAATACTGAAGCTTAAAGCTTCAGTAACCACTGAATCCCCACTTCCCTTCCCCATAAAATGAAACAAAAGAGTGCTCAGTCCTTTGAGTGAAATAATAAGCTCAAAACAAGTCCACCCAGTACTGTGAGACCGTATTCTCCATGTGCTACTCCACACACCAACCCCCAGGAGAAAAATATAAGATTTATCTTTAGAATTAAGAAATCAGTTTACTGGTTTGTTTGGGATTTTTATTACATATATATCAGCCAAACATTCTGTGCAGTAGGAAACACTAGCCAAGACAAACAGACCCAGCACTACCACACAGTCTCTATTTCACATCCGCCCTGAAACCAACACAAAGTCAGTTAAGGAGCTGATCTTGGCCCAAAATTCCAGCAGAAGATGAAAGTGGTTCAGCACTTGGTAGAAAGATGTGGATGCAGAGAAGTGTGGTGATGATAATCTCCAGCTACATGAGCACTGCAGAAGTACCACGAATGCAGAATACAAGCTCCATGACCAGTGTCTGAAATTTGGAATGTCACACTTTACTTCCTTGCACTTTTGGGGACAGATACTTTTAATTTCTTGCATGTGTCAAAAGAGTAAAGGTGTACACACAACAGCTGCTACAGTTTAAAAGCCAAAAGCAATCACAAAATTCTCATACAAGGCAATGTTCAAAACACAAGCACATCCTCACAGGGATTCACTGGGTGCTACCACTGCCCATCTGTACCAAAGTTCCAGTGAAACAAACCATACACTTGTGGAGGGAACAGCAACAAACCTCAGCAGCATCACAAGGGTCGTGGCTAACATCCCAGTAGATTTCACATTGTGACAGATAACTAAAGACACAGATCCTTGCCCAGCACAGCAGGAGCAGCTCCACCACCTGAAGGGTGGGGGGCAAGGAGAAGGGGCCAGGCTCTTGTCAGTGGTGCCTGGGATAGGACGAGGGGCAATGGGCACAAACTGGAACCCAGGGAGTTCCACTTCAACAGGAGGAGAAACTTCTTCCCTGGGAGAGTGGCAGAGCCTGGCCCAGGCTGCCCAGAGAGGGTGTGGAGTCTCCTGCTCTGGAGCCTTTCCAGCCCCCCTGGCTCTGTTCCTGTGTGGGCTGCCCTGGGTGACCCTGCTCTGGCAGGGGGGTTGGACTCGATGGTCTCCAGAGGTCCCTTCCAGCCCCCCCATTCTAGGATTCTGTGGTTATCACCTGTCTCTAGGCAGTAGCTCATGTCAATAGTCCAAGTTCATTAGTTAAAATGACAACCTAGGAATTAAAAGAATATTTCATTATTCAGAGCCCCTTCTCAGCCTGTCAGCGCTACCGCACAGCTACAGCAGACTGCGAGCACACCAGCTGTGTGCATGGGGGTAGAGAATTATCAATGTATCTTAGAAAACCCTGCCTTGTCCCTCCTGCACCTTCATTTCCACACATTTCACTATTACAAATTTGTAGACCAAGTCTGTGACACCAAGCAGGATGCAGCAAAAGCAGACTGGACAAAACGGGCCATGCACCAACAGATTGCCTTTGCCTGTGGGGACAACTCCCATTCCTCTGGGTTATCTCCTTAAACTACCACATGGCTCATTCCAGCAGAAGACAGCTCCCAGAGAAGAGAAGAAAGCAGCACAGCAGGGATATTAAGATATTAAGCATATTTCAGGTAATGGAGGGAACAAGAAGCAGAAGGAAAATGTGCATTTGGGAAAGACAGGGAAGAGCTGGTGATGGAGAGTGGTTCATTTAACAGGGGAAAAAATAAGAATGGGTTTTGAAAAGAGTCAGCCACTTCTGAGAGATGAGCACAAGGAAACCCGAAAGCCACATCACTCAGGTCCTTGAACAGCTGATAAATAGAAAGGAATAGACCAACAGGACTTTCAAAGCAGTCAGAGAAGCCAAGTGCAAGACACTGCAGAAAGGTTAGCCAAAGAGAGCTTGATCCAGTAACAGCCTGAAGATCTCTGTTGATGTGAACAAAAAGTGGTGAGAGGGTGGAAAAGAGCCTGGAAATTCAGATTACTGCCTTAAAGACAGTGCTCCCCACAAGGGCAGGAAAAAAAAATCATTTTGCTTTTGTTAGCAGGAATAACACACAAAAGAAAAGAGGTCTGTCCTTTGTCTTTATCTGAGAACTGTTACAGGAAGTGATAGGGGGAAAGCAGAAGGAGGAAGACTGAAACCTCACCAAGACAATAAAAGCTCCTGCCATATAAGATGCCAACTGAACAGGAAGATAGGAAATCAAACAAGGCTAAAACCCTCAGCAAAGCCATGTCACCACCAGTCCAAATCAACTGGGTTGAAAACACACACACCTCCCCCAGAAGAATAAAAATAATCAGAGCTTATTTTATATATATATATATATGAGAGTACCACAAAACCAGCAACCAAAACACTAAGATATTTTTCATCTCAATTCATCTTCAGCAGTCAGTTTGTAAACATTACAGAAAGAGTAGGAACAGGCTGTGGAAAGTTTTCTCCTGTACCAAACCACAAAGGAAACAATACTGATTAAGTACCAGAGCAGGTGCCAAGAAAAGCTGCAAAATCTCCAGCCCTAGAAATACTCAAAACCAGCCTGGACAAGACCTTCAGTAACCTGATCCAGCACTGGAATTAGCACTGCTTTGAGTCGAGGGGTTGGACTGGAGGACCTAATTTAGGCTGGGAAGTTCATTTAAAAGCCATCAACATCCAGTTTGAAGCAGGAAAGTAATTTTTTTTTTTTCCCCCCATCAGTGCCTTTCCAAATTCTTATGACCCCACTACCCCCCAAAACAGTGATTAACTCCTGATCCCTCGGCAGTGCCAACAGGAATGACTGGCTTTGTCATTTGTCTGACTGTTAAACTTGCAGTTATCTGTAAAACTGTCACTCTTCTTAGCCACAATTTCTGCTAAAAACTCCCCACCACGACAGAGGGGAGAAGTCCAGCGTTAACTTCCCTTTGGACTTTGACATCTGCCTTATTTCCTGGTGTTCCTTCAGTGCAAGTTCCTAGCTCCCCAAGCATTTGTGATGTAGCCATTAATTACAGCTGCAGATAGGCACGTGTCTCTAACGTGCCTCCCCACGGGGGGACAGACACCACCACCCACTCAGGACTACTGAAATTCTCAAACGCCACCACGCTACCCACTTAGACCTGCAAAATTCATTCTCACTCCCAGAATGTCTCCTGCTGACACTGGCAGACATCTGGGCTTCTCCCTCCAACCTCCCTTCCTTTTTCACTACACCCCTGAAGCACTGTCATGGAAACCACTCCCCCCACGTCAGATACAACATCCCAGAGGAGCTGGAGGCTCGGGAAAGCTCTCAACCATCAGCATACATGGCAGAAAAAATGTTTGTTATCTGTAGTCAGAAACAATTGTCTTGGTTATGAAGTTCCAACAAGTTCAATACACTGAAAAGAAGACCAGTTTCCCCAAACCCAATCTTGGTTATTTCTCCATATTCAGTTACACAACAATTCAATGCAGCTGATTTGCTGATGAGCAAATTGCAGAGTGACACCAGGTTACATGCAGCACCGTGTCTCAAGCTGTTTCAGCAATATTATAAAGCTGGCAGAATGAAAAATCAAAATACACACAAACCATAAAAAGCTGGGACAGAACCTAGTTAGGTAATGCCACAATTATTCTGTAATTGCCTTCAAGTGTCCCAAAGGCATGAATGGGAGAATGGTAAAATGGTCAATTTATTTTCCTCACGGGGAGTTAAATTAATCATGCCTGGCCCATTGTTTAACAGGCAAGGTCCATGGTCTAGAAACAATTACTTACAGTAGCAAGTCTGTCATAGGCTGTGTCCCATTACAGTGCAAAAAGAAAAAACCAGGAATATGGTGGTTTCAAGGGAAAAAAAAAATCTATTCCATGCCCAGCCCACGCCAGATTTTGAAGCTCACTCCCTCCCAACTGTTTCCCTCCTTAAGAATGAGTCCCATAGTCACAGGCCAGCACCACTAACACAGATTTCAGCACAGGTCCCACTGCTGCAGCTGAGCGAAGCTGCTGCAGCCTCGCTAGAGTGGAACTTCACCAGTGACAGGGACCAAACGCTGCTGGCTGATTCCGTGCGCTTCGTGCGAGCTGTGGAGAGTAAAACCTAAGTATTATTGGCATCGTAGAATTGCATTCTGGGTTTGGATGATGAGGCATTTGAAGTGTTAAAAAGCAGCACAGCTCTAAAATGAATGGGAATATTCACTGTGCTTTGACATGGAATTTCTAAATGATGCTCAGCTAAAATGGCTACTCCGAGGTAAGTCTGAAAAGTCACCGGGTTTTTATGAGTATCTGTACAAGTGAAGTTTCAGACAAAGTAAGGGAAGCTCCTAGTTTAGAGCTCACTTCCTGCCATAAGGATACTCACGAGACTATCGGATATAAATCGAAAAATTAACAATCTGCATTTCTGACTTTATACAAAACCCTCCCTGTCATAATAAAGCACACATGAGGTGAGGACAGCAAATCTCCAGTTCTAGCATCGCTGCCACGTATTCAGTCAACCTGATCTACTTCAAGAGGCTGTCAGCATGTTTAGGAGACTGTCGACATTACAAACAGGAGGAAAAACCAAACCAAACCAAAGGAGGCTGAAGTCACACTCACCTGCAGCCCTCTTCTTCGGAGAATACTCGAGTCATCCATACCGCAACTCTGCTGCTGGCAGAACTCCTGCTAAAGCTCTCTTGCTCCTGGCTAGTTTTGCTCTCAACTCTTAAAGTCCATTCTTTCCAAACTTTTCTCCCCCTCCCACCCTTCTGCATCCACTCGCTAAAAATAGGACATGGTCTTTCAGTTGCCTGTGGTGAAGAGCTGCAGCCACAGGCTCTGCCTGCCTGTAGGCAGTTTTGCCTGCCCCTTTCCTGGCAGATTTAGCAGGTCACATTGGGAAAAATCTGTTCGACTTTCCTAAACCTTTTGGAGGCTGGATGTCTCATTCCCCTCATACACACAACTGTCTACAAATCCATCCCAGCCCACGAGTCCGTGTAAGGCCGAAGAGTGGAATTTAATTCAGATCCCACACACACATTTTTGCTTTATTTCGATTGACTTGAGCTGTTGCAAGGGATCAGGAAACTCTGGCAGCTGCCTCATGTACTGTTTATAATAAGATCACAAAATCCAGGTCACATTTCCTTAAAAAAGACAAACCCCCAACACACGGTCACACTTTAAAAAGCCCAATCAACTGTAAGGACACGCAGGATACGGGTGGATTTCACGTAAGGAAAAACCTCCCTATGAAAAAAGAGAAATTTTATTTCTCCAAGTTTTGAAAAATTCCTTGACTCCTCTGCAGGACAAAGCAAACGTCAGACTCTTCAGCTACTGTGGCCCATTCTTTTGTCTGTGCTCTGGGAGGTACGCTGCTCTCCTCGGACGCCGCAGCCACGGCACATTCTTTACTTCATTGCTGAGGTCTCGCGGCGCTGCCGTGCTGAAGGGTCTGGAACACATGTTGCAAGTCCTGACCATTTAAGAATTCATTCATCTATCAATCACTGACAGAGCTGTCTTAAGAAGCCCTTCCCTCATCGTCATCCATGGCAAGAAGGCGAAGAAAACACCCGAAGGAAAAAGCACAGTTCAGCTGAGGCTTTCTCGGTCTGTCCTGCAGCTTCTGTTTTGCAGCTACCTTCACACAGACAACTCCAGCAAGGTCAAAAAAGGCTTTGCCCCTTTACGTCCATGATCCCAATCCCTGTTTAAGAGATGAGTGTACAGCCTGTGCTGAAAAATAACCCCCGCTAACGCCTCCAGCTACCCCCACCACCATTTCAGCACACACAACCACCCAGGTATGGTCATCCCGGCAGCATTTCAATTCCCGAGCGTGTCAAGGAGCCTTTGTCCTACACATACCCTTTCTGTATTAAACAGGGAAAAAGGAAATACTGCAAATAAAACGAGCAACCTACTGTCACAATGACCTTCAGTCTTTTTAGCAGAAAACTAAAGCGACAGATTTCACCTCCCGATAAAAGCTGAGGAAAAACCTGTTTATAACTTCTGAATAGAAATCCCCTATTTCAAAAGAGACTAACTTCAGCTTCTGAAGGATTCCACGAGATATATAGAAGAAATCAAACTTCATCAAGAGCTGTGTTTATGAGGGGATTTCAGCCAGACATCCTGAAGGGTGCAAACGCAGCGACAACCAGAGCCCAGCCCGTAGGCTGCCTACCACAGCTCGATGGAGTGCTCCTGCTCCCGCAGTTAGGACAGCTGCCAGCCAAAAACCAAAACCAGCAGCAACCAGTCACAGGCTCAGGAGAAGCACACAGGTTGATGGCACTTCGAGGAATAGATACATTGAGGCGGAAATCTTTAGCTGATCTTCATGCCGGAGTGACCGAGTCACATGAGCTAAATACATCATTGTAAAGTCAGCTGAACGCAGATACAACTCAATCCCATTCACCCAGCTCTTTCTGATCCTCTGCGGAGCGAGTGTGGTCTTTTATTGGGAGCAGCTAATAAATCCTCAGCTCACGACACCCTCCTTCCATCTGCCGTTTCAACAACTGCCTGCTGAATGAGGTCTGCGGAGTCTTTGTGAGCTCCCCACCAGGGCAGGCAGCCGCACAGAGCCTGAGCAGGCAGCTCATTTGCATGGGGTGTTCTGTACCAGCTAAAAAAGCAGCGCCATAGTAAAAACAACTCCCTGAGCCCCTTCGGTTTAAAGGAACAGGATCTGCTTTTGCAAATGGAAGTGGGGGAAAAGAAAGAAAAAAAAAAAAGCTACGCAAAAAACTCCGCGTGAGAACTTAAGGATCTGTCACCGGGGGGAAAGCAGCATCCAAATACAGCTACAGCTCCCTTCAAAAGCAGGCTGACAGGGAAGATGATGCCATTTCTTCACTGGGATAATATTTATGATGGATTTCAGTATGACTTCCTGCAGTTTCATACCAAATAAGCTTCCTTAGAAAAATACACCGAAGACTGGAACTGCACTTACCAGGCATCAAATTCTATTTTTACTTTAAAAATCCCATAGACACAAAACATTTTTGCATGCATCCTCAAATACAGAACAAGTTGGTTTCAATTTATTTTAGTCTGTAATAGATTTTTAGGAACATTTTTACCAAACCATGCTCTGAGTATTTTTATTCCCCCACTGAGTGGATGGTTGATCTTCCCCCTCCTGACCAAGGGCCCTGGCATTAAACACCACACACCGAGAGAACCAGGGAATCCTGCCAGTTATGCAATCCCACTCACATTGCATTTTCCTTCTAAATCAGCCACCAAACGGAAGAGGTTTAAGCCTGATAAGAGCAGGACATAACCCCACTTATTTCTATAATGCACCTGAACACATTCTCATCAGCACACACACATCTAATCCTTCCTGGATTCTTTACCTTAATGCTCCAACATTGCCAAGTCTCAAAATGTCCTCGCAAGTGACTTATAATTGATGGAGGCTGGCACGAGTCTCCAAATACCATGAGAATCATCTGTTCTCTTCCAAATTTCAGGCTTTCTTGGGGAGAATGCTTTCAGCTTGGCTGCCTGCCACCCTTACCCAGTTCCTGGGGTAGAGAAGCCAATCAGGGCTGCTGCAAACCAGCAGGCATGGTTTTTCCTCTAGCTTCCCTCTCCCCTTCCCTCCTTCCCAGCAAACACGTCTTATTTAAATGTCAGATTAAAAAAAACACAACCAAAGAGATCCTGAATGTGGCGACCACTTTTCCTTCCCTCCTCTTTAACTGTTAGCACTCATCCACTCTCCCTTTCCTCCTCCAACAAAATCTACCGCAGCAAAGCAGCGATGGCAGAGGGTGGGAGGGAATACCTACAGCCAAACTCAATCAAGGGAAGGATAAAGGGAATTGAAAAGCAACTCTCTGACACAGAAAATGTTTCTTTACAAATACTACCTTTCAAAATGTAGCTATCATTTCCTCAAGAGATCACACCAAACTCATTTGAACATCCTAAAAGGTCTGCAGGTAAGTCTCCAAGGAAAGATGAGAACGTGTCTGTAGTAGCAGAGGTATCATTAAGAGATGGATTACTGAAAGACAGTAAAGAAACTGAGTATGCAGAATGGAATTTAAAAATTCATCCTAAAACACATCTCTCAGTGTTCAGATGTAGGCAGCATTTAGAAAGGGTCTGATAAAATATGTTAATCAGGAGGAAAATTCAAAATAAGGAGGTCATGTAAAATGTGAATCCTTTAAAATTAATGTCTACCTCAGCACTCAACTTCACTGAGAAAAAAAAGGGGAAGGGAGATAAAAATAGGGAATTCAAAGTTTGTTCAGCCATACCAAGCTCCTAACTGAATTCTTTCTTCCTCCATCAAATTAACAAAGCAAAATTTTGCTTTGCTCTGCAGCAACAAAAACAAAACAAAACAAAACAAAACAAAAACCAACAAC
>VWZY01001526.1:188107-217518 GCA_013399075.1 Chloroceryle aenea | reverse complement strand
AAAAAAAAAAAAAAAAAAGGGTCACGTGGTAGTGGGATCATTTGGATGCAATCCAACCAATCCCTGTTGGGCTGCAGCTCTCTACCTGCACAAGCTACTTCAAGCTTGGCTAGAAGAGCTCAAGAAAGAGCTGGGAAGTTGAGGTACCTGTGTTCCTGGGGGTCAGTCTGGTGAACAGGGGAGGAGTAGGGACGGCCAGCTTCTCCCTTTGCCAGCACTAGGAGGAATTAAATCAGGCCCAGAGCAATTTCCAAAGAAACAGAAGAAGCTACTGCTTTACACAGTAGTCACCTGGGGCTATTCCTTGCTGTAAGAGGCTAAATAAATAAATACATAAATCACGAGCGTGGCTGAGAGCCTTTGGACAAACTCATTGGAGAATCTGCCAAGAACTCTTAACATTTAAGAGGAAAACAGACTGAAGATGGACACAGGGGCACAAGCTGCAAGTGTCCGGGGAAGAGACTCTGCCTTAGACACCTGCTATCAACTGTGATCAGAGATAAACTGCTGAGCTTACCCAGGATAATCACTGGATGGTTTTATTGGGGTAGAGAGGACAAAGGCAGTGCCATAAATGACTGGTGGTGTCTCCACAGATGGTGTCAGTGATCCTTACGGGAAATCACGGCCGTCACCTGCATTGCAGGATGAATATTGATAAAAAGGAGAGATCCAAAAGAAATGTTTGCAGGGTAGGAAAAGATCTGAGTTAAAAGACTTCAGGATCTCAATCCCCTTTAATTATCACAGGAAAGATCACAGGTATGACAAGACTTTCAAAATTACTTAGAATTTTATTCCTTACATTCCTTACTTACAGACAGCAACCAAGCCTGCCTCTCAGAGGAGAACTCTAGGAGGGCTCTGCATTTAGATTCCAGTCAGCATTTCATTTCTGTCAATAAGAAGAAAACTCATCCATGCTGATCCAGACCCCATTCCACTGCCTGCTACCAAAATCTATTTCTCTTCTGTCTCGTAGAAGAAAAATCTGAGAGGTTAGAACAGTTCCAGTAGCTGTCTGAAGATGACTGGAGTTTTCCATCTGTTGACTTCAGTGTAATCACAGCAACCATCCTTTTATTACTCTGTAACCCCCAGGTTTGCATCAGTGGCAGGTGACCAAAGGCAGAGCAATTCCACCGTTCGGAAAGCAACGAGCAGAGGAGGTCGCTGGGAAGTGGTGCGATTGTTCCTGTGCACAGGGAATCTCACAAGAGCTGGGAAATGGGGAATACCCTCTTCTCCTCTTACCCGTTCTAGCCACCGAGACAACTGCAAGGGGGCTGCGTAAGAACGGGATCCATATCGACCCTGCCAGGGCACATTCCCCGGGGCAGAGGCGCCGTGCAGAACGTGGCTGAGCGCTGAGCTGCGGGCAGTGCGCTCGTTGTGCTACCTCCACTGACCAGCCAATGCTTGCCACGGGTCTTACACTGCAAACTGACACTCGAGGCGTGTTTCAGGAATCACAGCATTCATGGAACAGGTTACATCCTGTTTATTAAGAATTAACCACAATTTGGAGAAGAGAGCAATTCATTTTGCTGTGATTTCCTCGGCCTTTCAGGTTTTTGGCACTGCAGGCTGCCACCTCTTGTGGTCCACCCCGCTGCATTGGAGCGGAAACCTCCCATCCAAAAATCAGGCTAAAGAACCCAACAGCTTTTCAGTCGTCTGCAACAAGAGGCAGTGCTTTCTATTGCATACTTCTGTTACCAAGAGCTTCTCGGAACGATTGCCTGACTAAAATACTGAGATTCAAAATTCACATTTTTTATGATTCAAAAGTCATTATATTTCTTACTCTATTCAGTCAAAACTAACAGCAACAGAACATGGAGCTTCAAGATAAGCTGGCAATCCTTAAAGATACAACATTTCCTTACATAACATATTGTCTCCCAAGGAAGACAAGATCACTTTCGGGAAGATGATAGCTGACAATTTCAGCAGAACTCTGAAGTCTTCTGTACCATATGCCTGTGCAAACCAAATGAGCCAAATGTTTCCCTGTCAATCGGAAACTTAAGTGTTGGGGTTTTTTTATTTATTTTGATCGAGCTATGTTTATCTGGAGATTTAAAAACGTGTCCCTTTGAGATAAACTGAGAAACTACTGAAACGAGGAAGGCTGATGAGGTAACCTGTTTAAAGAAATTAAATATATATATATATACACATACACACAGAAAGAAAGGGGAAAAAAAACACCACAAAACAAGCAAACAACTTGGCAGTCAAGCTAAGGAAACTCGCCTGACAGCTTGTCAGAATTTCCTCTGGATTTCCTGCCTATTTACAAGACTCAGTTTGATAAACTAAGAGCCTTGGAGCAAAGCTGTGCATTAACAATGAACCTCAACAGGAGCTCCTGCTGAGCCGCAGCAAACCCTGCTTACAAGGCTTGGTCCCAGGGAGGAGAAATGGTGAAAACACCGTCCCAACTCCTCCAGGTTTTCACAACAATCAGGCTTTCACAGAGCATTTCTGTTCCTAGTTTGTTCCAGGTAGATTCCCGGGCAAGCTTTCCCATCCCCCCGCACACCTCATGAAGGCAGCACCCCCCTGATCTTCCCCACCAGTGTGCATGGGCTGGTGGAAGAGTCCATCCACCTGCACCCCGCTGTTCCCATATGTCCCACAGAAGGGCTGTTGGGAAAGGACACCGGCGTCCAGGCAGGAGCAGGGTCCTTGGCTCAAGCCCCTTCAAAAGCTAAATCCTTGGAAAAGAATCTACAATTAAACTTGAATATTTACAGAAGAGGGAAGAGGTCGAACTCACTATGCAAACATTTGTGTTGTGACCTTAAACTGGCACTAGAACCGAATGGAAACCAGCTTCTCTGATTCTACATTTCAAATACAATATAATTTACAATATCATTTTAAAAATACCTTTTTTTTTTATTCCCAATAGGCAGAGAAACCTTCCTCAATATCAGCTGCAGCTTTAAACCTGAAGAACCATCATTTCTGCTTAGTAAATGTTTCACTGACATTACCAAAATCCGGATCCTCTTACTCGTTATGCTTTGGAGACATTCAGACAAAGATCAACCCCGAACACTCTGATCAGAACTGTCACAAGCCCAGAACTCAAGGTCCCGCTACCAACTCTTGTGTTTCCCTGATGAAAGGGATTGATCCTTACTGAACAGTTCAGAGAAACAGCAAAACCTCCTGCTGAGAACACACCATGAACCCAGTCAGCACAGGGGCTGTTCCACCACAGAACTGGGTCCAGAGAGATACAAACTGCACCCGTATCTCATGAGAGCACCCGCCGAGAAACATCCCCAGGATTTTCCTCCACCGACACCTCCTCCGCTCTCCTCTCCGGCTCTCCCTCCTCCTGGCCAGCAGCTCCCTCCTGCAGCCTCACCCCAGCAGCCCTGGCTCTCCAAGAGCCCAGCCTTTGCTGTAAGCTCTTCCCAAGCGTTCCTGCTTCCCATTGGTACTTCGGCAATAAAGCCAGGTGTGACTTTCAAGGACAATTGTTACACGGAGACAGCACTCTCTTTACAGTGTTAAGGAGTTCTGAGGACAAGAAACTGCAGAGATAGGAGACTATGCCAAGCTGTATTTCACTATTCTCACTTGTATCTTAGTCTGGAGAGCAGAAGCCTGAGAGGGGATCTAATGAATGTCTATAGATACCTGAGGGTTGGGGGTCAAGAAGGCAGGGACAACCTCTTTCCATTCCTGCCTTGAGATAGGATGAGGGGCAGTGGATTGAAGCTCGAGCACAGGAAATTCCACCTCAACATGTGGAAGAACTTCTTTAGTGTAAGAGTTGTAGAGCTTTGGAATAGACTCCCCAGAGAGGCTGTGGAGTCTCCTGCTCTGGAGCCTTTCCAGCCCCCCCCGGCTCTGTTCCTGTGTGGGCTGCCCTGGGTGACCCTGCTCTGGCAGGGGGGTTGGACTCGATGCTCTCCAGAGGTCCCTTCCAATCCCCACCATTCTGTGATCTCTAAGATGTTTGTCACTGACAGTCAGCTCTCCAGAACAAACACCTGATGCTTCCCAAAACAAGGAACCTCTTCTATTACACCAACCTAACAGCTACAAATAATGAATGAGACTGTCAAATGTACTCCTTAGGAAAAAAGCCATGGAAGTTCAACAAATTAATTTTCTTTAATTATTGTGCTCAGAACTGAGGCTACAGCACTGAGTGTGTTTTTCCAGCGTAATCCCCATGCAATTCATTTCAGTGCACCTTGAATTTTACCTTGGTTTCCATCTGACATTAAAGTGCCCGGACAAGTCTCTAAAGATTGGAGCATTTTGCCTGTTTGAGACTTAACAGGATGCAGGTTTAAAAGCTGCCTTTGAAATGACCACTTGAAGATGAAAAGCCAAACATGTGGAGTTAGAGGAGTTAGTTTTACTCTCACCTACACCAGACTAACCTTACGTTGAGATCTAGGGAGATGTCTCACAGCAGGTTTTTTGCTGATGGATTCTGACAGATTTTTATTCTTCCTTTTCCAATCTCAGACAAAATCTTGCTGTTCATTTCTCACCGTTTTGTCATCCCCTTACAATGGGAGACAAGTTAAAAGCTGTTCGTTTTTTAGAGAGAGATATCCCTATTCCCAACATTTAGCCACTCAGCTAGAACAAAAACTGAAGGAAAGAGGAAATCACATCTTCATTCAGGATTTCAAGCATTTACAGTGCAATGACAAAAACTTTTAATTCTCCCCCTCCTTCAGAATCTGTGTCAGATCTCCCATTTTTATGCATTCTCCATTTATTTTTGTTTCCTTTGAAAGCCATTTTTCCCTCAAAGAAAGCAAATGCATAATCACAACTTGGCAATCTCTCAAGCTTTTTTTTGTTTTGTTTAACAGAACCTATTACATTTACTCAGGGGAGGAGAGACAAAAGACAGTACGAGATGTTGACTTGGAGTCTGAAAGCCTCGGAGGAAAAGGGTGACATTCATTAACTTAACTACAACCTCTCACCATAAAACTAGCAGGTAAAAAACCCACTTGCATTTCAAGTTCAAATGCACAAATACAACATATTTGACATTTCTTGATATAGTTACACTGTGCCCCAAAATAATCCAAACACACAATTCTTACTCACGACACTACAACGCTGCCATGAACACTTCATCAACCCAACATGCTTCACTGCAGCAGCAGCATTCCTACAAGACATGCTCTTTCAAAAGTGTCCAGACATCCTGCTGAGTTACTAACACAACACTGAGCGCGGCAGCCGAAATCTTTTGTTCTTTGCTTGAAACAAACAAACAAACAAATAAAAGACAACAAACCTCGAAGTATACCAGAAAAAAAAATAAATAGGATTTTCATGCATCATTTGAATTGTCACCTGGGCTTTTGTCTCCAGAACTGACAGAGTATCAACGTGTTAATTGAAACAAGCAGTGTGTAATCCGTGGGACATCCTTAGCATATGGTTCCTTCCAAGGACTGACAAGAGCTTTCCTGGATTTTTCAGCACTGGAGTTAAATGCTTCCATTTTCGAGCTAAAAATGCGAAGACAAATCTGACATGTTTCCAGAAATGTGCAGTTTCCCAGCGGCATCTTTCCACAGGAATCGGGCAACATCAAACCTGGTTTGAGACCTCAGAAAAGAAACTGGGGGTATGGCAACAGTGGGATGGGAAGTGGTGACAGCCCCATCTTTAAAGCTGTATCTCTCTTCATAATTCAAAAGGCCCAGGAAAAAAATAAATGAAATCCAATCAGAAACCTAGCTCCATGCTGGAACATTCTTACTGATGGAGGAGAATGAGCTAGTGGATGTTTCAAGGCAAAGCTCAATACTCAAAGCTATCATAATTTAAAATTAGACATAATTATCCTTAACAAAACCAGGCACTGTGGAAAGGGGCTTTGGAACAGCTGCTCCTCTTCAATTTAAATGCTCATTTGTTTTACATTGACCTAGAAATCAGTATCCTCCTAACCAAAAGCCAATTAGATAATAGTCTGCCTTTCAAGCTTGCAGAATACTGATTTTTTTTTTTAATGTCTTCAGTAGTGAAAAGCAAAGAAATAAACTGCAGATGATGCCACAAGTATGCTCGACTCCAATGTGCACAACCCAACCGTGAGGGCTGCCTCCCCCTGCTCTCTGACCGGTCAGATTTCCAGTCAGGAATGACACACAGCTCTTCCCTGTGCTACCCTTCAGCGCAGGCTCAGCCTGGGACAGCCACGGAGCACTGCAGGGGCAGCACGTGGCAAGGTCTTCACTTTGCTGGAGGAGCATCCCCACCTTCTTTGCACAGCAGAAGCACCATGCCAAGCTGCCAACACGGGGGCATTGCAAGAGCCATTTCTAACTGGGCACTGCCGACCTTGCCCAGAGTTAGGTCTCTGGGGTTGGAGACAGAGGGATGGCAGATTCTTTCAGTACTGCAACATCAACAGTTGCTTCTCAGGCAACAGAATGAGACATCCAATTCCCTACAGACTCCAGTTTGCCCTTTTGCCATCTTCTCCTTGCAGAGGGAAGGTTTTCCTCTTTCACCTCCACCCAGCTGGAGACAGCATCTCCCCAGCTAATCGACGGCGGCCGTGGCTGAGTGTCGGGGCTGCCAGCACTGCCAAGCCCCAGGAAACAAGGAACTGTCTCAGAGAACACGAGGGGGTCTCTCCTACTCAGTTCCAACCCTCACACAATTGCAATTACAAGTATCTTTGACATTTCTTCTTTTCAAGCCTGGATGAAATGGGCCAGTGGCTTGGAAGTTACTGGCAAAGGAGGAACAACTGCAGAAACTCCCTACCACTGCTCAGTGTCTCTGGCACTCAGGATCATCTACACCACTACTGTCAATTCTGGTTAATGACAAAGCCAGAAATGCATATTCATCTACTGATCTGTTCCAGTTCTAAAGAGACAAAATGCTGAAGAGTGCTGGTTTGATTACACCCAGATACAAAGCCATCAGATTCCTGGTGTTCTGAGTCACAGCAGCATCCCCAGAGCAAGTTCTTTCCATGAAAAGAAGTAGAGTTTTTTCTAAATGCATCAACAAACAAGCTTCTCAGAAGACTGGTAGCATACTGAGTCTGACAGGATCCAGAAAGAAACTAATTAATGCAGGAAACTACATTAGAAAACAGAGAATTCAATTCTACCAAAACATTAGGTCTTCATAGAAGAAACAAACCCTGGCAATCATCAGAAGCAATCCACAGTTCCACAGCAAAAAATAATCTGCTAATGCAAAGGGTGGGTGGCTTAATATTGAAAGGAGCCTTCCAAAATTGCCCAAGTTGTGAAGTAAACAAGCTTATACTGACAGAATGATCTCATAGCAGAACACAAATCTGTACAGTCAAGGAGAAAGTCAAGGGGAGGAGAAGCTCTTTCCAGAACAGATGAAGAAAGCTTTGTCTCCTGAGGTTTCCTTCTGAAGTCACTGGAGTAGAAAGCAATGAAATGGAAGTGTGAGCTGCATCGGACAAAACACACAACAAGAGCAGCACAATTCTAAATATACCTCGAAGTTCTCAGACATCAGCATTATCTGGTCATCGTAGCAGCTTGTTCTCTGTCCTGTGCTGCTGAATTTCCCACACTGGCAGCCCCCCTGCATTCTCTGCACTGCCTTCCAAGCCTTTTTTGCAACACGGAGCAGAGGAAAAGTCTGAAAAAGCCCATTCCAGGCAAGCAACAGCCAAGGAGTAAGCAGATTACCCACGAGGTTTCAGAGCAGCTAGGATGATGTCAATCCCCAGCAAAATAATTATTTTAATCCTGCATCAGCTTTTCCAATTAAAGAGACAGTAGAAGTCACATCAGTCGCTGAGATTTTTATGGAAAAATAAGGTCATGAATAAATCACTGTAATTTCTGAGAAGAGTTTGTAGGTGCTTTAGGACAGGGGAGGCAGGGATCAGGGTGTTTGAATTACTGCCTCTGCTGATCAAGTAAACACGTAGACATCAGACTTAGAATTGTTCAGAGCTTCTATCTTGCCTGAAAATTACACTTCTGGGGAAAAAAAAATTAAAAATGTATATCTCTAGGAAACAGGAAAACTTTCTGGGATAAGAACCTGCCAGTCAATTTAACTTTGAAAAGTAGCTGTCAGAAAAAGAACTGCTACTGAATACAAGCATTCTGTGTCAACAGGACAGTCATGCAGATAGCATTATTCAGCATTTTAATTGATGACCTAGAAATAACTCTAAACCCACTGATGACAAGCAGGCTGTAACAGCAGAGTCTGAACAGTGAGGTCAGCTCTGGCCGGGTTAGCCGAGCCACTTGCTAAAGCTGCTCTATTCAAATGCTGTGCTCAGGCAACCAAATGGGAAATGTCTCTCCGAGGAATTAGGCTTCAGGCAACTAAAGCTGCAGTTCTGCAGCTCCACAGACCTCACCTGGATCCCTTTTCTGAAATACTGGTACCATGTTTGCCAGTTTCCAGTCCTCAACTACTGACACCAACTTTAAGCTACGCAGCACAAACAGCAGTTCACCTGTTTCATCCCTGGATCATTTTAAAGCTGTATCTTTTATCTTCTTCTACTCACTGAATTATCAATCTCCTTTATTCAGTCTTTAACTGGTCCACTTTCCTTTGAACCATTTGCAATTCTTCTTCAGAGGTAGGAGAGGGGAACACTTCACTTCTCCACCTTGAAGAGGAGGTCCTTACCTGGGTCCACAGAGCCTAGAAAGATGCAGCCTCTTAGCTCATGTTCCTTGCTCTTCAACAAGCTTTCTCTGCCTAAATCAGTTCATCTTTTTGCAACTGAAAGCAACTTTAGCAGGTTTCTTACTATTCTTAGCTCTCTGCATACACACGGTTCAGTCGCAGGGTGTCTTCCTGATTTGCATTTTGAACCAGAACCAAGCACTGGGAAGAATAAAAGCAACGTTGCCTCTCCTCCCATGGGCTCTTTGCCACAGCTTGCTCTGTCCTGGGGAACAGAGACTGAGCCTGGGAGAGTCCACGCTCATCACCTCCCAGCAGCACACGTGGCTGGTCTGTGTGTAACTGAGGTCTCTCACTACCACTGAATTCTCGAGCGTCTGATCCTCCCCAGCACTCTGCAGTCAGCACCACCTAATCCCCATCACACAGTGGGTAATATAGGCCCCAGATTACTACTTCTTCATGAAATCCAAGCTGCAAGGCTTAGGTGGTCTGTGCTACTCACTGATGCTTCCTCTGTTCAAGGGGGAGCAGGGTGGTTAAACATCACCCAGCCACAGCCCCAACCTCTTCCACCTTTCCTATCTCCTTTGAGGCCATGAAATTGGGACACATAAGTGAGGCAGACAGTCCTGAGCTCAGCCTTGCCTGAATTTGAGCTTTTTATGGGATTAAAGTAAGGTACAGAGAAATACGTAGTAGAAAATGTCATAATTATACTTCTGGGTAGTGAACACTATTGCACACTTCCCAGTGCTCTCACCTGAGGGATACAACACAGAACAGAAGTCTGTAACAAGTTACAGGAACAATTATGTAGCTTAGGTGAAATGGTGTTAAATCAACCTCAACCTGTTTACTTAACAGAAAATGGAATTTGACCAACCTTTCACTGCTTGCTGCAGACATGAAGTTGTGATTATCTACTTCTGAACTCACCAACTACCTTAGAAACTTCCTGATGTGCAAGGGAAAATGGAGCTGGAGATAACTAGTGGCTGTCCATGGCTGCTCTCGGAGATTTCAGACAGTGCAGGCAAAGCTTGCAAATGAAAGCCTTGTTAATAATGGGACAAAAAGGAAATCAGACAGCAGACAGAGAGGCATGCATCATTAATGCACTTCACTGGAGAAGTCAGACACCACAACCTTTCCCTCGAAATTATTGCAATTTACACTGAGCCAAAGGGAAGAGCAGCAGTTTACCTTCTGCTTATGGAAAACCAGAGGGATTTAGCAGGTAGAAGGGTGAGGGCTATCTGTGACATCATTAAGTTTAATGGCCAAGCCCCCCTCCAGTTAAACTGATTTCAGTCTATTGCCCAGGATAGGTGATAGCACAGGTCTGTCTGACAATAATCCACGCGGAACAGGATGCCCCGAGGTTTTCTACACCTTTCAGTCACACAAAGATTTGCTGCTGGTTTCTTTTTAAATCTAATCTATAGATAACTGATTTCTAAATAAACTTTAGCATAAAAAAAAACCCACATTCAATTTATTAGAGTGCTCTCTTGGGATTGCTGTGTACCTAAATCAACTGCTCATTTGTAGGTATTACCTGATGCTGATACAGAGTCATACCAGCCATAGGGTGGTCATAAGACTGGTATAACTCGACTGCTTCTCAGTCAGCAACATTTTAAACACAGTATGTAAATTACATTGAGAAAAGGAACACGTCAGCAGGCAGCTGATCATACAGAAAATGAGAAGATGCCATTGGTGCACACACCACTTTGAGCAGCTGCCTGGCTCATCGGGGCCGGCGCCGGAGCCCCAGCAGTGAGTTGGCCAAGCTGGACACGGTGCTTCCCCTCAGTTCAGCTGGTCCTGCACACACAGGACACCACAAATCCTACCTCTTCTGTCAAAAACCTCATCACTTTATCTTTCCAAATGTATCCAATTATTTCACTGGCCTGTTGTGTTCGAATAAGGGTTCTTTGATAAGAAATCCATGGATATGTCTGAAATTCCCAACACCCTCTGGTTTACTTTCTTTTAAAAGAAATTATTCAACAAGTGAATTAAGGTGTAACAACACTTACTTAAACCAAAACAAATCGTTACCAGTAGACTCAGTAACACCCACAAACTTAATGTTGCATCCCACGCTGTCCTTTGAGACAGTCAAGGAGCTGGTGACCAAAAGCCAGAACACCATTCCTTCAGCAGGAGAAACCCAAGAAATGAAGGCTGTACCAGAATTAGTAACTGCACACAAGGGACATGTGCACTGTGAGCAGCAGTAGAACCACAGGACAAGACCCAAGTCTGCTGGTTTCACACGAAGATTCCCACACCAGCAGTCCACAGCTCAAGAATTTCCAGTGGAGAGGGATCGAGGAGGTGACAGTAGATCAGGAATTGTGCACAAAGCAGCCTGAATTCACAGCCTCTCTGATTCTTACTACGGAGAAGTTTTTTCCTGGTTCCTGGGATAGGGAAAACCACAGACAAAACCAAACACTTTGAGGAGAACACAGGAGGGAAAGGAGAGCTTGGGAACACCAGAGCAGGCAGGAGGATCTTTAAAGGGATCTCTCTCACACTGGAGACCACACCATACGCAGAGCTGCAAAGAGAGGAGCGAGGTCAGCAGCACTGAGGAGATGCAGAGTAAGGAACATTCCAACCCTTGCCTTCAAGCCTTGGATTCTTGACACTGGGATAAACTCCCTGGGTCATCTCCTTGGCCACAGCTCATCTGTTACATTGGTTCAATTATCAATACTTAGAAAAAACTGAGATGTAAATTTGGTAAAAGCAGCTCTGCAGAGCTAACTCCCTGCCACACACGGGGCACGATGTATACGGGACCAGACCGTATCCAACTCTCCCTGTCTGAAAGGCACAGCGGGTGCCCTGTGGCTGTGCAAACCAACCACCTAACAGCATCCCCTGCACTGAAGCTGTGTGAATACTTCTTTCTAATCTGGAGTGAAGACTACAGAAACCATGCTAGACCTGCAGTTTCTCGTGTTATTTAAACTCCAAGGCAGAGAATTTTCATTCCAAGTTCCACGTTATAATTTGTTTTCATGAGCCCTGCCATGGGAGTTCATCGTGTAACTCCTTCCACTGTCACTGTGCCATATGACCACCTTGAAATAAGGAGGTCTGAACATTCCTATCTGCAATTAGAGAGCTTTGTGGCTTCAAGCATTTAAAGAAATGCTGCCCTTACCCCAGACCTTACCCCTGGAATCCACACCAAAGATATTAAAGCGTTACTGAATCACGGGGTCTCTGTGAAAGTGTCTCCCAGTGGATTCCATCACAAAGCAAAATCTTGAGGATTTTAATAGGATGTTATTTAAGGTATAAAATGAAAATCTCTCATTAAGTTATCTCAGTGGCTCATTTAATTTATCAGGCTCAAAAAATATTTTGAAGGTTATTTTAGGTTAATTACATTTCATATCCTTTTATGACAGATCTGAAACCCTGCACATCTTTCAATCCTCTGCTATAAACATTTCCTCCTGCCAATAACTTGGAAGTTCACACTGACACTGAATTTTGCACACTAGCACAGTAGTCTCAGCATGACAGCACTTTATATTTGTGACTTACACAGAATTTATTTTTTTTAATCAAAACTTCATCATTTCAATTAAAAAAAAAGCAAGAGGCAGCTCAGTCAGTTGTCCCACACTAGTCACTAGCAAAACAGCTCGGATCAGCTTGGCTGTTCTGAGCACCCAAGCACCCTCTCGGCCAGTTTTGCACTATGCACACTTTGCCACAGCTGCTTTCAGTGAAAAAATAAATAAAATCAAATCCAATCAATCCAAAATGCCACGGCACAAGAATTCTCCTCGCTGTTCCTGTAATAAACAAAGCTCTGAAAAAGCAAACTGGCCATTATTTATCTTAGTCTCCCTTCACAAAGGGAAGAACTACAGATGCTGACTGTAAATCAGGCTTGCTGGAGTGTAATGGTTCTGACTTCATACCTCGTGTTCTCACAGCACAAGGACTCGGCAGCTCCCACCAGGGCAGAGTTCAAAACTTCATTCCTGCAGAAATGCTCGAGTTGGCAACAATAATACAGCAAAGCCAGGTAAGGGATCCAAGCATTCCATGGCTTTGGAACGACTGACATTAAAATCTTCAACAGAAATAAGAGAATGACACAGTCACACTACATCCAGCAACTGCAGGAGTAAGGTACTTGGAGAACTGTCCACTGGAGCTTCAGACATGTGCTGTGTTAACAAACACAGCTCTACAGAAAGTCTGCCAGCTCTGCTGTACTCCCGGTTCTCCCAATGACCAGATGATTTAACTTCTCTGTATCTTAGTTTATCAAAGCTCAGGTATCAGGATTGCTGTGTAAGTCTCAGGCTTTAGTACCGTGTTTTGCTTAGAAGGCTACACTTATCTCTGCCAAGGGATTTCACCTCTCCCCCTCCAGTAATCTCAAGGTAATAAGGACTTTAGATTAACTCCTAGGAAGAGTTCCGAGCTGTTCGGAGACTGGGTGCAGCAACCACTCTATTCCCATTTTCCTCTGAGTGGCAAGGGAAGCAATCACCATGTCTCTGAAGCTGAAATTGTTATTTGGCTGAAAGACCCTGTGCACATCTTGGATAAGCCAGATGATAGAGGAAAGGAAAACGTACCAACAGAAGCCAGCAGCCACACATGGAGGATTATGCTACTGATTTCTAGAGCATCTCCAAAGCTTTGGCTTAGTCAAAGAGTTACAGGGGATTTTGATAGATGTCCTAAAGCTCAAACCAGTTTGCATTACTGGTACAAACGGTCTGCAACTTAGGCAAACAATCTATTTCACATTTAAATACTGATCTTATTCTCACATCCAGCAAAGAAAACAGTTTCCAGAAGTTACCAGACACAGAAGGCAGCTCTATTATGAAACCCTAGACATGGACATCTCACACTGCCCTTCAATGGAAATACCTGCCAAAAATCTCCAAAATAAACCAGCCAATTCTAAATTAAAGAAAAAACCAAACAGAATTTTCCCTGTCTACATCAGTGTGTTTTTATACAGAGGTCAAGAAGAACCACAGAACAAAACTCTCCTGGAACAAAGCCTCGCTCAGTGCCAGTGCGTGTTCAAGACAGTCGGAATAATTCTTTATATTTTATCTTAAATTCCCCACAGCTCTCCAAGCAAAAAGCTCATTTCCCATGCACACCACAGCAGTTTCTCACTTTACACCTACAATAGCACTGCTGTCAGGAACAGAACTGCCTGCATGTGCCAAAAATCAATTCAACATATTCATAGACAAAAAAATAACACGCAGCATCTGAAGATAATGAGAACTGCAATCCTTCAAACTGACAGTCTAGTGCCTAACAATTATCACAAGGCAAGTTTTCTGAATTCCTATTTCCTAGGATGACAAGCCTCAGGTTACACAGAAGGGTGTTCAGATTTTCTTTCAAGTATGAAAATCTCCGTTGAGCCAACGAGTCCACTCCAAACTGGGATTCACCTGAGGAAGAAGATGCTGACTGTGTTTTCAGTTAAACGCTGGAGGTTTTTTCAGAGCAAGATGCTGACTGTGCTGAAGTGACATCCATATCTGGTAAATATATCTGTAGTACAGAATTTATCACAGTTATTTAGTCTTCTTTACACAGATACACATGAATTACTCAAAATGAATTTACTAGTGTAAAAACCTACCAGGAGTATCAGTTCTGAATGGCACTGCAAAGCACGTGTCCTGAACCTAGCATGAAAACACCCAGAATTCTAGCAGAGGCATTGGAGTTTTCCTACCTGAGACACCTCACGACTGTGCCAAGGTCTCTGCAAGCACTCCAAACATTGCCCAGTGCTCGCTGCTTTGCTCAGAATACTTAAATACACTGAAAGGAGCTTTCCTCTGTTTGCTCACACATCAGTTACTCCTTTGCAAAGGTTGGTTCTTCACTGCTCCACATGATCAGGTCCAAACTCCTCTGTTTTATCACTCAGCTCACACTGATTGTACATGTACAGCCCTCTCTGTCTAGAGCTTGCTCCCTAAGGCTTCTTCAAGTCTCTCCAAGGAAATGCAAGCCTGGGCACTGCTTTGGTTCTTCCAGCAACACACAGCTCCTGTGTGCTTACGGCCACATCTTCCGAAACTGGTGACGTGCCCCAGCTCTCAGAGTCACCCCTAGACTCTGCAGCATATTTTTAATTAGTATGCACAATCCTGGGCTTCATATGGTCTTAATTTGGAAATCCACTTCTTATCTCAGGTTATTACAATTACAGCTGGTATTTTAAAATGCAATTTCTGTTATTTTGTGCAGTAGTAAAATCCACTTATTCACAGAACCAGTCTCTGCTATCTTCTGCTTTTCTAACAATAAAACCCACTAAATTCTACTTGTTCCATCAAGTATTGAAAGTTCTCTACTCCCTAAAACAATGTGTGGTCTTCATCAACTGTAACTTTAATAACTTTCTTAGACAAAAGATATTTCCAACTATACTCAGCAACACTTACACAGCCAACATGTTACCACCTCACATCCAAATTACAACTACATTTGTCTGTGAAGAGACAAACTTTTGGGAAAAGACCAACTGCATGGTTCAGAATACACAAAGGTAAATGAAGTGTTGTCACCAGATTCAAATGTATCATCATCATCATCATCCCAGTCAACCTGCAGGAGGTAGCTCTAAGATTAATGATCTGTCCCCATCCAATATTGTATTTTTCAGTAAAAAGAGAGAGATTCCATTCAATTGTTTTGCGAGGAGGTGGCCGCCCAGCTGCCCTGCTGCCAGCATCCCTGCCCAGCAGCAAAGGGGAGCATGGTGGAAGATCAGCTGCTCTGCTTTGCAAGCTAATGTTTCATTTGCTAGTCAGATACCTGCTCATCACTCCAAGCTCTATTCCTTCCAAGTCCTCATCACCACAAGGTTAACAACCACTACCCAGATGTCTGCGTAGAGCAGAGATCCTAAATAACAAACAGTAAATCTATTAACACACTAGGGACTAAGTAGAAGACCCAGAGACAGAAGCTTTCTTTTATAACCAGGAGGGGTTATAAAGAAGCTTGAACTTCTAGTTCCACTGCACTTCATCAAGCCTTCTGAATTATTAATCTCCACATTGAATTCACAATCAACACAGAATTAAAGTCCTCCTTAGCTACAGTCTAGGGCAAAACACCTCTAGCTCTTCTTTAGGTTGGCCCTGTGGCAATCCTGTTATTTTGTGTTGGAAAAACCCCCATACTGAGACTTCTGGTACTCCAGCACCACCTAGCAGGCCACAGGCAGAGCACAATCAGGCTTCTGACAAGAGATTGCAAATGAGTTTTATAATTAACTCCAAATAATAACAAAAATAAAGCAATAAAAATAAGCAACCCCAAACTTCTTCTCTTCATAACTATCTTAGTGACTGTCCCTCTGTTAGCAGCAAATGAACCTTGCAAGCTGCAGCAGAGCGTTAAGCTATGGAGCTAATTTCACCCCAGAAAAGCAAAAAGCCAGGTTATTGGGGAGTGGATGCTGCAGAACACAGCCCCAGAAATACCCCCCCTGGGCTGCGAGATCACCGACAGCTCCCAGCATCGCCAGAAACGCTTTCCAAGGAGGAAGCTGGGAGCTGGAGAGAGCGCTCTGGTGGCAGCAGGACCAGCAGCAGATGGCAGCCCAGCACCACGGAGTAGCCCTTGGACTTAGCTTCAGCATGAATACAAAGGGAATTGCTTAAGTTGTCTCACCCCAAAACCTTCCACCCTTCCTGGGAGCCAGGAATGGCAGAGATTTGAAGTAATAAATAATAATAATAAATATCTTTTTGTAATAAACAGCAACCTGCAGAGGGGAAACAGGCTATTATGGGAAGTTTCTAATTAGGTACAATTGATTCTATTCCTGATGGATCTGAAATGAAATTAAAAAAAAAGCAAAGGAGTAAAAAATTAGAACACTAAATATTCCCTCCTACATCTCAAACACATCCTCAAACCAGGACATCAGAGGTAGCACACGCAGTGTGAGGCTCTTCTCAGTGACCAGATTTCCAGTACACAGCCCCACAGAGCCAAGGACCCAGCGTCCCAAGGACCCACTGTCCCAGGGACAACCACTCCACCCATTCCAGGCAGCACTGCCTTATCCCCCAGCTCTGGGGAGCCACACATCCAGGAGAGCTGTGGCTGCAGGGGCAGCCTCCCTGGCTCACTGTTGCTCAACACAGCAAGTTCTCCAGCTTGTCAGGCATTTCAGTCTTCACATCAGAGCCTTTCAACCCCAGAATCATAAAGGTTGGAAACGACCTTTGAGATCATCAAGTCCAATTGCCTTCTAAATATTATCATGGCCACTAAACCATGGCCTGCAGTGCCACATCTGGATGTTTTTGAACCCCTCCAGGGATGGTGATTCCACCCCCTCCCTGGACAGCCTGTTCCGAGCCATCACCACTCTCTCAGGAAAGAAATTGTTCCTCATCTCCAACCTAACCCTCCCCTGGAGCAACTGAAGCCCATTTCCTCCTGTCCCATCACCAGTTACCTGGGAGAGGAGACCAACACCCATGGTCCTACAGATCATTAGACAAAATGTGAGAGGCTTTTGTTGGTTATTTTTTCTTTTAAACCCTTCTTCTAGAACAAGACCAGTGAAAGGCGACCCACCCAGCACTCTGTACAACAGCAGAGAACACACAACTGGCTGGGTTTGGTTTAACCATTACCTTACCAAGGAAATGTCAAACTGTAGAGTCATTTGAAATTATTCACTGAAGAGGAGACTGACGCTGCAAGGAAATCTTCCAAGGCCAGCATCAGAGGAAAAACTGAGTACCAGCTGCTCAGCCAGCAGACTTCACTGCTGAAGAGGAGGAAGTGGCTCTGCCCATGTACCGTGTGGTACAGAACACAAGGAAGAAAGTTTACACTGAAGAAAGAATTGCAACAGCCCAGCTACAATCCTCAACCTCATTTCCAAAGCAATTTCAGGTTTTCCATTCAAGCAGTACAAGTTTCAGTTCGGTACCAGGAGCACTCCAGAAAACTGAAGTTTCTAAGAATATAAAATGAATAAAAAAAAGCAAAAAATAAATGTTCAAAATCTCTTTCACAAAAGCATCTAATATTCCATGGACAGGCTTCTTCCAATGTTTTCCCATCACCACAGTTGGCAGAAGTCACACTCATGGTTTCTTAATTCTTGGAACCTTCCAGGCATTAGGCAGTGAGTGATGCATGGACTTGAGTGGGAGGTGCCCCTGCCCGGGGCGGGGGTTTGGAACCAGATGATCTTTAAGGTCCCTTCCAACCCAAAGCATTCTATGATTCTATGCAGTAGTGGGTGGCACACTCTCAGCTCTTTCACAAAATGCTGGACACGGTGCTCGAGATGTGCTCTATATGGACCAAGGGGGTGGGGGACACACAAACCCCCCATCTCTCTCCACAAATGTGAACATTTATTCAGCATTAGCACGGTGCCCCAGTTGAGCATCCTGTCCTTAGCAATGAACACGAGGGGGAAATCATCCCTTGCCCACCCCATGCTCCAGTCCTGGAGTATTAACACCCTACAGCATCACTTCTGGCAATTCACTGAACTTACCTTGAGTTCTGCAAAAATAAATACTTGCAAGAAAGACACCGCCCATCCACCTGATCTCCAATCATCACAATATTCTCTTCACAAGCTCTTTCTCCTTTCTGTAATAAACAAACCTTGACACTCTCAATGCTTTCCTTCGAGAAGGTGCTCCCGTATTCCTGATCAGTCACATCAGCTGCTTTCAAAACACAGCCCAAGTTGTAACTCTTTGTGAGAGGGTGCCTGCAGGCTGAGATTTCAGATAGATAAACCCCCAAACTAAGTAATAAGAGATTTCCCACATGATTATCCTCCTGTTCCTTGTACACGTGTTAACACACACTCCCTGTACCCCATCTTTTGAGCACAGAAAACCCCACTGAGATGCCCACAGTGATGCTGTCTCTTTTTTCCTCTGATTATTTCCTTGGCTATCTCAGGGATTTAAAAGTCTTAAAGAGGATGCTCCCCACCAGAATTCAATCTACTAGGATCAGAGACATCCGTATTAAGAGCAGAGGATCAGCTGAAGGTCATCCTCTGAAATCCTCCCGTATATTTAGAAGGTACACTGATCAGATCAACGCCTGTCATCCCACAATGACAGCACCCAGTGTTCAGCCTGCCCTGGCTTCTCTCTCAAGGCAAGGACCTGGGGACAACAGCTACAGAGACACGTTAACCCAGACTGCCGCGCGTACGAGCTGGAAGGTTCTGTCTAACAGTAAATTGTGCTTCTGTAGTTTAATGTATTGGAATTTCCCAGTTCTCAAGTTGTTGCTGATAAGTAGCCCAGCTATCAGTCCTGTTTCAGAAGCTGGAAACTATTTTCTATAGCTTTGTTATTGATAATTTATCATTTTGGCTTTGCAAATACTTGCAGAGTTGAAAAGAATGCAGTTTAAGCACAGCAGACAATCTGTAGGATTAGCAGTGTTTAGAAAGTAAAAAACAAAACCCAACACATTACTGAATGCCAGCAAAGCAATTTAGCAAAGGAAAATCCACTGATACCTAGAGTGCCAAAAAGAGGGAGCAGTGGGAATGCACATAGCTTTGAGTATTCTGCCTTCCCCACACTCCCACTTCTCCCCAGCTATCCATCTACGGCATTATAGCAAATAAGAAAAGAATTAAATGCTCTAGCAATCAAGGCTGACATATTAAAATGACACTCTGCATTACAGAACCTACTCATCTCCTAATAGAGCTATTTTTCAAAGGAGATTAATTATACTGGCAAGAGACCTTTTGCTATTCTAATTTGTGAAAGGCATTTCAATACCACAAGCATATTAAAGCAGCTGCAAACATGTAACTAGCTCCAAGATCCCAGGACTCACTGCATTTAATTAGGTGCTCATCTTGTGACCAGCTCTTCAGTCATTGCTTCAGAAGCACACTTCATATAAAAATTCTTAATTTCTAGGCTTAATTAACTGCAACTGTAATTAACACAGAGCTCACCATAAAGTATCCAGAGATAGGGAAGTGAGGACACACTTCAGGACCTAACCCCATCACCCAGGAACAACCACTGGATCTCAAGCTGAACTGCTCAGAGCATTTTAAATTCTTTTTAAACAAGTCCCTGGCCAGGCACTCTGTATCAGAACATCTGACAGGCAGCACAAGCACTGCCAAACCACCTGGAAATGCCTCGCGTCGGTGGCACGGGGAACGGTGTCCCACAAACCCAGGGGCAGCTCGCTGGAGCCCAGCTGTTAAACACCAGCCTGGCCTTTCAGATTCAACAGCTGCCAGCTAATGCTCTCCTCTAAAGCCCCAGTAGTTCCATCAGCTTAAGCTATGAAGTTTCGAGGTGTTTGCCTGCCTCTAGAGAACAGGCCTGCATTTTAACATCTGACTTGTTTAACCCCATCTGATAAATCCTTAGATGCCCAGTTCACGTGAGCGTTTCCCCTGTCTGTTGGTACAGTCAAATCACAGAGCTCCAAGGCAGAGCCTGAACAGGCACCGTGCTAAGGCAGGGTACAATGGAATCACACCAGAGGATTTCAGTAGTGCCGTGTCTGAAAGTGCTAGGACTACAAACACTTCATTGTGAAACCAAAATTAGTGGTGATACAGACACACGGGCTTTTGAACTTGAAAGATTACTTCAAAACTTGGTTTTTTTCATAGCCTGGTGGTGCCAAACCCCCCAGGATCCCCCAAAAAATTCTAAGGGCTATACCCAAAGTCCACCCTTTTACTTAAGGGGTCTTTGCTTCTAAAGAGCCTTACAACGCAATATAAATTTACTCAGTTACTTTCAGCTCTGTAAGTAGTTTCCTCATTTGAGTAAAACTTGTCCTACTGGCTCATCTGTGGAAGAAAAGCTTCAAGCTTTGCTCTTAGTTTACTAATTAGCATCAATTTCTGTTGCATATATGACTGCTCACAAATAACTGGTCCACCCTTTTACTTAAGGCTTGCACTTCAGTGATTTTAGATATTCAGAGGTAATAAGGAACAGCTTTTTGGTTTGCAGTTCCATCTTGACTACAGGCACCTGATTTTCTCTCCCATACAGAATATTCTCTTCTCAGAAAATGCTAATTTAACACATGCAACATTCTTCCAAAACACATCCACTTTACCAAAACCTTCTGACAGAAAGCGTGCAGAAGAGCAGATGTCAGTTCCAGCTCTTCAATCCCTGGGACAGTTATCCCCTTCAGCTTCATCCCCTTAGCTGCTCTCCAGGGAAACAGGCAGAGGCAGCTCCTCAGAAAGCTGCTTCCCAGTTAAACTCATTTGAAATGGCCAGGCTCCTGTGCTCCCATCATCTCCCTAGACTTCCAGTGATATTTTCTTTCAGATATCAGGCAGCAGAAGGAGCATCCCCAAAACCAAATTGTTCTTCACAGGCACTTTTTTTTTATTCCTGTTTTTTGTCAAAACAGGATGAAGATATTCTCCTCCTAATTCCCCTCTACCCTAGGGAGGGCCCAGAGGAACAAAACGCTGCATTCACTGAGCAGGAGCAGAGAGAGCAAGGTAAAAACTACGGCACAAGATCACACCACTTTTTATTTATAGCACAAAGTCATCAGAGTGTTCCCAGACTCACCAAACCAGCAGTAAGAGAAGGAGCAGACTGTCCTAGAGACTGGTTTCTCATGCGGACCAGGTTTGAGGTATCTCCAGGTGGCTGCCAAACCGTCTGTCCCACTCCACTGTGGACACTGTTTGATAAAGGCAGGAGCTGTTTTCCTTTGAAAACAAAACCAAAATACTATCAGCTTGGTTTAAAACAACTTTATGACTTCAAAACACAACACTGGAAACAAATACTGTCTGTGGAGAAAAAGCATTCAATAAAAAATAACAACTGAAAACTGAAAGGTTTTGGTACCTACCAAGTGGTAAGAGCAGACAGCCTGTGAATTCATTATGTCTGGTGATGAAGTATTTGCAAAGAACCTGGTTTACATTGGGAGGTAATGGGTGAATCCACAGCCTTGCAGAAACAGACTTCTGTCACTTTATGCCTTCCTGTGCTTCACCCAGCTTACAAAGAAACACTATTTGCTGCCAGTTAAACAATGTATTGCCCTACAGAGAGGCAGTGTTCATTTTGCAATATCTCAAGTGTAATTTTTAACATTCTTATGCAAATGCATTCATCACTGTAAAATGCAACCTCTCCTAAACAGCTCAGCCAGCTAGACCTCCCGGATTTCTCCCACCATTGGAGCATTCCCCAGCAGATTGTCATGCAGCTGTGATCAGAATACAGTGCATGTTTAAACTTTGCTTAGCTCTGAACCAGGGATATTTTCTGTCTAAAAAAAAATTATTCTTCAGCAATACCTTATTATCTTAAAAGGAAAACTTTCCTTAGCTTTCCCAAGTCTGCTTTGCAGCCGCTCAATGAGTGCTCATCTCCATCCTCCATACACAAACGGGGAGAAGAGCAGCTCCTGTCTCAGGAAATTCACACCCAGGTACTCGACTGCAGGAAATACAGCAAGCATTTTAAAATACCTGCTAATACGTTTTGTCTAGGCAATATAACTCCTTTTTGAGCAACATCAAGCAGTAAATTTCCACAATGAGAAAGAACCCAAGTCAAAGTAGGTCATATTTTGATCCCATCAAGCCTGATGCTTTACAATGTCATTCACACAAAAAAAGAAGAGAAGAAAGAGGAGCTTGTGGTTAAAAACACGCAAGTGTTTTAAGGCTGTAGGTCTGGGTTCCATTATTAGCTTCCAGATGACTTCCTCTGTAACTCTGGTCAGTTGACCTCTGTACTTCAGTTTCACCACCTGCAGAACAGGAGCGAGCTTCTCCTCCTCACAATCCAGACCCAGAGAGGAAGTGGCACCCGACCCCTTCCAAGCCCGGGGGAGGTACCTGCATTCCTGTCACGTGCTCACGTCCACAGCGAGAATCCCTACGGACTAAGTGACCAAGGGGACCAAGGGGATGAAGATATTTGTTGCAGTAAGTAGCAGGAAGAAGTCTACATCTTTAATCACATCTGCTGTAGAAGAACACTACAGTCTCAGAGGCAGCAAGCTCTTTTGAAACTTCAGCTGCAGGTCAGAAGTTACATTACATTCACTACACAAAGGTGGCTGCAGTACTGGGAAGACTGTCAGATGATGTCACTAGCCATGACACCAGAGGAGGAGGCAGTGGGAATGGGCTTTTTTTTTTTTTCCCTGTCTTTTTGTTTAATTTGTTAACTTATTTTAGTCTTCTGTGAAAGTTCTGAGCAATGAATGGCCCAGGACACTTCAACAGACTGAGTGCAGGCATATGAGAAGGCTCAGAGCCGTCCAGCAAACACAGACCCAGCACATCAGTACCTTTTTCCCAGTCCCACTCGAGCTGCTTACAGCTCTGGACATGATTTTCATGGTTTGCTCCTTTCAAGATTATGTACAGAAGTGATGACTCCTCTCCCTGCAGAGATCAGAAACAGACAGTGCTGTATTTGTCTCAGTGAAGCACTAACAAAGATATTCTATAGCAGCAGTTCAATTGTCTAAGATGCCAGGGCTTAAGAGCAAGAATAACCTTATTTAAATCTCCAGAAGATACAGTTATCAGTATCTCCTGTTAGTTCCACAAAAGCTGAAGGCAGGAAGAGACAGTGCCACTGGGAGTTAAATCTCAGCCAAGCAGTTTGCACACGCAATCATTGACCCTCTTTAAAGCTATTTTATAGGTGTCAAGAGGAAGGGGCCAGGCTCTTGTCAGTGGTGCCCTGGGATAGGACAAGGGGCAATGGTCACAAACTGGAACCCAGGGAGTTCCACCTCAACAGGAGGAGAAACTTCTTCCCTGTTCCAGTGACAGAGCCTGGCCCAGGCTGCCCAGAGAGGCTGTGGAGTCTCCTGCTCTGGAGCCTTTCCAGCCCCCCGGGCTCTGTTCCTGTGTGGGCTGCCCTGGGTGACCCTGCTCTGGCAGGGGGGTTGGACTCGATGGTCTCCACAGGTCCCTTCCAACTTCCACCTGTCTATGAGTCTATAATTTGCTTCTGTTGAAAAAAGAAAAAAAAAAGTGCACTTCTTTTTGGGATGGAGCTTGAAGCTAAAGCCTTTCCCTGCCATTCCTCAAGTGCTACACACAAACACCCACATTTACTATATATACAAACATCTACATTTTCTTTATCCAGTTGGGTCAAATTGATCTTCTTGGGGCTCTCTTCTCGTTTCTGAATCAGGCCACAGGAGATTGGGAAGTCATTAAGATGAGGTTCTGGATAACGTTTTAATTTCAGAACAAAAAATTTACAAGACCATTATCTCTAAGTAGAAAAAAAATCTTTTTAAAAAAGAAACTCCAGTTTTCCTGCTTCCTCCTATTTATTTTGCTTACTTCCACTTAAGGAAATAAAAAACCCCAAAAGAAACAACAGTACTATCTTTGGCTGTTGTTGTTCTCCAGCAGTTAACCCACCTTAGAGAACCACCTTCCACAAGTGCAAAATATTATGTTTCCATTTTTCAGAAACAAGCCACTTATTACAAACAAAACATTCAGACAAGGCCAAGACAAAATAAAAAGTGTCTACTTTACTGCTTACTGAATTCTATGCCACCTAGCACCTCAAACACTGAAACCCTGATTTTCCCCTGACAGAAGACAGAGGGACCAGGGCTGGATGTATTTTCACAATGAGGTAAGTCAAGCCCAGGCTGCTGCCAGAACGGGTGGTTTCAGACTCTTCCTCTCCCACCTGAGAATTTCCAGCCCTTCTTGTTCTTGCCCTAACATGCAAAGAGGCAAACAGCCCAGTGAGGGGGGAAACGGGCTGCAGTTAGCCCCTCAGAGCAGCAGCAGCAGCAGGCAGATGGGCTCTGTCACTCTAGACTGATCATGCAGCTCTGCACGTTCTGATGCCAACATCAGACATCAACACCAGCCTCAGACAACTGTGGAACCATCCCCTAGCCCCCACACAAAGTCTCTGGAAAAGAAAACTACTGAGCATAGTCCTCCATTTTTTGGTTAATTACTAGACCATGCTCGTTCCACAGTGGTACAGCTGACAAACTAAATTCTCTGGCAGGGCTGAAGATTGTGTTCACAACAGGAAAAACAACAAAAAAAAGAAACAACAACTTTATATAAACTGAAAAAAAATCTAGCTAGTAAGCAAGATTTTTACTTTGAATCACAAATGCCTACAGAGCTTTTGAAACTAAAATGAAACTAAATAAATTGAACCTGATATGAAGGATATCTTCCCAGGAAGAAATAATATGACGAAGTAGGCAAGGTTACGAGTGCTGACCTCAAAAGGAAGCAAATGACTGTGTTGCCTGACGTTCCACAGCTCCTTTCTTTTAACTTCACACATCAATACCTGAGGGCTGGGCAACAAGAAGGCAGGGACAACCTCTTTCCATCTCTACTCTGTGACAGGACCAGGGGCAATGGATTCAAGGTCGAGCATAGGGAGTTCCACCTCAACATGAGGAAGAATTTCTTTAGTGTAAGAGCTGCAGAGCACTGGAACAGACTCCCCAGAGAGGTTGTGGAGTCTCCTTCTCTGGAGACTTTCAAGCCCTGTCTGGATGCATTTCTGTGTGATTTGCTCTAGTTCTGTCCTGCTCTGGCAGGGGGATTGGACTCCATGATCTTCAGAGGTCCCTTCCAACCCCTCCCATTCTGTGATTCTTAGCTTCTGTCTTTTCACACTGGGCCATATACAGAATTTCACTCTAAATCCAGTTTCTCTTTTCTATTTTCTTCCTGCCTCCTTCTCTTACATCAGATTTTGTATGCCCTCCCAACAAGGGGTCACTTCTAGCTTTAAAGAAATGAGCTATCACTATCTTTTATTACAACTGTTGTATCAACAAGGAATTGATGCCAATCAGCTGGTCTTTACAAAATGGCATACCTGACAAAGAACTTGCCAGACTACCTCTTCGTAGCTTGCAGTCATCTTGACTTAGCTGACGATGGAGCTTGGTTTTCCCAGCAGATGAAAAGATGTCAGGATTGCTGAGCTTCCTGCAGCGTAGCGGAGTGGACTCCGTGATCATCTCCTGTACAAACACAGACAAGCAGAAGTTAATGACAACTAAATACCTGGTTTCTGAAACACAATCTCCAAAGCATAAATGAGACTGTTTAAAAGGAAAAAAAAAAACCAAACAAGTAAACAAAGCCAAAAAATCTAAAATGCAAAGAAAACAAACAAACAAAAAAGGTTAAAATTGTAAATCCCCCTTTTGTGCCACGTATCTGCACAGAAAGCACGTGACAAGATCCCAGTCAAATACAGTCCTTGAACACTATTGCTATAGGGAATATCATTAAAAAACAGCAGAAAAAGGCAATTAAGCTATAGCAGTTACTTGCCCTTACAGTATGCAGGAGAAGCTACTGAAAGATCAGGCTCAGCTGTGACTCAAGCTATTTCCTGCTCCTGCAAAGAGTAATTCCTCCAAATTCTTGAAGAGTTATTCCATCCAGTCTGAGTAATACACCTATAAAGAAACTGTTGCAATGTCTAATTGCAACCCAAACCTCCTACTGTAAGTTCCAGCTCTACTATAAGACCATATGTATAACTAAATTATAATTAGGATAGGGATCATCCTCTGTGTAATGTCTTTGTTATTACCATAAACAAAATTAGACATGTAGTGTCAGAAACACTCCCACACGTTTAAATTCCTTTCACAGCACACAGCAAACTTTCAATCAAAAGAGCAGTAGGTAGAACAGTGGCAAGTACAACCACAGTGCTTGCCTCGTGCATTTAATGGTTCTGGAGGTGTCAAACTCTCATTTCACCCCCAAAGAAGAATTACAAGCATAGCTACCCCGTGTGGTGTTGGAGATAAGGTGACACTTTCCATTTTAGCCTATCTAAAGGAACTTGGTCAGCTTCCCCTCCTCTGCAGCAGTCTTTATGGATTGCTCCACTTGATTTCAAATGCCTCTCATTAGCTACACGGCACTCCAAGCCATGCTTATCCTCATAAAATCTCATCTGAGGCAGAAAATAAACTGAAAGGAGCACTTTCCCCGCATGAAAGATCACTGCATGGTTTAATGTAGTTTAAAATCATGTTTAAATCAAAAAATTAATCTACCAGTAGGGGGGGTTAATTAAAATTTGCAGATTTCAGTCAAAATCTATTTCTGAAATCATTTATTCAAATCTAGTCAGTCTACAGGGTTATGCCTCAAGCTGTCAAAACCAGACCAGGACTCCACACTCTAAAAACATCAGGAATTATTTTTATTTTCCCTCTCTCTTTCATTTTTTTGAGGGGTGAGGGCAAGAGGGAGAACAACAAACGAACTTGGATTTGAAATAGAATCTCCACTCAGCTCTGAGTCACTCCTTCTCAGCCTTTCTTAGATCCCATCTCCTTTTAATCACGACATAATTTGCACTTCCTAATTAATGCTAAATAACTTTGCTGTTTGAGGGAGAAGAATCCTTTGCCCCACAGCTGCCTGAGTGGTGCAGCTTTCACAGGCTGCGAGGGCCCGTGCTGAGGCAGTTCCCTCCTCTGGGCCCGGGGAGACATTGGGTCACCACACTGTCTAAACCAGAGCAAGAGCGAGACCCGGGTGAGCTGAAGTAGGTCACTTAGTTCATCACACACCTGCAAACGGTTGTGTTGGCACAAGAAGAGTGGAGAGAGGCACAAAAACAAGAGACCTGGGGTAGAGAAAACTGCTTGAGATGAAAACTGCTTCAACCTTCAGGTTCTTCATCCACATCTTGGAGAGAACCTTACATTTTCATTTGCCCCTGACCTTTTCCACAAAGGTACTGAAGACTTTAATCTCCAGCAGCCTGATCTGTCATTTGGAGAGCTGAAAAGGTATCTACCGCACTTTGTCTGTACTTAGAAGTCAAGTAATTTTAAATTACTACATTAGCAGTCCCCCGGCACGCCTCGGATTGCTCCAGAGGCCAGTTACTGGTTCAATCTGGCAGGGCAGAGCCAGGTTCCATACGTACACCTCTGTAAGAAGACATAGAGAAACAGCAACACACACTTTAAAGTGTCCTAAATGCCCCTAACAGGGGACACCTCTCAGGAGTTTCCCCAAGTGTGACAGTCCAAAAGTGCCCCACCTCAAACATGGGTGCTCCAGGTCACAAGCAAAGTTGTTGAAAATCTCAGCCAGCCCACCCACCCTCTCACACTCCTTATGCTTCAACAGCAACCTATGTTCCCAGCATCCTTCAGTACCTACTTCCCCAGAACTAGTCCCAACCAGTGCTCCCTAACTAGTCCTCCCAGAAAGGGCCCAAGCACAAGGTCGTGCTGCTCAGCCCCACAGCCCATGTCCTGCCCCCTTACACAAACCCTGAGAACAAACAGCTGGTTTTCCCCACCCTGCACAAGCCATGGCCACGGTTCTCTTGCCTTCACCAGTGCATTCAGGTCCCTTTAGGAAGGGGAGGCACAGTCCTGCTTGTCAGGCTGGTGCAGCAACTGTAGCTGCTCTTCCACTGTGGGGAAGGACGCAGGGAAGACCATCAGGGAACAGGGATGAGGCTACATGGAATTTCCCCGTCCTTCTTTGCTGCTACTTCACTTTCACAAACATCTCATTTTGATGATAGTTTAGTGTGATGTCCTGAACTCCCCTCACAGAATCATTCGGGTTGGAAAAGANATCACCTCCCTGCTCCTGCTGCTCCCAGGATTTCTAACACCAGCCGGGATGCCACTGGCTTCCTTGGCCACCTGGGCACACTGCTGGCTCCTGTTCAGCTGCTTCTCTCCTGGAACCCCCAGCTCCTGTCNCCCAGCCCCTTCAATCACTCTTCACAATTTATTCCCCAGGCCCTTCCCCAGCTTTACTGCCTCCTCTGCACCCACTCCAGCACCTCCAGATCTCTCTTGTATCGAGGTGCCCAGAACAGGGCACGATACTCAAGGTGAGGCCTCCCCAGTGCTGAGCACAGGGGGGCAATCACCTCCCTGCTCCTGCTGCTCCCAGGATTTCTAACACCAGCCGGGATGCCACTGGCTTCCTTGGCCACCTGGGCACACTGCTGGCTCCTGTTCAGCTGCTTCTCTCCTGGAACCCCCAGCTCCTGTCCTGCCAGGCCCCTTTCCAGCCACTCTTCCCCAGACCTGCAGCGTTGCCTGGGGTTGCTGTGGCCCGAGCGCGGAACCCGGCGCTTGGCCTTGTTGCAGTTAACCTCACCAAGAGATGTCCAATCAATCTAGCAATTTTACTCCAAGTCAACAATTAACAGACCGCCCAAATGAAAAGGAACGAAAAACAGCAGATGCAAGAAAATCAGACTTTCTGTTCATTTGAGAGAAAACCAAGGCATTCCTCTGCCTGCAAAAAAAATCAGCAGAACACCACTGTACAAAACCCATCCTGATATTTTGGTATCAATAACAATACCCACCAACAGTTAAAGCTAAAGAAGACAAGTGGTCTAACTGTCACCTGTTTGTTTGTTGAAGGCTTCGGGGCTGTTTGGTGGTGGGTTTGTTTGGGGAGGGGTGGTGGGTTTTTTGTGGTTGGGTTGGGTTCTTTTTTTCCCCTCACCTCTCCTCCAGCACACACACACACACCTCCCCCATCCTTCTCAGCAAACTGCACCTAAACAAAACCAACATTCATTCATCTGAGGCAGTAAAGTCAGAAACAAAAGTACTTTAAGGCACGTCACAAGCAACTTCTGTATTTTACATCTCTCTTTTTCCACCCA
>VWZY01001526.1:167829-184961 GCA_013399075.1 Chloroceryle aenea | reverse complement strand
GCTGAGGCTGATACATCAGCAATGGATGAAGGTTAGGGAAACAACTTCTTAGAACCTGTCTTTACAGCCTACATGNGGGGAGGAAGCTCCTTGGACTTGCTGGCCATACTCTTCTTTATGCACATTTAAGGTGTTACAGATCATTCAGAGGAGCACTTCCTCACCTGTAGCTGTGCTGTAACTAACTCCAGAGTTCTGTCTTTCCGAGAGATCTCTACAGCAAGCAAAATCACTCAAATCTGCAGGTCAAAAGATGTTAACCTATTAGCTGGAGAGGGCAGGGGAAAAAATGTCTACAGAAAAGGTTTTATATGAACAGGCAATCCATGAACAAGGAAAAAGAGAATTCTTTATTTTTAAGCCTAATGAGCACAACAACCTCAGGTCATCTGGAAGTGAATTCTATCAAACTGTTGGAAGGAATAAAAGAAAACAGTAAATTGGCAAGGACTGCACTGATATTACCCTACTTTGTAAGGAAGGCAACCACCGAGTCAGGAAACTCAAAGATAACTTGACACTTTCTGAATTTTTTTAAACAGTAAAAATAGTCAACACTGAAAGCTGCATTTTCTCGATTATAACACAGCACTGTTTGTCCTTTACGAGATAAAAGCCTCCTGTGTCAGGATTGTGTGCACACACTTGAGAAGCATTCTTTTTCATCTCAGCCTTTCCTCATCACTTCGTATAATGGATGTAAATACCCTCGACAAAAGATAAACCTGACCCTGTCATTAGGTTTGCTCTGATATACTTTAAAATGCACTGAAAAAGAAAATTAAAGGCCTCGAGAACAGATCACAAACCAAATATCCATCTACATAAGCAGCAATTAATGCAATACAATCATAGTGTTCATGCTTTAGCATTTAGCACTGAAATTTGCCTTAACTTTCTAGCCCGGGCATGCCAAACTGAGGGAAGAGGACCAGCAGTTTACCAGGAAGCTGAGGTGAGCCCAAATGTGACCAAAATTACAGGCTGAATAAGAACTTGCAGCTAAGGCTCTCCTTGACTGTATCTGCTTGACTCACGTGCTTGCCAGCAGCACCCTGAGAAATGTCAGACACAGCAGATGCAAGGAAAATGCCATTAAATTAAGAGAGCCTCTCACAGGCTGTAACACACTGGTTTACTACAGCAACCAAAGAGAAAACCTTTACTGAACATATCACATTATATAACAGCGGTGGGACTTACCCAAACGACAGCCCCAAGTGAAAAAACAAACAACTGAGGAAAAAACAAAGAAAGACTGCTTCCTGAAAAGCAGTTTCAGAAACCTACACTATGTGATACACCCTCCTTATCCTGTTCTTCCAATGGGAAGATTTTTTTCTTGTTCACTCTTCAGGAGAACAACTCCAAGGCGTGTTTGATCAGAACTAATGAGCTGGGAGCTTTAATGCTGTTTCACCAGGGAAGTTCAAGTTGGTAACTCTGTTGCTGAGTGATCCCAGCTGCAGGAAGCATTAAAAGCTTGTTAAAAAGCAGAAGTAAATATTTACAGCTATGTACATTACTACTGCCTTTCTGAGGATGATGGAGATGCAGAATCATTTTATTCCTAATGGAACCACAGTCTAGAGGGTGAGGGAGTTTGTGATTAAATTATATCAGCTTGAATGTTTGATCCTTAGAAGAAAATATAAACAACACCACAATGGTTTAGGCAAATATTTGATCTTATTTCAGGATCTCCCAACTAAGAGACAAAAGGGCAGTGTTATTCCTGAATTCACAGAATCACAGAATCCTAGGGGTTGGAAGGGACCTCGAAAGATCATCTAGTCCAACCCCCAATTCAGCTTGTAAATGCCTACAGCCAGAAGAATTTCATCCAGGGAAGAGCAATAGAGTCTCTGCTAAAGTCTGTACCAAACCACTATTGCTATATGAACTCAAACTGCCACCTCATGCTCACTACCTTCACTCAGAACAAAACCAGTCTGAGCAAAGACACTGCACATTAAAGGCCACATCACTCCCTTCTCACTGGTATTCCAGCATTAGTTATTTCATACACATATTTCATACATGTATTTCTATGACCTTCACAAGAAGGTCATATAGAGCAAGGAAATTAACTCCTAGCCAGCAAAATAAACCATGAACTTGGTAACTCATCATCTGTACATTAGAAGCCTGTTTGCTGTAAGGAGTAAAAGAATTGTGAGGGGAAAAAAAAACCCCAAACTGATTTGTGTTAGAATCTGGTGTTACAAGACATCAGTAATACCACCTCTCCAGATTTTCTTCCCTTACACCCAGAAGGTGTGCCAAGCATGTGCTGTGTCCCAGCATCACTGACTAGTGCTACTGGAAGGTCTCTTCAGCACCCTGTGTGTTATCAAATACTCACTTATCTTCTGTATTCTTCCTTGATTAGATTTGATACAGTCAAAGAGAGATGCGTGTTTAGATTTGCTAAAGACCCTAATCCACAGTATCAACAAACCTCTCTCATTCCCAGTTTCTCACAGATGTGGGAAAACACTGAATTGAACACTTTTGTTACTGTTATGGTGTAAGGAAGATGAGAATGGGAACTGCTTAAGGAAGCAGGCAAGCAGCAGAAACACAGCTGCAGCTTAAGCTGTGCATGTAAAAACCCCAATGATTTCACATAGGCTCTAAAAAGGAGAATTACCAGAACATTCTGCAGGGTGCCTTGATTCCCTGCAACACTGATGCTAATTTTATTTTTTTTTCCTCTCCAGTTAGTGAGCTTTCAGATCTCCAACTATATTTTTCTTCACGTTACAAACATCGTCTCACTGTCTCGTTATTAGGGACAGAGAACAACAACATGAAATACCAGCTTACACTTGTGTAAATTCTGTTTAATGCCTAGAAAGGAGGTCACAATAAAGTCATTTTCAGAATCCATTTACATTTCCAGAATGTAAACTCCCTGTTTGTCTAGGGAGAGATGAACAAGACCTGGTGGTAGGTTAAAAGTTCATTGGATTTACATCAGCAATTGCTTCATAGCAACAGGACCTGGAAGAGAGTTTCACCTGATTTTATACATCACAGGCAGGAACCTCTGAGTCACATTTCAAAAGCTGAGAAGTTACCTGGATTAATATTTGATTCTCAACCAAAACAGTGGAGGATTTTCTATGTCAAAGGCACAAATAAAATATACTGAAAATTAAACTACCAACTGAAAACACCAAGTTTGGCAAGTGAACAGTAACACAGGGTATTCATGGGTGCGTGCTGGATAAAGTTGACTTATTTACTAATAGTTCTAATCTTCTTTTGAAAAACAAACCACTTCCCAAAGAAAATGTTGAGGCATTAAGTTTGCTGTATAGACTCCAAAGCCTCTGTTCATCCAGTATGAGATCTTTTGCTTCAAAACCTGGCTACGGGGACTACAAGAGACATCCACACCCGACTGCTCCTGCAAGGCTTGTTTCAAACGAAACTGCCTGTACAGAAAAGGAGAAGGTAACTCATGAACTGAACTTGGGCAGGGGAGTTAAAAGGGCTTTTCTAATTAGTCACTCAGTGACTATTAGAGATGTGCAATGCAATTTTAAGACTTGATCTTAATTTATAAAGCTCACTTGAATAGCACACAGCGCCCAGAAACAACAGGATGAAACCAAAACACACTACAGGATTCCTCTTTAATCACACTACTTACTTTTTTTTCCCCCCTCAGGATGCCTTTACATCTCACAGCTATGATGTGAACAGCAGTAGTGGAACCATCTGTAGTTAGAGATTAGTGACAGGAGAAAATCTAACAAGGCACAATGGTCTGCTAAGTGTTAGGATGCTATTTGTCACATACAAGACAAAGAAAGACCAAGGTTCACTTTCATCTGGTGTTACCACCACTAGCTAAGGTCATTATTTGCAACAGGAAAAAAAAAAATACTATCCTTGTTTGTGGCAGTGGAAATTCTAATTCTTTGGCTTCAACATTTCTGTTTCCATGAACCATCTGGCATCTTCTCACTTCCTACCACAAATGAGATAAGGCACAGCAAAAGTAACAAGCACTTATGTGAAGTGTTCCCAAGAACTTGTCCCTCAAACTCAACAGCAGAACTGCATATATGGAATGGAAAAGAAAATTATTGTTTGATAGACTGTAAATTAAATTACCAATGGTTTTAATCTTAAAGGAAACAAAGTTAACCTTTGGAAACAGAACAAACACTTAACCTGTAGCTGTTTTTAACAAAAACCAAAAAGTAGCAAAGAAAAACTAATGCACAGTTCAACTCAATGTCTGTGCAAAGAAATGCAGTCTCTACAGTCTGCCACTAACCCTAATGATTCAGTCGAGCTGCAGCAGGGGAGGCTTAGAAAAATGAGGGTAAAATTTTTCCCAGCAAGAGGAGTCAGGCGCTGGAAGGGTTGCCCAGGGAGGGGGTGAGTGGCCATCCCTGGATCATTCAGATGGGGTGTTGGGGGACAGGGTTCTGGGGTAAACTTTGCAGAGTAGGGTTAATGGTTGGACTCGACGATCCCAAGGGTCTTTTCCAGCCTGAATGAGCCCATGATTCTCCTCACCAAGCAGTAAAACACAGTTCCAACCCAAAAAACCAACAGCAATTTTTTCTTTCAGGACAACACCCGTATTTCTGCTCGAGAACAAAAGCAATGTCCAGCTGCTGGGTTTATGAACATCACCATCGAGCTCAGACTGAAGGCCCACAGTCAGCAGACACTTCTGAAAAGCCTCTGCTAACCTGGCACACAGATCCCGGTCCTAAAAACAGGGATCAATGCAGAGATCCAGGAACACACAGATAAACAGCCATGTGTCATTTCCCTTCCAGGGTCACCGTTCTTGCCACCATCTTCACTTTGCACAGGTCCAAATTAAGCCATTTCATCAAACAGAGGGCTATTTGCTCTACTCTGTCACTGCGCACACCTAGGCCTAAATGCCTACACTCAGCATGTTAACTACACAACTCATTTAGAGGCTTTCCTCTAAAAGGTGACTAATTTATTTCTTTGTACTCTCTGGTGCTGTCCGGAACACTTAAAACAACTTGGTTTCCTTTTAAAGGTCCTTTCTAAGGCCCCATATTAAAATGTGATTTTTTATGATAATAAAATGCTTGTAAACACACTAAAGATTAAATGGAGTCATTTTAGTAACTAATAAGCCTCCTTTAATTATTAAACATTCCATTTCTGAGATGATGTTTCCTTGCTCTGGGGCCTTATGATGTCTTCTTTCAAATAAACCTGGGGTCTCACTGTTTCAAACAGCAAAGAAATAGAATCCTAGGAAGAGCTGCTGCTAGTCCTCTCAGCAACTCCTCCCTGGAGAGAGGACAGGCAGCTACCAGGAGATAAATGGCACAAACATTTAAAAACCCCACACAATGCAAGACATTCCATATTTCTCTGCCTACCCATTAATTTTTTCCCCAAGTAGCTGCGCAAGTCTCCATGACACACTCGCTTCCAGTTTGGCCTTTCCATGAGTTTAAGACCTGAATTGCTTTAGTGAGGTTGGATTCTCAGGGCCTTGCACGTGGATCCTCAGAAAGCTCTGAAAGCCAGGCAAAGGACAAAGGTATCTACAGAGGTTTGCTGATCTGTGTGTTCGCTCTGCAAGAACAAACTGTGTTTGAAGAAAAAGTGCAGAGCAAAGCAATGTGAAGATTCTCAGCCGCACGCTCCTCAAGGCAGAGATGCAAACCCCAGTTTAATGCTGGGATAACTGGAAATCAACATGGGCATACTGGGAACATGGAACCGTGCCTAAACCACCCGCAGGCTACAGCTCAGGTGCCTGTGCAGTCCTGCACGTGTCTCAGCAGCAGTGTCCTGCAAAAAGCAAGTGTAAGCAGTGCTATCAAACCCTGTTACTACACCGAGCACCGGGGAGGCTTTTGTTTTAATAAAGAAAAAGAAAAAAAGTCATTCTTACTGAGCTCAAAGCACAACAGCTGTGCGTTTGGAGGGGAAAAGAAGAGCACGCCTGAGCATCAGTTCATCAAGTACTATTCTTCATCAAATTCCTCAAGCTTCCTGAAATGCATTTACTGTATTTTCACAGGTTTTCATCCCACAGACAGCACTGAATTGTCTTTCCTCCTCTGTGGATGTACCTTTTGCACTTAGTTTTTGTTTGGCTGGCTGAAGAAAAGACAAAGTGTCTCAAGATTGGGTCCGACCACACACATCATTCAGTCCTCTATTAAAGACTCTCTGTGCTGCAGGCCAGCATCTGCTCACCACTGCAACCATCTCTCTTTTGTCTGTGAACTCTTCCATCAAACCCAATAGGGGAAAACCAAAGGGATGGAAGGACCTACAAAACGTATTTATTTTTGGATAAAACCCCTGATGTGCTCACAGCTAACGTAGCAAAGTGATAATAAAAACACAGGGCATGCTGAGCTCATTTCCCTAAGCCCTCAGTCACTGCAAGAAACTAGGGCTAGCAGAATGTTGTCTTATAGAAGCAAAAAATTCACCTGTTACTGCAAGTTTGTCTCGAATCCACTGCTGGACCTTTGGACAATGTGCATGTAACAGAAGCAGCACTCCAGCAGTGCAGTGAAATTCCTACCTCGTGTCGTTTTTACTGTCAGCAGAATTAGCTGAGGTGCCCAACACCTACAACAAGAGTTTCAGAGTTCCTAGCATGACACTTTAAAGGCCAAAAATCAATTATCCGAGCGTCATTAAGCAGTTAAATAACTCATTTTGGCTTCCTGCTGTTGAAAAAGTTTATGGTGGATTCATGAAGATGTCTGTGGATTGAAACCGGATCAAAAATTACATTTCAAAACTTCTTCAGCTCCCAGCAGTCCAACCTGAACAGGAACTGCTTCTGGAAATCTGAACGGGCACATGGAATGTTCTAAAGCACCATCTGGCTTTACATTCATGAAAACCCCAGACCAACTAAAAGGTTTTAGAAAGTATTTTACTGGTAAATTGTTTAACAGCTGTAGAACAAAATATTGACCATACAGTTCTAATGGCAAAGGCTTGATGTATTTTTTTTTCCCCTAGAAGCAGAGCATCATCCTGCTTTCCATGTCAGTAATGGATGGCCATTAAGACCAGAGCAATTCCAAACAGCAAAAGCTAACAAGCCAGACAGACAACTTTAGAATCCTGGAACTGCTGGGGTTGGAAGGGACCTTAAAGATCATTGAGTTCCAACCCCCCACACCATTTATTTTATTATTGTTGCTTTATTTGCATTGGGGTTTCAGTCTTGAACCCTCTTCCCTCACCACACTGAGCTGTGTGTTTATAGCAGAACAGTTGAAAATCATTTCTGACAGATCCCTCATTTCAGGGTTCATTGGACCCAAGCTGTAAATTAGAAATATTACAAGAAACCCACCTTAAGAGGAAAAACAAGTGAAAAACCAAATCATGTTTTAAATGTAACAACAGAGCTACTTCACTACAAACCAAAGGAGGCCTTCAGATCCTTCTGCTACAGGGAGGTCTCACAGAGCAGAGATTTCCTATGGCCAAGGGGTGAAATCTACCAAGGCATCAAGAAAGAAAATGGATTTTCCTCACCCAAAACAGATATTATTTTTCTACTTCCTTGCAAAAATGTAGAAGTTTTTTGAGTGACCATGGACTCAGCTTCTTCCTCCAAAGAGCGGCCTTTTCATCAGGCTTCAAACAGTTACAAATCATTACAAAAAGATACTAACTACATCACAGCATCCTTTGACATGGAAATGAAACAGCTAAGGCTCTACATGACCTGTTTAGCTACTGTGGTTCTTGAGGAACAAGATCTTGCTGGGTCTCAGACCTAAGCTGGTCTTCACTGCTTCCTTAGCTTCAACTACTCGGGTTCCATGAATAAGAATTTAGTAAAAAAAACCACTTTATTTTAAATAAATTACTATAATCCTAGCTATAATAATCCATTTTATTTCTTATAAGGACCAAAGCTCTGCTGGCTTAGGGAGCACAACGGGCAGCTCGGTCAAGAAGAACCAGATCAAAAATAAAGAACTGCCCCTGCTAGGGACACCAAGAACCACCCTGTCAGGCAGGACGGCGTTCATGTTCTCTGCACGGCACGGCGGCGCAGGAGCCTGCCCGAGGGGTTCACTCCAAGGTGTAACACATACCCATTGCTCCAGCACAACACACCCGGCTGTCACCTGGCTCCCCAAGCACCCCGTCACAAATAACCCACAGCCTCTGCAGCTGCCTAGTCCTGGCCGTGGGCAGCACCCCACTGCTGTCCTCAAGTGCTCTCTAACAAAGCAGCAGCAGCTTTTCTCTTCAAGCTCGGAGCTGATGATGATTCTGAAGACAAGCAGTCCCTCAATGAATCCAGCCTTTGCCAGTAGAAGCCTTCTCTTGGCTACTTCACTTGACTCCTTTGGGACAAACCCAGGGCACTGTAACTCCGCTGCGGAGCAGCAGCAGGGAGAGCAGCTGTATGCTAGGAAGCCCTCCACTGCCTGCTGAGCTCGTCCATTAGGCAAGGTGTTAAATGTATGTGGCCAATACACAATATTTGCTCTTATTCTTCACTCGTGATGCAGAACTGAAATCTGACATGGGCGAGCTGAATCATGGAAGCTGCTGATGCAATGCCTACCTACTTATTGATCTACACAAATCAATTTAAACAAATTAGGTTTGCCCATTAATATGGATAAATTAACTTTGAGGGAGGTGATGCTTTTATATCAGGCCAGGGAAAGGCCATGTGCCCTTTGGTGCTGTTTTACTGTTATCTAAGAAGCCCATGGCAGGATCAGTCACTTGACTCTGTCCCTTTTGTCCCATGGCTGAGATGAGTCTCTGGAGGAGTCTTCTGGCTCGGTTCTGTTGTTCTCCAACAAGCACATTGCAGAACAGATCACTCCACTGTTCCTTTTGCCTGCTTTTAGATTAATTTTTTTCCCCAGTCACCCCCCCCAGCCATACATCTAAACATCAGTGTGAAGACACAAATGAAGTCAGAGCAGCATGCTGCCAGCAGCTGCCACTGCTGCCCACCAGAACGCAGGAGGGCAAAACTATGGCTGATGAAGAAGTCAAGCAGGAGTAGCTCTGGCATCAAGTCAGCTTACAGAAGGCAGCAAGGCATACCAACAGGGTATGGAAAGGTTTCTTCCTTCTGGCTTTTCTTGCCTCCTCAGGAAAAGGACAGGGAAGAAATGAGAGACAGAACTATACGTGTGGTAGGGAAGAGCTCCTTCTTCTGCCTCTGGCTTCTTCACTACCCTTGATTTTCCGTAGAGAAAGGGATACATTTAAGAAACTAAACTCCAAGGATGAGTAAGAGTGCCTGCCAGCCAGCCATGCACTCTGAACTCTGGTTCACCATCTTAGCTTTACAGGTTAGAACTTGGAACCTTTATAAAAAAAAACCACACCACATTTTTTTGCTCTCTCTCTGAAATGAGGGAAAGAGATAAAGAGCAAGAACGGGAGATGGGGAAAGGAAATGTGAGATCTGCAAACAGGAACTGCATTTTTAATGGTAAGTCACATCCACAGCTTGTAATTTAAGTCTTTACCAATGTCTTCCTAAAGACTTCCTTCAGCTCTCTTGATGAACAGGCACAGGGCAGAACCACCCTACAATCAGCCCTCGGTGGCAACAGTATCCCAGAAGCAGCTACAAGTATTTCTGGGAATACGTGGCTCATGATCTTCTCCAAGTCAGCAGCCCTCCAAGCCTCCTTTACACGACGGAGCAATGATGTTTATGGAACATATTTGACTCTGTTTAGTCTGTGTTTGGTTCTATGGAATTTATAATGTGAATTTTAAAAACTACACTTGACTGCAAATGCATCGCTAGGGCTGTGTCTGTCTGATGCTTTGTATTTGTTTGAATTTGGGAAATAAATTTCACAGAACCACTGAATGGGAGGGGTTAGAAGGGACCTCACACCGAGTCCAACTCCCCTGGACAGAACTAGAGCAGATCAGGCAGAAATGCATCCAGACAGGGCTTGAAAGTCTCCAGAGAAGGAGACTCCACAACCTCTCTGGGGAGTCTGTTCCAGTGCTCTACAACTCTTACACTAAAGAAATTCTTCCTCATGTTGAGGAAGCCTGTGCTCAAGCTTCAATCCACTGCCCCTCATGCCCTGTGACAGGCCGAGTGAAAAGAGGTTGTCCTTGCCTTCTTGACCCCCAGCCCTCCTGTATCTATAGACATTCATTAGATCCCCTCTCAGTCTCCTTTTCTCCAGACTATAAAGCCCCAGGACTCCCAGCCTTTCCTCATAAGGCAGCTGTTCCAGCCCCTTCATCTTAAGCTTCATTCCAGCTTGTAGGTTCTGATGTGAAGTTAGAAAATAAAAAATAAAAAGCTTTGAGTGTTGTGAGCTGTGAACCACAGGGGCCATGGCTGGGGGAGCAGAACAGGAGCTGTGACAGAGCTCTGACCATCAGCCTGAGAGACAGAGGTGTAGAGAAAGCTCAGAAGCAGGATACCAACAGAACTCCCAACACTGGCTGCTTCACCCACCAAAAGGGAAGATTCATGGTAGGAATAACCAAAGACGACCAAACTGCTACACAGTCCATGTACAGGGCTCATCACAGCAGTGGCACTGCCTTAAATAGGTCTGATGGCACCTAGAGGGAAAAAAAAAATAAGAAAAAAAAAAGGAGAACATGCTTATTCTGTTTGAAGTGTAAAAGTTCTGATTAGGAGAGAAGGGGAGAAAGAAAAATCTCTTCTATTTCCAGGCTTGCCACACAGCAAGGCAAGCATGGCAGCAGCTTCTTTGCAGCTGTGGAGGCAAAGTGATTCTGACCAGTACTCTGGGGTCTGGCCAGCTCCTCCCTGCTGGCCACTGACTGCTTCCCAAACAAATGGACTGGGTGANTTGTAGGTTCTGATGTGAAGTTAGAAAATAAAAAATAAAAAGCTTTGAGTGTTGTGAGCTGTGAACCACAGGGGCCATGGCTGGGGGAGCAGAACAGGAGCTGTGACAGAGCTCTGACCAGCAGCCTGAGAGACAGAGGTGTAGAGAAAGCTCAGAAGCAGGATACCAACAGAACTCCCAACACTGGCTGCTTCACCCACCAAAAGGGAAGATTCATGGTAGGAATAACCAAAGACGACCAAACTGCTACACAGTCCATGTACAGGGCTCATCACAGCAGTGGCACTGCCTTAAATAGGTCTGATGGCACCTAGAGGGAAAAAAAATAAGAAGAAAAAAAAAGGAGAACATGCTTATTCTGTTTGAAGTGTAAAAGTTCTGATTAGGAGAGAAGGGGAGAAAGAAAAATCTCTTCTATTTCCAGGCTTGCCACACAGCAAGGCAAGCGTGGCAGCAGCTTCTTTGCAGCTGTGGAGGCAAAGTGATTCTGACCAGTACTCTGGGGTCTGGCCAGCTCCTCCCTGCTGGCCACTGACTGCTTCCCAAACAAATGGACTGGGTGAGAAGTCAGTGAAAAAGATCCTTTGCCATGCCTTCCTGCACACACAAACAATTAAAACCAAAAACAAAACAAAACAAAAGCATAAAGAGGGGGATGAGCTTTTCTAAGTAGTCTTGGACCAACGTCCTAGATACAGAGAGCAGAAATATCCACGTAGGCATGGTGTTACAAAACTCTCTCCAAGACACACCCCGGGTCATGCAATCCTCGGAACTGCAAAAAGAGGACCAGCCTCAAACAGCAGTGGGGAAGGCACCTTGTGTGGTCACACCAGGCTGCTCCTGCACTTCTGGTGCACACCTGGTTTAGGTGAGTGGCTCTTTTTGGTGCACGCCCACCGGGAACAATCAGGGAGGAAAAGCAAAGTGCAGGAGACCTCAGGTTTGCAAAGCAAACTAAGTCAAGTGTCTTCCGCTCCGACTGAAGCCGGATCTTACATTTCAGATACTTATCCATGGAAAAGATCTCAGACAGTAGAGAATTTTTACTGCCTGTACTAGCATAGGCATATTTCACAGCTGAAAGTTGGACATTAGACAAAACAAGCCTTGAAATAAGATGTGGTTTAGTTTCCTAACTGCAGGACTAATTAAACATTGGCAGAGCTTTCTATGAGAGGTGACAGACACACCAGGATCTAAGGCTAAGATAAGATCAATTTCCAAGAGAGATGTTTTAATTTATCTTTCAGGAAAGCTCCCCAGCCTGCACATGTGAGGAAATCACTCTGGACAACCACGGCAATCCATTCTGGCTTTGGGACACAGAGATCTACAGAGAGTCCTAGGACAGGTGAAGACCAAGAAATACTTTTGCTACTCCTAGGAAGTCTGTAGCACTACAGCTCCAAATGCCTGTAACAGTGAAATGACTTGATTGTTGGTCAGTTACCTTGTTCAAAGCTCAGGAAATACTTTTATCCAGTGCAGAAATCACAAACTGGGGGGAAAACACAAGATCTCCCTTCTTTGGGTACATCCAACTTCCCAGCTGGAGACAGGCTGCTGCACTGGCCGCCCCAACACACTGGCAGGGGCTCCCCCAACACAGAACTCACCAGGACTAGGAAGTCTTTTCACCCTTCTCAATATTATGTCCACAACTTGCTGGTTGCCATCAGCTGGCCATTTCCCACCCAGTGAACACACAGGCAGCAGAGGAGCCTCCAGGCTGAGCAACAGTTCAGTCCAACTCTTCAGCAGCAGCTGCCAGGTTCAGCTTCACACAAGACATCTCAAAACCCTGCCTCTACAACTTGCAGTCCCTCTACTAGCCCCTTGAACCACTTGGTGAGACTGCTGCTGTCTTCCCCTTCCTCTCTTTATGATCCCACCCAATCACAAAGACATGGAATCTACTCAGAAACCCTCTCCTGGTCCTGGCTATCCATAGCAAGAGGAGAGGGAAATGACAAGCAAGGGTAAAAGGCTGACAAGCATGGGGTCTGTTTCTGTTCCCTCATCCCGTCACCTCTGAGCAAAGCACCACTGGGCAGCACCCACTGCTCCCCGGGATGCCTTCAGAGCAGAGAATACTGTTCAGAAACACTCGGCATCCTCTATTTTCTTGGTGTCCTCTGTTTTCACTCTTTTGAGTCTCAACCTTCATCCCCCTAGACCTGTGACAACATCTCCACTTTCCTCGGATCTGTTTATCCTCCCCCTGCTTTCAGAGGAGGGCAGGATCTGGATTGGTTAGGGGCAGGCTAACACCCACTCCTGATGGGACAAAAAAAACCATAAAAATAGCAAAGACATTCCCTATGGAAGCATCATGCATCCTCCTGGTTCTAAGGTTGTCCTAGATGGTAGTGTACTTCAGCTGTTTGCCTCAGGTGGATGCAGCCTGCCTAGATAATACTCTTCACTGGATCCCTCCTCTTCTGAATGCTTTTCACATCCATTACATGCCCTGGAAAAAACTAAAAACTCATACAAACCCCCAGACATGCACTGCCTGTCGGGTAAAGAGCCCCCTCTTTATGCCTGACTCCTAGCTTAATCTTAGAGAAGAGAGTCAGCTGCTGCCTGCTGTCTGCCCTCTACGTACCAGCCACGGTCTTGGATGCTTCCACCATAAACCCCTCCAGTCTACCTCCCAGACACGTCCTTTCCGTGAGAACCCTGACCTCTGACTCCGACCTGAAATGCAAAATGCAACTAAAGCACCCGTGACAAACACCAGCTATGATCCATGTGTGATCTGTCCCCAGAAATATCACAGGGTCTGGAACTAATTGTGCAAGCACGATATGGAAACGACCCAATGCTTCTAATACTCCTCTGGATGAGCAGCAGCAGAAACTTTCACCTCAACTTTCCCTTTTCTGCTTCAATGCAGGCAGGAAGCATCCGATGACTGAACTGATACTTTATGGAAAATACAGTGGCCCATGTTTGACAAAGATGCCCTCACTCAGTGAAACGAAACTGCCTCGGGTAAGAGGGAAACTTGGCTCTGGATTAATGACTAATTAACAGATAGGAAGTAAGTTGGAACAGTTGGCCTTCTTCCCTAAGAAAAGAAGGATCATCAGTGGAGTCCCACAAGCATCTGTTCTGGGATCAACACCTTCAACATTTTAAAGCAGCATCTAGCAATGAAGCTGAACATGTGACAGAGTTTGCTGACTGTGCTTAAAGTTATTCAAGGTTGCAAAAGCAGTGGCCAAAGATCTGAAGACGACCTTAACGACACTGTTTAGGTGGGCTGTAAAATAGCAGGTAAGATGAAATGTAGATAAATGCCAAGTGATGCTTAGTGGAAAAAAATATCCTGCATTTATACACACGATGACAAATTCTGACCTAGCCATGACCACTGAAAAGAGTGACCGTGGAGTCACAACAGGCAGTTCCAAAGGGCCCACTCGATGCTTAAAGATATCCAAAAAAGCAGACAGCAGACTAAAGAACAAGCTCTGAAAGGCTACGTAAGTTCACAGAGCCTCACACGCTGAAATACAGCAGCCAGGTGTGGTTGTTGTTCCCCACCCCTGTTCCTCTGATCGCTGCATCACCATCTCCAGCCAGGAACAGAGCTGAGGAGACAGCGAGGACGGTGAAAGGGGCAGAGCCACTGCTCTCTGCTGCTCCTCAGAAGCCACATGGAATAACACAGAGTCTCTTTCTCACAGCCTCTTCCAATACAAGAATTAACAAACAAGGCATGAAAGAGGCAGGTAGGAAGTTCAAAAGCAAACAAGAAGAAGTGGTTTTTCCACAGAAAATGTGTTGAAGCCTTCACAGCACTCAGCCACAGGATGCTGTGGATGCTACAAACACAGATGGCTTCAAACCCTGACTGGGCAGATTCACAGAAGAGAAAACCCACCAGGGCACCAAAAACAAATATCACCTCTAGTTCCGGAAACCCGTGAGCCACAAATTACTGGAGGCTGGGAGAGGTATTTCCTCAATGTACACTATACTCTTCTCCAAGCATCTGCTTTTGGCAGCTGAGAAGCAGGATACGGGGCTAGAGGGATCCCTAATGTGACCGAGCAGGGTCATTTTTATGTTCATACATAACTCATAAAAAAGTGAGACCATTAATCGTACGTACATGGCAGAACTATAAGCACAGCACATTAAAGGATCAGATTTTCAAAGGCCTAAAGGTCAGCACAGTGACTAATGACAACAGCCACAGTTCCATAAGGACTTTTCCAGCATCAGAGCAGCTTCGTCTCCCACAACCAGAAACTTGTGCCAGTGTATGGCAAACAAAGTGAGAAATCTGCATCTCCCTCAGAGCAGCTCCCTGCAGCTGCGCACGGTGCGGCTGAGGACACAGCACAGCCCTGGAAATAACCTCCCAGTGGCCCAAAGGAAAGAGAAAGAGGTAGAGAGGTGGGTGTTGGTCTCTTCTCACAAGTAATGCCTGACAGAACAGGAGGGAATGGCCTCAAGCTGCACCAGGGGAGGTTTAAATTGGACATTAGGAAAAAAAAATTTTCAGTGAAAGGGTTGTCAGGCCCTGGAACAGGCTGCCCAGGGAGGGGGCTGAGTCACCACCCCTGGAGGGGTTTAAAAGCTGCATAGCAGCTGTGGTGCCTGGGGACGTGGCTGAGTGGTGGACTTGGTAGAACAAATGGTTGGACTCATGATCTTGCAGGCCTTTTCCAGCCTTGATGATTCTGTGACTCTATGAAAGATCTGTCAAGCTACAAGCCGCATCAGTGGCACGCAGTACCACACGGTCTTTTGCATCTCGGATCCGCACTACCGACTCCTGATGTTTAAAACCCCTGAATTAGGGATATTCAGGGCAGAAACGCTGCCAGCAGCCCTATTTGTCCTGTTTATTACATTTGTCCAAGAGATCTGTTCATTCCCAGGAGCTTACCAGATTTACTTTGAAAGGAAGACAACCAGGGAGAGGGGGTGAGAGGTTCTCCTTTGAAATCTGGGGGGCATCTTGCACAGGCTGAGGAGAATCTTTCTTCACATCAGCTGCAGAAGCCCTCACAGACTCCACCACACCGAGTACTTGCCAGCAGGTAAAGATCTGTTCCTGCAAGTCATATCAGGTCTTAGTCAGAGCACCTGAACTAAACCCAAGCTGGCAGCATCTCCCATTAAAAAGCCTCGTGCACCTCAGAACCTGGCACTTCCAAATTTGCAGCGTTAACATTGTTCTGGTGAAGCTTCTGAGCGTTCCACATGGAATCTGGTGTGTTCTCCAAGTGTGATTCCTAATAAGTTTAGTTCACAGCTGCCAAGGAAGGGAAATAACTGCCTTTAGTTTGCTTGTCAGTATCATAGACAAGGTGTTCAAACAAAGACCTCGCTGCAGCACCCACAGCCCTGCTAACCACTGTTGGAATGGGCAGCTGGAGGGAACTAAGCCACCTCTTCTGCTTTCTGTTTTTCCTGAATAAGGATATTAGTGGTTCTTTAATTGTTTCGGGAGGAGGTAACCATCCCAAGCAGCAGCATCTCTTAACCACCTGCTTATCAGGGCCCTAGAGAATAAAACCAAAAATTTCAAACTAGGAACTCTCTTCATCCAGGGTCCGGTTTGAGAAATCTGTGTTTGAGAGATCTCCACTGGTCAAAGAGAAAATACAAGTCTCCTGCCATCAAAGGGAACATAATGCAGCTTCTCAAGAAAAAACTAAGAAATTCTTAAAAAAAAAAAAAACACCACAGAAAAAAAGAGTAAATCTGTGCATCTGCAACTATGATGAAAACCTAGGGCAAGAAAAGTCAGAGAATTTGGTTTTTTACTTTGCTCCTACAAATGGCGAAAGAAAGCCACGAATTACTGCATCCTGGGAGTCTTCACACTTGTGACTTTCTTCTTCTCTTAAAAAATAAAAATTAAAAAAGTATTAATTGCCATCTGCATTTTCACACTGCTAAGTCTTGTCCTCACTTTTCTCTCCTGTGAAAACTAGGAAGATCAAAACGCACTAAAACGAAGTTTAAGGTCTCCTGGGTCTCTCATCCCCGTGCCCCAAAGCAGCACGCTCCTCAGCCGCGGGGGTGAAAGACACCAAGGCGGACACGGTGTCCACGCGTCCTCTCGCTTTCACCAAGCCCGTGCATTCTGGAATACCTGCAAAGGCACGTTTGCTCCCTAAATAAAATAAACCCCTGCTTGCGTTAACAAGCGAGACCCAAAACAGAGCTTGCAGACGCGTAATACTTAACGTTACACTTACGAGTGACCTACAGAAGGTTACGAGCAGAAAGCGTTCTGAAATTACTAACACCGGCCAGCACGTC
>VWZY01001526.1:156426-167135 GCA_013399075.1 Chloroceryle aenea | reverse complement strand
GGCGTTTCTACCCCTCACCGTGATCCGGGACCAGCTCAGGTGTCCAGCACCCACCGGCTTCCACGTCAATAAACTCTCTGATCGCCCCCCGAAACGTGCTGTGGGCGCAGGACCTGCCCGGCGGCGTCACCAGCGGCAGGCAGAGCTTGGGATGACTCCGCACCCGGAGGCCACCAGCTCCTCCAGGGTGAGGCAGCGGGAACGAGGTGCAGCGCTCGGGGGGCTGGAGCGTCTCTGGGCAGCCCCCAGCCCTCGGCAGGAACGCGGAGCCCCGGGAAGACATTTAGCAGCTGGGCCAGCAAGTGCCGCAGCCCGCTTTGTAGCGGGAAGCCAGATCCCAGAGGGAGCAGGTGGAGATGGAGTTCACCGTCTCCTCGGTGGGAAAGGCGAACCTACAGAGATTCGTTACCTCAAGGAGTCATCAGAGCATATATATCACCGTCTTGTGCTTCATCTCAATAATTCACACCTTCTCAGCACTTTTTTCTTTGCAAATTATTTCCCGAGGGTGTAAGTTACCAGTTTCTGCATTCATTTTTCACAAAAGCAACTTCAAAGTTGTCCTTTTTTTTTTGGTTTGCTGTTACATAGTCGGGAGCCTTGCTGCTGCTGCAGAAGAAAACAATTCTTTCTCCCTTTTTCCAGAACCAAAAAGGCTTGTGCATCTCCAGCCAGAAGTCTGATTTTATAAATTTTTAATTCACTTTGTACAAACAAAGACAACAAAAATACACTTTCAAATGATTTATTGATGTAGATGAGCAGGAGCATTTTTAAATAATTATTAAGAACATTCAAATTCTTGCTGAAAACTCTTGCAGGATGCTGGATTAGTCACAGAGATCTCTTTCCATCCTAACTGTCTATGATAGAGATGGACAACCATGTGGAATTTCCCAGCTGGGAATCTTGCCCCTACTCAATGTAAATAATGCAAATGTATGGAATCTTGGCACCCGTGGTAACGCGAGTCTATGAGGATGGCGCGGTGCCTCGTCATGATTCGGCTGGATCTTTGCCCTGCTGCAGCAGGGATGCCAATTAGTTATTTGCTGGTTATGGCCCGTGGGCCACCTTGCGCTGGCTCGCACCTGTTCGCTCCCTGTGCCAAAGAAAGAATTCCCGACTGCGGCGAGAGGAGTCACTGCGAGAACCTGAGTCAGGCTGGCTGCCTTTGAAACACTAAATCGCCGTCAGTTTTAGATAGAACTGCAATAATTGCCTTCTGGTTCGCTGTTCCACTCAAAACAGCTTCAAAATCTCTGAGCTCTCTGAATCGAAAAGCCCCTTGGGGGGTAACAGGACATATTACCTGTGACAAGATTGCTTTGGGTTTGCTTCTGAGGTATTTCTTTCTCTGTTTAATCCCTGCTTAGTTTTTTGGGGGCTTGAGATGTCTTTCCAATGCTTTTGAAACAAAGGAACAGTGAGGGTTTGTGTTGAATAGGAAAAATACTCCTCATTTTACTGATTCTCCCAGATTTTTTCCATTTAGACTTGTCACTGAATATGACCTGAATCTGCAGACCAGCCTGAGTGACCTGATTTTTCTTTTTCCATATGAGCTAGTTTTCTGAACGGGCTTTTTTTTCCAACTTTAAATAAAAGTAATGGAATCATGAGAGGCTTGGCAGGGAAAAGGGGTACAGATGAACGAGGCGGAGCGTGCTGTGATGCCACCCCTGTGCTCACCGTGTTTGCCTCCAGAAATAGTCTGTCATGGACAAAAAGATTGAAGAGTAATTAACAAAGGCTCACAGAGGGGACGATTCTTGTGTTATCCAGACTGACTAACGTGGAGCAGAAGCAGAGGAGCATAGAGAGCCTCTTTAGCTCTTTACTGGTTCTCAGCTTATCGCTAATTCCATTACTCTTTGCAGTTCCAGATGCTTCCATTCCCTGGCTTCCACCTTCCGTTTTCTCTGTATAAAGAATCCTCAGCATGTCCTGCTGATTCAGAAGGAAGCTGGAGCGAGGCTGTCCAGGAAGAGTTCCCTTCCACTCTCCTCTAGCTCGTTTGCAGGCACTTTGGTCAGGCAGGACACAGAGTCTAGTCCAGTTTATTCCATACTATGTTCTGAAATGGCGTAAATCCATCTGCAGCATTGCTGTGACTGCTGAGAACACAGCTACAGTATCACTCCTGGAGCTGGAACAGAGAGATACAGCTTGAAGCCGTGAGGTTAGAACCTCTTTATTCCAAACAGAATAGAAAATGCTAACTAGATGTTATTAGGATGCGGCTGAGCAAGAGAATTTGCTCTATAAAATGAAATAATCATCTGAATTCCTGTTAAGTTCTAACGCTTAGCAAAACTGGTGCTGTTTTGCCAGACACAAAACCCAGCTGATGATCAGTTTTTTCCGAGGCAGAACTGCATCACTAATGCCACCAAACACATTTGTCATTTGTCATGCTGCTCACACACCATCTCCGCTGTCGGTGTTTCAGCTCCGTGCGAGGCAGAGGAAGCGGCTTTGGTTGTTCTGCACGTTCAGCTGTCGCGCACCCTCTGTTAGTGCCCCAGCTCTGGTGGTGTTCACGGAGAGGTTTGGTCTTTACACTGGAACAGTTCTGCTCAGCAGCTGGCAGTGTGCCCTCAGCGGGGTGCTGCGGGATGTTGTGCCGTGCCTGCGTAGAATGCCAGGAATGACGAGCAATTCCCCGGGCTGCACGTCATCGCCGCGACTCCGGCCTCCTTCCTGAACCTGCCGGGGTCTGCGACCGGAGCTCTGCTCTTTGGGAAGTGCTGCATCGGACATTTGTGGAACGAATAGAAATGCTCACAGTTCCACCGGGACTTTTCTTACAGGATGGAGATAAACACATTTCAAGGCACAAGCTGATAGCTGAATGAAGGAGGATTACAAAGATATGCAAAGGACATTAATATATAGTAAGATATGATATATAAATAACCTTAAATGCAGGTTATTCCGTAGTAGTATTTATACAGGATATTATTCCAGTTCATCTTCACTGGAAACTGGTATTAGTCAGTCTGGGGGACAAAATAATGAAGGAAAGCAATGGACAATCTCACCCAGGATGGCCATCACTAGATCTAGATAGAGCAAAAGTCTAGTTCTGTCTGGATAGGAGTTGTTTTCCAACTGTTATTTTTTTATACCCCGTGAAAGGCATTGATCCTTGTTTGCAGTGCAGCAGTATGTCAAAGTGACAGCTTTGCACTGCTGGAACCTTGGGTTAGGTATCATATTTACATCTGATAAGGAAGTAAATGATGTAAATATACGAACAGATATCAGGGGTTAAAAGTATAGCTGTGAGGTTTAGGGAGAGCTTAGTGCAGTGGCTAAGTTAACAGCACTGCTTAGCAGCTAAAGCTCATCAACTCGTTACAGCTTTAAAGAGACAGGAGAGCAGTGTATGTGCTGCTTTCCCTCCCAGCTTGCACCTCTGTGCAGCAATTGCCACGGCCGAGCTGCTCCCCCGCGGTGTTAACAGCGTACAAATTCCATATGCCTATCACTCCCTGCATCCCAAAGGTCCAGCGAGGGAAGCCCGTGGGAAGGGAGAGGCGCTGGCCAGAAGGGGTGGCAACAGATCCTAACTTGTCGCTCTCTTTGGGCATCCAGCCGAAGATGAGATCAAGGAAGAGCCAGGGGGAGGCTTACACGTAGTTGTACTGTTACTTAGGGAAATGCCTCCCAAATGGGAGGTGACAAATACAGGAAACCAAGCCATGGAAATCCATCAGGTATGCAGCGGAGGCTGGAACTGGGGCACTTCAGGAGATGTCTCTGTGTTGAACGAGAACAGACAGGAAGGTAAACTGAGGAGGGAACTGGGAGTGAAAATGGGTTTTGATTGAACAACAGAGAGGGGAATCACCTGAGGGATGCAGAGAGGGGACGATGTCAAGAAAGATACTGGGAAATACCTTTTCCATGAGAGCTGTCATCCTTCTAACCACAGATGTGTCACAGGGCAATGAGTAAAGCTAGCGAGAACTATGACATGTCTGGGAGTCATTCCTCAGAGATGTCCAGGGACTCTGCATGGGCCTTGGCCGCATCCTCCTTAAGATTCATCGCTGCTGTCGTACTGCCAGGAAAAGCACAGCAATGATTAATCTAGTGGCTGTGCTCTTTTAATATGTTGGCCGGTATGATCTCACTGTTACCTCGTGCTTGCATTCTTTCTTGTCTTTACAGACTTACTGGCTCCTAATTTTGATTGCAAGGTGTTCAACATAACGATTAAAAACAAAATAAAGCCAAACCAGAATGGCACCACAGTGGGACTCAGAAGCTGGCAGTTGTGACCTAACGTACCGTCCCTGTGTCTCTCTGTGATCACCACCGATGTCCTCACGGCACCACGAGTCTTCCACAGCTGCGCTGTAAACGGAGCAGGGAGATTGGTTTGGCTGGAAACACCGGAGGCAGGGGGAAGCACTGGACTTTTGTTTTCTGGATCAGTTCCCCCGTCGGGGTTGTGCCAGCAGTGGAGGGCAAGGGGCAGTACAGGAAGAGGGGGCGGTGGGACATGGCCACCCATAATGCAGTACTGGCTCCAAGTACTTTAACCCTCCACATCACAACTTTAGCAGCAACATCCAGGCGCTGCCTCTGCACGAATAATAAACACTCAAAAGCACAAACTTTAAAAACACTATTCAGACTCCTCTGAGAAGAAATTAATTCCTCATGATTGTGGAAAAGTCAATCAAATATTAATAGTCTAAATCAGAAGCAAGATTGCAGTTGGTTCATTCTGGACTATAGGACGAGCTGGACTTAGATTTTCTTTTGCCACTTGAGAGCCCACATCACACCACATGGTCAGTAGCCAAAGCTTTTCTCTGGAGAAAAAATAACAATAATCATTAGTGGTTCGGGAACCTCACAGTAACAGACCAGCAGAATGCGAAGGGCAAATGAAAGACTAGGGCAAAGGAAGAGCATTCAGTTATGCTTTCAAGAGGTGCTTTCAACTCAGTAATAAGCTAAAATAAGTAGGTTTTTGTCCCCTTTAATTTTGAAAAACCCAACATGGGGCTTAAAATAACATTTTTACAATGATGATTTTGTTGTTTGGGTTGTGACTGCTTTTTAAACCTACTATTCATTAAAATATCTGTTTTTTTCCCCCCACTGACTCACTCTCTCGGTTATATAAAATCACTGGTGCTTTTGTCATTCCTGTGCCCTGCTGGAGAACTAGCTCAGCAACATCTGTGTTCTCAAATAGAGCAGTAAGCCTTACTTTGCGCCGTGATATGTTCCTTACACAGACAAAATAAAAGGAGAAATCCCAGCCCCACCAAAGTGCAGAGAAACAAATCACACCTTAAATTCTGTAGCATCAAGATCAGCTTTTTTCCCCGAGCCAGGAGTGCCAGACTGAGTCCATCTGGAGTGTCTCCTTCGGCATTCAGCTTGGCTTGTGACACGATCCGTTCGACGGAGAGACCCGTGAGTATGATCTCTTGCTTCTGAAGCCTAACGCGGCGCAAGTCAGGAACACACACTTAACTGATCATCAGATCATGTGCCCTTGTTGCAACCTTAAATGCAGCTCTGCAAAGAAGCTTCAGGAATGCCACTAAATTAGATAACAACCTGTGCTCCTAGTTACATTTCTTGTTACAGTTAACAAGGAAAACCCTTCCAACTCCTGAGCACTCTGTCTCATGCTGAGATACGGGGAACAAACAGATTAATTTCATTAGCACACACTGCCATCTCTAACAAGGCTATAACAGGCCAAATGCTCTAATTTACGCGCCTGAAGCTCAGGCTCCCTCCAGTCACATTGTTGTTACACTTTGAGGATGCCAAGAAGGGAAATGGATCTGGCAATTGTCACTGGCTGGAATTGCAAACAATTTTTCCCTCAACCACATTGGCCGTGCAGTTACCAAGAATATAAAACCGTAAAAGCTTCTTTGGGTCATTAAAGAGATCTGACTCACAAACCAGGAATTGCTACGTTGCGTTAGGAGATGTCAGTTGACATCGTTATTAAACTGATTGCCAGAAGCTGGGATGTTAGCAACGAGCTTTTTTATTTATTTATTTTTCCTCCCCTCATGTTCTGCTGATGGCTCTTGCCAGCAGGAATTTCCTCAGGTAGACGGCTCTTGCGATGTAGGAATAGAGGCACGCTTCTATGAGCATCATAGGCTGCTGTCAATTCTGTCTGTCATCATCAGATGATAACGATAATTTAACGTTGCGGTGCCTGAATTGCTCTCTCTGTTGATATCATCATGCTTTAACTCTTAACATCGGGCATGCTTTAACTCTGGCTCTTGAAAAGACGACTAGAAGTTACAGGGTATTGACATTAAAGTTAAAATTAAATGGCAGCGGGAGTCTTAAAAGTACAAGGACATCACCAACTACTTGAAAATGAGTTAAATTTTAACAAATAAAGAGAAATGACCCATTCAAGTATGGGAAGGGGTAAAAACTTCCTTTAACAAATTTCTCAGTAGAAGACATCGCACAAAATAACTCCTCTGAGAATACTTCTATGAAAAAAGAATCAAGTTTCACTTCTTAGAAGTTGAAGCCACATAACTGAGATCTCTGAATGCACCTGAGCGTGCTTACATGTACCACTAACCAAAGCCAAGCCTGACAATCACAAACATATGACAACTTTCCTTCCTGCTGCTAGAAATTCTGCCTAATCTCCCAGCAAGTGGTCCCACTTGGCTCGTGCTCAAAGCCTGAAAGAGATCCCAGTTTCCTATAGCTTAACATAATTTGTATGTCAGCTCAGTGATCAGAGGCAGCACGAGAAAGCCCCTGGCACGCTCACACCTGCACAAGTGTGCATACATTTCATGCAATCCAGCAGCAAGGCAGAGAGCGTGCACTGTTCCGCGCGCTCTGCCAGGCTGGGTAGCCCAGCCACTCATCGCGACGATGAAAGTGAGCGCTGGGGTTAGGGAGCAATCTTTATTTTGTGAATACACAGACCCGAGTGCCGAGCATATGCAGGAATCCTCTACAATACGCAGCAGCGAGGAGCTCCATGAATTTCAGCCAAGGCTACATCAAGCCACGTGAGGTGACGGTGTGGGTGATAAGCCATTAGATTGGCTTCAGTTTCTCCTATAGTTACTTTATGACGTTTTAAACTTGCCTTAATTAAATTCCTTCTTTAAATTTGCCTTAATTAAATTCATTCTGGAACATAAAAATCACTCCATTTCCACTGATCTGGAAATGGCTCTTCTTAGGCCAGCAAGACTTCTGCCTCAAGGCATTTAGTAGAGTTAGGGTAGGAATCACTGCTTACAGCTTATAGAGAGTGGTTTATTATCATGCTCAGTGAGTTTGCTCAATGAGATTCATACCATGCTTCCCCTGTGCCAATGTTTGTTTTTTCGAGCAAAAAAAGGTTTGTAAATAACGGCCCCGGAGTCTTATCTGCAAACCAGGGTTCTGTTTTGAACACAAACCCAACAGATGTTACTTTCCTTGTGCATCTAAATAACTGCAAGGTACCGAGCGGTGCTGCTCTTTGCAGTACTCAGCAAGATTTCACCTATGAAAGTGCAACTGTTTGTAAATCACCACGTCTACCTTGTGCAAGGGTCTAGTTCAGGTGCAGACTCCTCTGCAGAAAGCAGATCTCCTGATGAAATCCCATCGGGAATCACTATCAATGGTACAAGCAACAGTTTCTTGTGGTGCTTGTGACACCAACTGCGGGCTACCTAAGAGGCAGGGAGAGCAAGCTCAGTGAACAGCAGCAGGTTTTATAACGGATCTCATGAAGAAAGAGCAAAGAGCTGGGAATCAGGAGACATAGATTCTCTTCCAGAAGCTGCAGTAAGATCACTGTGGAAGCCAGGGGAAGCCATCGTTATCTATTGTCAAAATTAATCCAGTCAGGCTGAAATAGGAAATGCTGGGTTTCATGTCTCAAATGCAGTGAAGTCCTAATCTGTGAGAAGAGCCCCGTGAAACTGTTGTAGAAATGAATCCAATAATTAACAATGCAAGGAACAATGGCAACAATCAGGCAGGGGGGTAGCTGTATTGGGTATACAGGAAAGCTTTTGCTTTTCTCATTCTAAGCTATGTTTGTACTTGCCTCTTTATCATGTCGACATTTGCAAGCAATAAAAGGGCATTATGTGCTGGTCATTGCATCCGCTTTTGACATAAATCTATGTTAGCATTCCAAAAGGTCAAGGAACTCTTCTAGGGCAAATGAATTCTGGAGCACTGATGTCAGATGGTGTGTATATAAAGTGGAAAAGCAATTTACGTGTTCCTGTTCCAGGGAGAAGCATCACCCAGAAGGACAGCAAAAGAGGTGAGAAAATACTAAGAAATTGGAGAGAGTTTTCTTCTTCTGTAACGGGTTGTTTTCTCTGTATCTGAAAAGTCTAGGTAGAGGAGCTGCCGTCCTTATTCAGGCAAAATTATCCAAAGAACTATCAGGAATATTTAACTAAAGAATGAAGGGTTAAATAATAACATGTATAAAGAATTATGCGTTGGTATATGTGAGATGTTCTTGATTTCTCCCTACAGGTCACTAATACCTAGTCTGGGTTTACTGTAATTTTAGTCTCACAAAGTGTTTTTATTGTGCATTTTTGACCAAACTCTACAGAAGAGGCAGAAAATAAGGGAACAGATTCCTAAGTATAAATCAGCATATCCTCAACAAAGACACGTTATCAGTGTAACTTCCCCAGCTCAGGAGCTGACCACTACTAGCCCACTTGCAGCTCTACTGAATGTCTGCTTTCTAAGTGTGCAAAAGACCTCTGCAAGTTCTAGAACTAATTAATCTTTTCTTCAAATCTAGTGAAGCAGAGAAATGTCTCCTGAAAGCATTGAAAGATAAATTCAGCATAAGAAATATAAAATAATTTTCTTAAGTACTGAAAATTATAACGTGTTTTGATAAACAGCCTGAACTATTGATGGTTTTTAGCACTTGCCACCAAGCCTCAAGAATATGTAGGCACAGTGTAAGTGTTCAGACAGAAGCAAAGAGGAAGGGAGAATGGCTTTCTTCAGATTTATTTGTGCATCTCTGCTGAGCATATTTTGTTTGGTTATGTATGCAGCTTTTTTAAAGAAGTCTTCCCTTCTAATGGTGCAGCTTCTCCTAGAAATACAAATAAAGACTTCTCTCCATGCAGGAAAAGGAACTGAACAACAATGCTGAGGCTTGCTGTCACCCTCTTCGCTGTCATCACGTCGTCTACCTGCCAAAAATACAGATGTCTGGAAGGGGGCACCCACAAGCTGAAGCCAAGTCCTGAGCCAGATATGCAGGAATGCACTCTGTACTCCAAATGTAAGAGTGGGGTTATGTTTGCCAGCCATACTCTAGAAGTACAGCTTTGTACGCACCAATTGTTTCAGCAGTTCCCTTAATTCCTCAAAAACACATAAGATGTGGTATACCTTGCATCTGAAAAGCTCCCTTCGTTGGCATTTTGCTGCATGCAAACCAAGAGTAGGATTCTGGTTCTTAACAAAGTCAATTGCAAAACTCTCACTGACTTCATTTGTTTTCTTTAAAGACCTCGGATGCAGTTTACTTTTAGGTCCATCAGCTTAAAAGAATTTTACAGCAAAGATGAGTTTGGTTTATTGTCATGAAGTTTAAAAATTAATAAACAGTAGCAGACACGAAATGGGAAAGGCTGAAATCAAAACCCAATACTGAGCAAAGTAGAGTCTTTATTCCATTTCTTCAACTCTCTTTTTCTCTTTGGTAGCTTTCAAAGTTAGCATCCCTCAGGACATAACATCTGGCAGGACAGTCGTAAGATTCTTGGGGTTCTCTGGGCACACCTCGACAAAGGGCTGTTGACACCAGTCCACCTCACTTGGCATTTACACTGCTACTTCCAAACCCAAAAACGTTAGGAGTTTGAGTACATCTTCTACTTAGTACTAAGAGACTTTATCATGTTATGGGCCAAACCAATCTTACATTTTGAGTCTTCCAAATATAGTATTAAAGAAAATCCTTATTGCAGGATCTCTGTTTCATTCCCAACAGCTTCCTGTTGCTATGCAGACTTCACGGAGCAATTGGCTCATTCCCCAGTAATTAAAGTAAACAACAGCTACTGGAACAGATGTGGGCAGCTCAGTAAATCGTAAGTCAGCTTTGATGTTGTCTATTGCTGGTTCAACAGATCTGTGCTGTAGCAGCCACATACCTAACGGTAACTCCCCGGGAGCTGCTGACGGACTGTCCCTGGCTTGGCCAAAGATGGTGCCCCCCAGCCTAGTTCCCATCAGCTTTTCTCTACACCTGGCCTAATGTCTGACTGTTCTCTCACAAAAGCCCATAAATCCCTAAGCACACGCTGTTCATGCAGAAGGATTTGTAACAGTTTCTCAAGAAGGGGTTATGGTTTTTTCCAGTTTGCTTTCAGTATAGAACCAGAGCTAGCAATGCAAAGCAGCCATAAACCCAGGAGGCAAGAACAACACCACACTTCTGTGGCTCTCCAAAGCAACCATCATAAACCAGTGAGCACGACCCTAGACACCACAGAGCAGGCTTCTTCCTTTGTTTAGAAAGCTGTTCAGCTGGGTACTGCCTTCAGTTTTGGCCCTCGCTGTACAAAAAAAGGCTGGAGAGAGTCCAGAGAAGGGCCACGAGGTCGGTCAGAGGCCTGGAAGACCTGCCCTGTGAAGAAAGGCTGAGGAAACTGGGTCTGTTCAGCCTGGAGAAGAGAAGG
>VWZY01001526.1:143855-155847 GCA_013399075.1 Chloroceryle aenea | reverse complement strand
AAAGCCCATAAACCCTTAAGCCCACCCTGTTCATGCAGAAGGTTTGTAACAGTTTCTCAAGAAGGGGTTATGGTTTTTTTCCAGTTTGCTTTCAGTATAGAACCAGAGCTAGCAATGCAAAGCAGCCATAAACCCAGGAGGCAAGAACAACACCACACTTCTGTGGCTCTCCAAAGCAACCATCATAAACCAGTGAGCACAACCCTAGACACCACAGAGCAGGCTTCTTCCTTTGTTTAGAAAGCTGTTCAGCTGGGTACTGCCTTCAGTTTTGGCCCTCGCTGTACAAAAAAAGGCTGGAGAGAGTCCAGAGAAGGGCCACGAGGTCGGTCAGAGGCCTGGAAGACCTGCCCTGTGAAGAAAGGCTGAGGAAACTGGGTCTGTTCAGCCTGGAGAAGAGAAGGGTTAGTGGAGACCTTATTACCATGGCCCAGTACATAAAAGGGAGCTACCAAGAAGGTGGAGCCCCCCTTTTTCAAGGAGTCCCATGGGAAAGACAAGGAGCAGTGGGTACAAGTTACTCCTGGGAAGATTCCGATTGGACTCCAGAAGAAAATGTTTCACCATGAGAACAGTTAGACATTGGAATCATCTCCCAGGGGAAGTGGTGGATTCCTCCACACTGGGCAGTTTTAGACTCAGCTTGACAGGCTGCTGGTCCAGCTCATTTAAGCTCTGTATACAGAGATAGTTCACCTGAAAAGGTTGGACTAGGTGATCCTTGCAGTCCCTTCCAGCCTGGTATTCTATGCTGCTCTGACTCTATGATTCAACCTCAAACAAAACGCACAACAGTCCAGAAATGAAACTTCTGAATATTTAGAATAAAAATTCCTGTAGTCCTGTGGGTTTTGTAACCATGAAGAGTGTCTTCATAATTAAGTTTTTGAGTACCCCGTTAGATGTTAGAGCTGTGAAACATGGCAAGTTAGAGAAATAAAAGAATGAAAGTACAAAACAATTAAGCAAAAGCAGATGTGCTGAAGTATCAGCCATTGCCTGCCTCTCCCAGAAGAGCAGCCACAGTATGTGTTTTTAAGTAACTTCAGCTGGGCTGTGGGAAAATCTAAAGAGCAGTGAAACCGTGAGGCTACAGCATAGAAGACGTTTTGTACTATGGTTTTAAACTACATTTTATTATTGCCTGGAATCGTTCTTGCCAGGAAAACTCAAGGCCTCAGAAGTTTACAGAAAGCTGACACAAACAGGGCTGAAATATGCATGGAAACATTTGCGCGCTCTTAGGCTGGCGATGGCAATCGCAGGGCCAGAGTCTGCACACGGTGCCAAAGACCGAGTTTGGAACCTAGGAGCTAAGAGGACAAAAGGATGCTTGGCTGGGTCTTTCTCCTAATCTGTGGTATTGTATCCACATCAAAGCAGGCCTAGAAAACCTGATGCTAAGAAACGGGCTTATTTGTGGCTTTTCTCACCCACCACAGCTGTGAAGATTTCACTAAGAAAATTGAGTGCTTTTACCGGTGTTCCCCACACGCTGCTCGCTGGATCCATCCCAGCCACACTGCTGGTATTCAGTCTGTTCCACTGTGTCAAAGCTTCTGTGATGACTGGTAGGTTCAGCTTTTTATCAAAGTATCTTTATTTAGCTTTAGTATGGCTGTGTTACCAGGGTGTCAAGGAGCTGGATGGGTGAAGCACAGATCCCCCAGTCAAAGGGCACTAAGATTTGATGGTGCTGCACCACCTTTATGTGTTTTCTCTTGTTCTTCCCCTTCATTTCTTGCTTGCCATCTCTACTTTTTCCTCTGCAAAGCAACGACCCCCAAAATAATAATGACACAGGCTGAATGCAGGATGGAGTCACCAAACTGTCAGAATGGAATGGCTCGGGGACAGCCCTGCCCTGCTCGTCACGAGGATGCAGTGCAGTGGCATCAGAACTGCCTGACGTGGTGGAGGAGCTCTGCTGAGCTGCAGTGAGAGTCTGAAAAGTCCATGCCCGTGAGATAGCATTTATGCAGTTAGCATTTTAAATCTAAATACTTGATTGTGATATGATACATTTCATTTATATGAATCACAGAATAGTTTGGATTGGAAGGGATCATAAAGATCATCTGGTTCCAACCTCCCTGCCATGAGCACCACTACACCAGGCTGCTCAAAGCTCCATCCAACCTGGCCTTGAACACTTCCAGGGAGGGAATATCCACAACTTTTCTTGGCAACCTGTTCCAGTGCCTCACCACCCTCAGAGGGGAGAAGGCACTAAAAAGTCATGAAAGCAACCCCTTCCTCTCTAGCTTCAGTTAATTCATATAACAAATCAGCTTAATTCCTTCATTTTTCACACTTGGCCTTTTCCCTCCCATCACCCCTCTTTCTAAAATCACTTCTAAAAGTCTGAATCTCAGAGAAAACTGCAGCCAAGTAATGCTAAAAATATGAATAGCAATGGGCAAGCATTTAACTTAGTTTCCCAAAATACAGCATTGGGGAATCACATTATTTTCTGAGTGCTAGGCATGTAGTGGAACAACCCAGCACCCGTCTGTCCTTAGTCTTGGGGTAGGGGCATTACATCCAGGTGGGGTATGGAGATTTTTTCAGTGGTCCATATCCAGCATACCTTGCTCCCTGCTTTGAGATGTTGGATCTTACATCACATCATCCTGGGCCATATCAAACTCAGCACCGTATCAATGTTGTGCCCAGTAACTGCAGTAACTTGTCTGACTGGTTAAATTGGTGTGAAGAACAGTACAGGCAGCACGGGCTGTGTTCACACTGTAGGATTCGAACTGCTAGCATCCTTTAAGAGCTGTGAAAGTCTGAATCCCTTAGGCTGCTCTGAAAATCGTGGAAAACTGTTTTAATACTTCTAAAAATGTTATAAAAGAGCTTTTCTTGGAAGCACAGGAAGCACAGACCAGACAGCAGCACCGCTCAGTTCTCCTGCACTGCTCTGGACAGAGCTTCCCCGGTGGTTACCCAGCCTGAATGGTATTGACACATGGACACATTTTCACTCCCATCTTCTCTCCAAGCACAAAGTCATCTATGCAGTGCAGTGTTGTGGTAGATTTTGTCTTTAATGTCTCCATTGCTTGTGCCAGAGAAGGAAACAAGCATAGCTCAGATGTGTCATGGGAGATGGGGAGAAGGGCTGATGCATTTCTTAGCTTCCCCAGAGTTTCCCCTAGCGATGGATTTTAGATCTGTTAGGAAACTCCACATGCCTCAGGAACAGGTTTGTCATGTGCAGTCTTACTTCCTAGATTTTTTGTCATCTTCTAAACCAAATCCAGATTATTAATCTCCTTGGAGATAAAATCTGAGACCTTTAATTCACCTCAGGGCTCAGAATCTCAAAGCTCAGAACCAAATATTATCAAAGTTTGAAAGCATTTGGATATTAAAGCACTGGAGTTGCCAGTGAGATTTGGAACAGACCAAGCAGCCAAAGCAATACAATACCAACAACTACCATAAACCTATCCCCAAATAAGTAGCACATGAAGTCATCACCAAACTGCTATATCCAGTGAAAGTTACACTTTGGTGAACCAAAGTTACACAGATGAAAGAAAATAGACCCTGTAAATTTAGTTTGCATCCATGAAGTGGCTTAAGCCATCCTTAGTACAGATGAGATTTACACCAGTGTCCATGGTGGTCAATATGAAAGAGTAAAACCCTCTGTGTCCCCTGAGTATTTCCAGAACTGCCAGGTAAATAGAAGTTTTAGCTTTTATTGTTGGAAAATGTGGGGTGTGAAAGAGATCTGCTGCACAGCACAGACTGACCCTTTTCAGCATAGAGTGTCCTGGCAGAGGACACTATTGAGCAATGATCTATAGCCCCTGTTGGCGTCATAGATGCCTGGCCTGAATCAAAAATGTAATGATCATAGAATCACACAATCATAGAATCATTAAGGCTGGAGATGACCTTCAAGATCATCAAGTCCAACCATCTACTAAATATTATCATGGCCACTAACCTATGTCCCTGCAGTGCCACATCTGGATGTTCTTTGAACCCCTCCAGGGATGGTGATTCCACCCCCTCCCTGGGCAGCCTGTTCCAAGCCCTCACCACTCTCTCAGTGAAGAAATTGTTCCTCATCTCCAACCTAACCCTCCCCTGGAGCAACTGAAGCCCATTTCCTCCTGTCCCATCACCAGTTGTCTGGGAGAGGAGACCAACCCCCATCTCACTGCAACCTCCCTCCAGGGAGCTGTAGAGAGTAACAAGGTCTCCCCTCAGCCTCCTCGTCTCGAGACTGAACAACCCCAGGTCCCTCAGCTGCTCCTCACAAGACATTTCCTCCAGACCCTTTACCAGCTTCATCGCCCTTCTCTGAACGCGCCCGAACTGATGACCGGCCCAGTGCCAACGTCAGCCCTGCTCCCTCACCCTGCTTAAGGCCCGAGGCTAGGAAAGAGCCTGGCCAGAATTCCCACTCCTTCTGGTGATTTACAGTAACATTTTTTTACGTTCTATTCCCTGGAGCCCCTTTAGCGTGCTGTAGCACTGCTGGTGCTGTGACCTACTTTCTCCCACATGCCGTGAGTGTGCCTGCTGCATACGGTATGGCTTTGTGGCCAGAAATGTGCAGAGGATTCTGAATGAGCAGTGACTTCATTTAAAAGAAATTCATCTGACTAGCTTGGGGCCTTCCTTTTCTTCTTATTGTCTTTGGATTCCTTGCTCCTCCTAGTCCTAAAACTATTGCTTTTGAAAGAGCCTGGTATACAAACCATGTTTTGATCCACCTGGGAAAGGGACCTGTGCCCTTTAAAAGAGAAACAGCGAATTATAAAAAGAAGGGGAAAAAGCTTGAAGATAAAAATATCCTGACCATTGCTCATAGGAAACTAGTATGTTCAGGGATGATCTTTTAAGTATTTAAGTTTATGCTTCTCACAGGTTTTAATTAATGTTTGAATAAACCACTTATGGGTTTCTGGAGAGCAGAAATCCAACTATTCATAAGATTATTCATAAACAGCTTCACAATTGCTTCCATTGAGACAAAGGAAAACTGGTAACAATAGAGTCAGGCAATAATCATAATTAGGAAACATTTCATCAGACAGTTCAATAGATAATAGTGAACAAAAATATAAATACTCTAATAAACACATTTAATTCAAATTCCTGAGGAAAGCAGGTGCATAGCATGGATGCCTCAGCTCAGTACAACTCTGAAATGCAGATTCATCCTTTGAAAAGTGTAACTGAAGGTGATGCTAACTGCAGAAGGAGCAGTTCTGCCCTCTGCTCAGCCCCAAGGGCTGCTCGTTCTTTCCCCTACCCTGTCCCCACACCCTCAGCACTGAGAGACTGCGAAGCAACCCTGCTCTGGGAACCTGTCAGGCTCAAAAATACTTAGCCCAATAAGAAAGAAAACCAAAAAAGAAGGAATGTGGGAACAGCACAACTGCTTTAAGTGGAAGTGTAGGGTTAGGCAGCTCACAGCAGATACTGATCGACCTCTAGACAGCGGTGGATTTAAATGCATGCATTAGGAAAGGGACATGCCTTCTCTTCTCATGCTGCGTGGCTTGAAGAATCAAGGGCTAGTTGTTGAATCTGATACTGGTATGTGGAGAGTTCACAGATGGTGATTAAGAAAAAGTTTGCATTGATGTTTCTAACTGGTGTCACTTCAAGCAGGCAAAGTGACGAGTGTAAGAGAATCAGCTGTCACTGGGGAGTTACCTCTGGGTGTTTTTCTCCATCAGGGTACATGCAGCAGCTAAAAAAACAACACACCAATTATTCTTACAGTCCCTATTGCCACCCAAATCCAGCCATGGCACAGACTGGTAGGATCTGCCTATTGGTGCCACATTACATTAACTTGTCCAGCCTGTCTTTCCAGCAGAGCACCTGCATCTGACCACACGTATTTGAGAACAGTGTCTCCTGCCCTAGACCTGTGTAGTTCAGGTCTTGGTTGCCCTCCATGTTACTGCTCTTTCTCCCTCCAGAAAGCCCAGAAAACCTATGTGAATGTTCTGCAGACAGCCCTGTCCTTACCACTCAGTACACACAAAGCTACTGCAACGCCTAGCTCTTGTAGTTCTGTAACCAGGTGACAACCTCATTCTTCATAGCAACTGTAAGTCTGCAGCCCTTGTGACATGAAATTAGTTTTGGAAATGTGGCTCTGAGATTAAAAATGACAAACAGGAAATACATCCAAAGGCATTACTTACAAATACCATGCTGAATGACGCCAACTTTCTGAAAGCTGTGCCTCATGGGTTTGGCACTCCCAGCTACTGGCGTGAAGAGTCCTCCTGAAGCCATTGAAACTAAATTTAAGTAGCTGTTAACTGATCTGCAGGAAGTGATCCTTACGAAAGGTGAGAGACAAAAAAGTAGAACATAAAAAGAAGTGGAAGGAAGGAAAATATGTAGGATAATAGTACATCATGACATCTCTCATCACACAGACCAGCCAGTTGCACTGTACTCATTCCAGCCCATTTATAGGCTTACAAGTTAAAAATAGCTTTACATTTAACATTTTAGACCTGTACCCTACAAGACTCTTATCCTTCCTCCTTCAATACAAATTCAGCTTCATTGAGAATGTCATTCTGAGACTGACATCCTGTTACACGATTTTGTTCTTTGTGGATTTTCCTTATTTCAGTGCACGTTCCTCACAGGAACCCCCTGCCCAGGAAATAGCATCCTTCTTTCCCATTTTAATCCATTAATACAAACCTCCCACACATCTCCCTCGAGTGACAGTTCACTCTCGCCATGCCTGTGCTCCCCCACGATGCTGAACCCAAGTCCCTCCCACACAGTATTTCTTCCACTCGGGAACGTCAGCGAATGCAAGCAAGCAGGAAACTCTGCAGCAGCGAGTGCTGCTCCTCTCCTCAGAACAGGAGCCCTTTCCTTAAGTCTCTGAGTATCAAGTGTAGTGGGGGAACTGTTTAGTTTTCATGGGGATGTAGATCTTGCTGGCCAGCTCAGAGTTTCTGTACATGTCAAGCTGAGATACTGTGCACATCTCTTGGAAGATCTGTTGCTAAGCTGCGCTGTGCAGCCATGCCACGTTACTGGCACAGCCCGCGTAGACTCTGAGCTGGACCTGAGTCCACCCTAAAGAAGCAAGAGAAATAACTCTATCTTCCCCACTAATCTCCATCAAGGTATGAAGCCTGCAAAGATGACTCCATATGTGTTCATAACTGGCTGACAGACTGGAAATGGGATGAAAGTGGAGAAAACCGCTGTAAGAATAAATGCATTCCATACAGTAAGGTGAGAAAACCTGATCAACTGAAGCAGAAAAAATAGCATTAAGAGTTCTCTTTTTTTCCCTGAATACATGGGTGTAACCTGCAGCACTGCTATTTTAACCACAGTGGGCTTTAGAAGGTAAAAGAAATGAACTTTGTTCTTCCAACAGAGAGACTGAGATGCATTTTATACAGTTCCTGATGCACTGTGGGGCCTTACAGACCTCTGTCTTTTTAAACTGGACATAAGTTCCCAAATCACTAAAGATTTGTTGTTTTCTTGCCTGTTAGGCATCTTTTAGTCATCTTTGCTCTTTTCTCCTTTTTACCTTGTTATGTTCAAGTCCTTCTCCATCCTCCAAACCCCTAGGTCCTGGCATGCTTCTAATGACCTCACTTGTGCCCCTGACAGACCTATCGAGTCTCCGCTGCGTGTTCCCCGTTGCGTCTGCCAATGGCTAGGCAGAGCTACCTTTGCTCTATATAACTGATGGTTAAAAAGCAGCACTGAGGAGTTTTCTGAGAGCTCTTCCCATCTTTCTGAGAAGCTTCAGTGGTTGGGATAACTAATTTTAGGAGCAGAAGTGTATGAAATGAGAACTGAAAGGACTTAGAGAAACAAGGATGCCTGCAACCTGATCTGCAAACCTTTCAAGAGTCAGGTAGGAGGATTTTGTTCTAGTGACTCAAGTCAGTTTAGCATCAGGGCAATATGATATCACTCACCACTGCTACACTTACTCGAATATTTTTAACAGTTGAACTTCACCGAGTCCATGAAAACTGTCCAGATTGCAGAAGCAAATGAAATTAAGCGTAGTGCTTAGGGACTGGTAGGAAGGCTCGCAGTCCCAGATTCCTTGTTTTGAAATCAATTCCAGTGCATGTACTTCCACTTATATCAGTTGCTGAAATGACTTCTGGAAGTCACAGTCCAGTTAGTGCAGGATTGCTGTCTGCCTTGCAAAAGTGACACTGATCAGCAGGCTCAGGAAGGTGGCCAAAAAAACAAATGGGCTGCGGAAACTTACAGCTCAGTTCCCCAGATGTGCTAAATCATCACTAGTTCCAGATGAGTGAAAAACGAAACGATAATCTCCGTAAATAATCTCCAGTCCCTGTTCAAACTGTCCCTGGGCCAGTGATAGGAGGTTTTAACCTTGAATTGCCTCGTACTTATTTCTTAAAGAAAATATACCATCTGTGGGAAAAACATGCAGCAAATCCAGAGGTCTTATCACTCGAAGCCAGGCGCAGCTATTCCTAAACCAAATAGAACTACGCCCGAAACTGACCATGTTTTTCACCAAAAATAGCCTTCCATGGTAAGGAAGAATGAAGAGGAAATTTCTTCAGAGAAATTAAAAAACCCCACATTTTCCAGATGAAAATTACACGATAGACAAACACTGGACTTGCTCGGTTTGGACTTAAGTCATGAAGAAGCAGGTTACTGTAACCCAGATGCACACGGGGTTCTCCAGTATCAGGGCACTGTGGACAGATGCTTCCTTCCCTGTGAGGCCCTCGGCTCACACAGAGGAGCCATCAGCAGCCCTGCATTCGACAGATGCAAGTGGTTGTGATGATTATTTGGAACAAATGCTGAATATGGAACAAATGCTGACTATTCCGAATGCAGAATGGATCATGGCCAGTTTAGCCTGGCTAAAACGAGGCACATTTTGTCACTGTCCTCCCAGTTGGGTGCTCCCCAAGCAATGTTAATGCACAGACAAGAACATTTTCCAAGAAGCTGGAGAATCAGAATCGTTTGCAGTAATTTAGGGACATGTTTGGTAAATTGGCTTTGTGCACTGTTTGCTTGCTGCAGTATTTTGGCTATGCTCTGATCTTTAAGCAGACTTGGGAGGGAGGTCAAAACAAAATTACTAATTTGGCAAGTAGAAGAGCGTGAGCACACGTGACAGAGCCAGGGGGACACGGGAAGAAGATGCAGCCGTGTCTCTTGCATACAGACCTAAGAAAACCCTCATGACAGCTTCTAAAGCTTTGTGGAATGATTAGCTAACAGCAGGTAGAAATCCAGGAGCTGGAGAAAACATCTAATGCTGCTTAAAAGCACAGGAATAGTGGGAAAGAAACAGCTAAGATCTGCGTGCCTTGAGAACACAAGGAGAGAAGCAGATGGAGCCACCTTTCCGTTCCTGACCTTGCATTGCTCCCAGTGCACTAGCCAACCTCCACACTCCTCCTCCAGCAACTGCAGCATCCATGGAGTGAGCCCTGGCTGGGGATGCTGTGAGGGGAAAAGCTATTTTGCAGACTAGTCTTGGGGGCTCTTTGGAATGGAGTCTGTGTTTTTCACAAGGGACAGATTTCTAAGGCAAGAGTGATGATTATGATTTCTTCTCATCTGCCTTCCTGCACAGTATAGATCAACATGGTTTTGCATGTGGGGAGACAGGGAGACATCTCCTAAAAATAACTTGTCATGGAAAATAGGTGGAGCAGCAGAATCCGCAGGACTACAGATGCCCAGTCCTACTTCCACATAACAGTTTAAATCCTCAATCATTAATTTTTTTTGCACACAGAGCAGCTTCCATGAAGAAATCTCCCAACCACAAAGACAAGGCACCTTCTCCAAGATCCACAGTGCCAGATCTTTACAGGAGTTTACCAAGGATGGTAAACAAGCACACCACCCAGAAATGACAGCAGTGAGAGAAACACTGCAGGATAAAGAATCAGCATCGTGTGCAAGGACCACTTGTAGTAAAACTGATGGAACACAGCTTTCTTCAGAGAGATGCTGGTGACACAGTCAAAGGGATCAGTCACCAACAGAGCCCAGCAGTCCTGCTGCCAGCCCCTGTTTCAGTCATTAACACTCCCACACAGTAGATCCCAAGGCTTCTACTCCTGCCATCACTTCCACCCACAGCTTCATTCTTAGCTTTTCTTCTGGGAGTACCTAAAGCTTCCTTTACAGGAACAGAAAAGCCTGAACTTCAACCACAAGCACACGGGAGAAATGCAGGCAAGATAACGTGCATATGCTGACTGCTTTGTGGCTGGACGTGATAAGTCCTAAGCTAACACTCTTCAGGCAATCTCGGGCTGGGCAGACAGAATGTTGTTGCAATGCGAGCTCGGCAAACAAGAAATATCTGTGTTTTGTGGTTGCACACGTCGCGTGACACACACCTTACAATATGCCATAGTACCAAGAACAGGACAGATTCACTTGAAGAAAGTACAAGAAGCTGCAGTTTACAGTTTAGTGAGCCAGAAAGGCTGTTGCACCACTGGCCACAGCGCTTCAGAAGCTTGAAGAAAATATGTTTCTAAGTTATGTCCCTTCTGTTTGTGAGGTCCTGCTGGTCATCATGTACATTGCAGCAGGCACAGCGAGGTCCCACGGAGCTGGGACTCCACGGGGCTGTCTCTAGTCTGTAGAGGTTCCTGTATTCAAAGCACTGCCTGGTGCTTTCAGCACTCCTCAGATCCCGAGACATGGCAGAGTGTCCTGGCAGGCTACAAGCTGTACAGCCTCTCACACACAGCTTTGGTCTGTCTAGCTGGGCTGTCAGCCCCAGGGTGGAAACAAAAGGCTGGCTGTTGATCCTTTGCACTTTGTGTAATCGCTGGCTCTCGCAACAGGCAAATCTCTTTTGCCAGTTGTGGGACCGGGTAACGTTTTAAGGTATCTCCGAAGCGCTGATGCATGGAGCGCTGCGAGACAGCGAATGACTGCAGACTGCTTTTTTATAACCTAGTAACATTTTTTTTAAGTGATAAATGCCTATCGATTTGGTACAAACTGATTTTAACTCAACTCTTTTTAAATGTAATTGATGCTTTTCTTATTTGACACACAGATGTATGCAAACGGGACTGACATGTGCCAGAATATGTGGGGGGAGTCCTTTAAAGTGAGCCAGTCCTCCTGCCTCTGCTTGCAAATGAACAAGAAGGACGAGGTGGCAATCAAGTATCTCCTCTCCGAAAGCTCAGAGGAAAGCTCCAGCAGCAGCAGCAGCAGCAGCGAGGAGCATGCCTGCCAAAGGAAACTCCTGAAGTTTGAGAAACTAAAGGGAGAGGAAGGGGAACAGAGAAGATAAATGCTGGTGGATGTATGTCAGGACCAGAGAAATCATCGCGGGGGCTGGGCTAAGGGCACCACGCCAGCCTGCTTTATCCCTGGCTTCCTAGCACACAATAAATCAGTGGCTGGTTATATTAATCTTCCTCTGGTGTTTGTGCATCTGTATCAGAAAGCTCCCAGACAGGTTAGCACAGGTGTAATCTTGTGACTTGAAGGGAACAACTAGAAGCCTTGAAGGTAAGGGCTGGGGGTTGCCTTTCAAAGAGGAGACACAGAGGCAGCACCTGCTGCTTTAAGGTGGAACAGTGAGAACTAGAGACCTCCGGCAGGCCATGCCGGTAAACACACCGTATCCTCAACCCAAACCCATCCTCAGCACAGGCACACAGCACTCCTGTCACGAGTTCCTGCGTGCCTGGCTCTGCTTAGATGAAGAAGAAATGCTGCAGGCAGGAATGGTCAGTGAGCCTGGCTACTGACTGCTGCAAATGTATTTGGGTTGTATTTCAAAACACATTCCTGTAAAACAGGGGACTGTGGTGTACTAGATCACAGAATCACAGAATCACAGAATCACAGAATCACGGGATGTCTGTGGTTGGAAGACACCTTCAGGATCATCCAGCCCAACCTTCGACCCACACTGCAGGCTCACCACTGAACCATGTCCCTGAGCACCAGGTCCACA
>VWZY01001526.1:123124-134065 GCA_013399075.1 Chloroceryle aenea | reverse complement strand
CCCGCTGTCGTCTGCGTGCCCGCAGGGGTGCTGAGCGTGGCGGAGCACAACGTCCAGGAGCTGATCGTCGCCGCCGACATGCTGCAGCTCACCGAGGTGGTGGAGCTCTGCTGCGAGTTCCTCAAGGGGCAGGTCGACCCGCTGAACTGCATCGGCCTCTTCCAGTTCTCCGAGCAGATCGCCTGTCACGATTTGATGGAGTTCACCGAGAGCTACATCCACACGCACTTCCTGGAGGTGCAGAGCGGGGAGGAGTTCCTGGCGCTGACAAAAGAGCAGCTGGTTAAGATCTTGCGAAGTGAGGACCTAAGCATCGAGGACGAGTACCAGGTTTTCATAGCGGCGATGCAATGGATTTTGAAGGATGTGGGGAAAAGAAAGAAACATGTCGTAGAAGTGCTGGAGCCTGTTCGATTCCCTCTGCTACCGGCACAAAAGCTATTAAAGTACATAGAAGGTAAGTGGAAGAAGGAACAGAGCATTGGGTGCATGTATGTGAGCTTGGTGGATTTATGTTTTTTAGATTAGTAGGGTGATTTGTTTAGCTGAATGGCGTGATGAGTGAATTTATAGTAAACAAGTTCTGTTTTCTGACAAAGAAGCACAGCTTGCTTTAAAAACATGCTTTCAAAAGCCTCATAAAAGTAGGCAATCTTGATTTACCTGCTCTTTTAGGAGTAACTCCTAACTTTTGTACCACTGAGTTGCTTCCCATCATAACTTTTCATTGTACCTTTTTTATTCTGCTTACTTTTTTTCCAAGGTATTCCAGATTTCAGCCTTCGGGTGGCCCTGCAAACTCTGTTGAAGGAATATTGTGAAATCTGTAAATCTCCCAAAGAGAACAAGGTCAGCAGTTTTCTGCAAGCTTCTAAAGGTCGTCCCCGGAAGAGAGCCAGGAAGTACCTTTATGCAGTAGGTTAGAACGTGGCTGTTTGAACCTTGTAAAACAACTGGTGAAGTAGTATCTCCTCTTACAGTGCTCAAGGAGATACTGGTTGTCTTTTTAATCAAAAGATACAAAAATAGCAAAGTATTTCATCTGGCATAGTTACCACGTTAGCTGATTTCTGCTTAGAATTGCACAGAGGGGCAGAATTTGCTTTTCGTGTCATTGTGACATGACATTCAGAGCCTGGCTTTGCCTTTTGGAAATGATTTGCCTTGGGTGGAAACTGCAAATCGGCAGCGGATTTGCTTATGGTTCACCGAGGGAACAGCACGTGCAAATTCTCTGCACCCCTTGTTCTTCTGAAGGTTGAAGTTTTCCTCTGTTGAGAAAGTTCTCTGGTTCATGTGATGGGATGCTTGAAATTGGAAGCTTTCAGCAAAGTCATGGCTCTAGACTGGAATGAAATGCTTTTGTTTCACTCCGTGGGAGGCAGCAAAGGCTGTTGGCTGGGCTCTGTTTCACTAAGAACACGGATGGTAATACTTGTAGCGTTGTGGTGAAGCTCAGGCACACGGTACATGACCCTTGAGGTGACCATTTGCCCTCATGTGCTGGAGGAGCAATGCTACTCGGAAAAGTGCAGTTCCTACTGAAACCTCCTGGGTGTTACTGTAATTCCTTCAGTGGTTTAGATACGGGAGTGTGGGATGAGCAGGAAGCTCTTACCCATGATCTTTCCGCTTACTTTCTAGGTGGATACACCCGACTGCAAGGAGGACGGTGGAGTGACAGTAGAGCCCTCAGCTGTGTGGAGAGATTTGACACCTTCAGCCACTACTGGACCACGGTGTCCTCTCTCCACCAGGCTCGGAGTGGGCTGGGAGTGGCTGTGATGGGAGGAATGGTCTATGCCATTGGAGGTAAGGGCTGAAACCTGCGTGCTTTGTTACATGCGTACTCATGGATGGAGTAAGTGCTGTAAGTGGTTCTAAGGAATCCAACAGTAGATAAGACTACTTTCAGATTTAATAAACATTGAGTTAGGGTTCCTTGGATCTGTACCATCACTGCTCTGTGAATGGGCCCCTGTGTTGGCCATTTTTCACTAAGCTTCTCTCCCTTCGTGGTGTAGCACCGCCCAGGTGAGCACGTGGACATGTGCAGATGTACTCAGAGGTGTTGGATGTTCTGCAGACTTTGTGTCCCACCAGCAATGGCATTTCTTTTCTTTCTTGTAGTCTAGCAGAAGCCCATAGTTAAAAAGGCTGTAGCACAGGACAGACCACTTGCTGGCCTTCCCACCATGATTATAACATACGCTTGCATGAGGATGTTGTGGGTGCCAGCCCATCATTAACGAATACGTACATGTGCTGGTATTGTCACCACAGAACACGTTCTTTGGCATTGAAAAACCCATCAGTTGTGCTGTGGAGTACAAAGTGTTCGCTCAGTGTCAACAAAGTGGTTGTCACCCCTCTGATGCTTTCAGGGAGCTGTTGATGAAAGCTGTTCCTGGTGATGATTCAGTTCTAGGTATGAACAAAGCTTTTGCTACTTTGGCCATGTGGCTACCTGAAAGAAAGGTCTTGTATTCAGATGTTGTCTGTCCTGCAAGGAGTTGAAGAATGCTTTTATATCTGCTGGGCAAAACGCTGCATTTCCCCTGACTCTGTTCTTGCTCTTGCTACACAGGTGAGGACTCTGCGATGCTTTTTGACTGTACGGAATGTTACGATCCTGTTACTAAGCAGTGGACCACTGTGGCTTCCATGAACTATCCCCGTTCCGGACTGGGAGTGTGCACGTGCTATGGAGCTATCTATGCCTTGGGTCAGTTTGGGTTTTTTTTTCTAGGTGAAGTTAATTTTAAAGGTGTTAATTCACGGGACTTGTAATATTTAAGATCAAATCAATTTATATCTTGGTGTTGCAAATTTGCAAACTTAAGTTTTTAAAAACAGCTGTTTATGTGAGCATTAGTGTACAAAGTCTTTGTGTCATTTTAATTCCATGGCAGATCACATGCTGGCTTCAGAATTCAGCTGTCCTGGAACAGTGCACAGTACATCTAAATACACAACTAAGGCACAGCTTCATGCCATTCAGTTCTTTCTTGTTTTTGCTGTTATTTGCAGGAGGTTGGGTTGGAGTAGAGATTGGCAGCACAATTGAAAGATTTGATCCTGAAGAAAATAGTTGGGATGAGGTGGGAAGCATGGCTATGCCCCGTTACTACTTTGGGTGTTGTGAAATGCAAGGTGAGTAATTTTATGTTTATATCCATAAATAGTTCCAAGAGCCATTGGATATTGAAGCTTTATGTTTCAGTCATGATTTTTTACCTTTGTCTTGTACTGTGCTGTCAGCTGCACAAGCTTGTGCCTCGCTTATTTGTCCTTCTAGAACCGTGTTTTATATTCTACAGAACTCAGAGACTACCAAGTACCCAGCTGGTCTTGAACAGTAGGTACTGCTGTTATTTACCTCGCACATCTGGGTTTGTGTGTGTCTTTGTGACAGTCAGAAGAGCTGCCACTGGTTATTCTAGACACATCTAAGGACTTGATCTATAAATGTGCTTATTAAGCACTTGATCCAGACCTGGTCAGCAGTTGCAGCCTTGTGAATTCTCTCCCCTGCACTCAATTAATTAATGCTTTCATCAGAGCTACTACTAGTGGTTGAGCTTCGAGTTACTCAAAAGCTTTATGTATGCTGCTACTGGACAAATGGAGGACATCTGGCATTCTTAAACCATCTTGATGTCAGGCTGCAACTTGTGACAAAGCATTTTCTCTCTTTCAAACCTTTTCCGATGAAACCTAACAGAGGAAAAATTTTGTTTCTCCAGGTTTGATTTACGTTGTGGGTGGTATCAGCAGCGAAGGAGTAGAGCTGTGTTCTTTTGAAGTCTATGACCCAATATCTAAACGTTGGTCTGAGCTTGCTCCAATGGGCACCCGACGAGCATATCTTGGTGTAGCTGTTCTGAACGATTGTATCTACGCTGTGGGAGGCTGGAATGAGTCTCAGGATGCGCTTGCTACCGTAGAACGATACTCCTTTGAAGAGGTGTGGTGGAGTCCCTTTCTTTTATCAATGCAGATTGCACAGAGTTAGTGTAAGACGCTGTAGAGATAGCCTGCTTCCTTTCTGTACAGAAAACCCCATTTCCTTTTCACTGCTGCCTGGTAATCCGAGAGAAACAGAGACACCAGGGTCTGTCTGTCCTAACCAGTCTGAGAATCTCACTCTCTGGCATAGTGAAATGCTTACAAAGATCGTATGCATGCTTCTGGGAAACTGAAAGCTAAGCAGTGCCAGCCATGCGTACGCACTCTCTGGATTTGTAAATGCTTCCTGGGGTAACGATGGGGGGATAGATTTCCCCCTTTGCAACAGAATGTTCAATATTCCGATGAGAGGGAAAAAAAGTCCCTGAAAAAGTAAGAGTTGCCCTTTGTTGCAGAAGTTGAGGATCTTTCTTCTGCATCAAAGAATGGAGTGGTGTTTCAGCAGGACTAGAAAAATCACTGTGGACCTGTAGTTGTTTGAATAAGATAAGAAATTATTCCTGGCCATTACTGCCAATGTTTCTGTGATGCTCTTTGGAACAGCAGCTAGGGTTAAAAGCAGAGCATAATCCAGTGTGTCATTCTGCTTTGCTTTTGGAACTGAATCTAGTTTTCCTTATTTCCCACCTCAAACTGTGTACCGTTCTCTATTTTGGAGACAGATGCATCTTGCCCTGACTGACAGGTGGGAGGGTTGCTGTGTGCAGACACTGTGGGATCCGTCCTTTAGTGACTAGCATGATTCTGACTGCTGGTGAAAGTGGTGTCATTGCAGTCTTGGTAATTCTCTTCATACTGTGGACATACCGTGTTTGAGCCCGTGGATTGTATGCATAGTGTTCTTTGTATATGATTCAGTCTCTAAGCTTTAAAAGTTACTTTTATGAGAATCAGGGCTTACTCTAAAACTACTTGTTGACTCGTTCATTTTCTCTTCAGGAGAAGTGGGCTGAAGTTGCATCAATGAAGATACCAAGAGCTGGTGTCTGTGTTGTGGCTCTGAATGGGTTTCTTTATGCCTTGGGAGGCCGAGCTCCCAGTCAGGATTTTGCTGCTCCAGTAACCTCTGACTCTGTTGAAGTTTATAACCCTCACACGGACAGTTGGACTGAAATTGCCAACATGATCACCAGCCGCTGCGAAGGAGGTGTAGTTGTGCTGTAGAACACAAAGAAGAAAACTCATTCAAGGAATGAGTAAATCCATCTCCTCAGCTTTCCGGTTTCACTGACCAGAAACCTAACACAGGAGCTTCAGTAGAGACGGTGGATAATGACATTAGAGGGGTTTTCCTGAGGAAAACACTTGCCCTTCAAATTCAAACACTTGCCCTTCAAATTCAAAGTCTCCAGTGTCTGTCTTGGGAAGTATCCTGTTAAGAGTAGGAATGCCCCTTACAACTGGATTAAGCTCACTGCAATAAACGGCGAATTTGCCCCGTAAAGATTGGAAGAAATCATTCCAGCACGTGGAGTTGTTAACTCTACAGTGCACCAAGGCTAGCTAGCCTCTTCAGCTGGCCTTACGGTCTGGAAGGAGGCTGCTACAGACAGCTAGGAGTTCCCTGGAGTAAGAGCAGATGGGCTACTTGGTTAGAATTAGTTGTCCTTTCTGGTGGATAGCAAGGAAGGGAAGATAACTGGTGGGGAAGCGTTTGAGCCTCTTTTCTGCTGCTGGACATGGCAGGCATTAAATATGAATTGGACACATACTTTATGGCCACTCCACTAACTTGGATGATGAGTGGCCAAGGATTTCCTGTTCTGGAAAGTTATTCTGACAGTTTTAGTGTCATTCCACTTGAGCAGAGACTTTTCTTCTCAGTGTTATCAGTGATGACCAGAGACCTCCTTTATGGGAATGATGAATTCTAAATGGAAATGCTATTCATTAGATCAACTGTTCTGTACAAAATACCAGGAAAGCCTTTTGCCCTTTTTATTTTTTTCTCATTAAATGTTTTTACCCTCTGTGACACACACTGAGACTTGGCATTGGGATACATGCTGTTCTGCGAGGTCCACACCTTCATTTGTGCTACATCTCATATCCTGCCTCTTCCAGATTTGAGCCGAGGGAGCATTTTGTAATGGAATTGGATGCATTCGGCATTATCGTGATGCTCGTAGTGTGAGTTTGTATTTAGCTTGGATACACTTAGTAGAACAATTTTGCTGTAGGAGTTTGGAATTATTTCTAGATTCATTGATTAATGGACTTGAAGCTGCGTTTTGCACAGTGTGGTTGTGTTTCCTGCACGGCCGTGGATGATTTGGATGGGGTCTGAAATAAGGCTGCTGGAACTTCGCTAGGCAGCGTTATTCTAGAACGCAAAACCACAACTGGAATGTCACAAAACAGGAAGCCTGCACTGTGTAGACAAAGGAGCATTCATGCTGTCTAGATCAATATCCCCTGTGTAAGATTAACAAATTAATACATGAATAAAATCCTCCCAGGTGATGAACATTGCAGGTACCTTAAGAATCTAGGTCTTACATTCTGACATAATGCTGGAAGAGTGCCAGGCTAAAGTATGCTACATGATGAAGCCTTTGTTTCTCTGATCATTATATAATCTTGTGTGTGTTTTTATTTCAAAAGGATTTATGTGTGTGAACTAATGTTTATTCGATATTATTTTTTCTCCCCGAGTTTAAGTTTGGTTTAAACAGTTTTTCATAATAAAAATGGATTTTCAGAACTGACTGTGGAATGCTCTTGAAGGAGGTGCTTTCCTATTACAAGAAGTTGTGTCACTGCTACTTTGATGGAGTCGTTTTGGGCAGGGAGGTGAGTTGTGTTGTAGTGGAAATCCTCGTTCCCAGCAGGACGCTAAGAGAAGCTGGACTGTACCTGCTGACTGAAAGGAACACGCTTCTGTAGCATACTCATGTCTTTTCTCAGTGTAAAATCACTCGGCCTTCTCGGAAGCCTGGCTGCCTCGCCAGCTCTGTGCAGCCCTCTCTGGGATCAAATGATGGGTAACAGTGTCAGCCTTTCCTCTTCACCCTTCAGGATCCAGTGTGACACCTGAGAACATTGTTAGCTGGTTTATTCGTTTCGGAATGTCACGTTCACTTCTGATCCCTACTCCCAAACTTTCTGGTTTAGAAGAGCTTGAGGGAGTCTGCTGTTGTCTGAAGTTACCTTCTCTAGTTCTTGTAGATGATTTGATGTTTGAATGAAACTTTGTGGTCTCATACTCAGCACCTCTTTCCCTGAACCAAGCCAAAGGCCATACTCTTCTCAGCACCCATCTCAAAAAACCTTCCTGCCCAAGTAAGAAAGAATAAAGGAACTGCTTTCATTTTACCTTTTTTCATTTAATTTTCAATTTTACTTCCTTTATATTCAGAGAGCATTGACATACAGTGCTGTTCCAGAGAGAGGAAGCTGTTACCAGGGAAAGGTTAACAGGTTAGCAAAGTTAGAGGCTCATGTACATAGCTGCTGCTCCGCAATACGCTGGGGGAAGATGGCTCTGTCTTCAGGAGAGACAGGTTTCCTACGTCTCTGTTCTTTCCAGGAGGTACAGACACATTTGAAGGGACAGCATGTGCTTTATTCTGTAGAGAACAACAGTGAAGAACAGTGCTTTAAGAGCACGATGAGGATTGTCCAGATTGGTCCTAAGACTCTGTGGATGTCACTTTTCAGCTGCCTCCTTGCATCTTACACTGCACTTGAAGAATGCTTAAGATAAAAAGCCTACAGTAAATATTCTCACATACCAGTTCATAGGCTCCTTGGGTAACGAGACAAGAAAAGAAAACAGGTGTGATTCAGGTTGTCTCTTCTTCCCCTGAAGGATGTGTTACAACGACTAACAGCCAGAGAGCGTATCTTAATGCTGTGTTTTCCATAGCTGGCCCCTCACAGGGGTTGTGCAGGCTCCACATCCATTTGTACCTGCCTCAGGTGCTTGAACAAAACAAATTTTGAGGAGGTAAGACACAAACTACTTTCAATCCATTATCTGATCCTTTAGTGCCAGCAATAGAGTCCTTGTGTCCTCCATGACTCCTCTCCCCAGTTGAGAAGTGCTTTAATTTAGGAGTAGGACAGACCCCTATGGCTGTGCCACACGCAGCTTCCTCAGCTAGGCAGCCCTACCTCCAAACAGAGCCTAGGAACAGAGGGCCCAGGTATCCTTTTTTATTTAAATAAGCCTAAGAAGGAAGCTCACCTCCTGTCTCTAGTCACACCTTGTCAAAGACACAAAGCTCTCCCCAGTCCATCACAGCAGCTGGGTGATGTATTTCAGGTGAGTGCTGACCTTGGCTCGCCACTGCAAACAAACCTTGCCCGTCCTTTCCTACCTGCCTAGCACTTAATCTCATCACATCTTCAGCACCTTCTCAGCTGAAATAGGGCAAACCTTTGTTCCATAATGCAGGAATTCATTTTTGCATAATTCTCTGCTGCTTCTTTAAGCACTAATCAAGAAGGATTGTTTCCATTTGTTACCGTTCATGACCACACGGTTGTTCTCCCCGCTACAGAACATCATTACAGATCACAGGTAAACCAGACACTTTAATCAGCAGCACAGAGCAATTCATACTCATGTCATTATACTCTCCATTTTAAACTCGCATGATAAATTTGTTCAAATCTCCATCTTAAATTCCTAATTCTTACAGGAGAATTTCAGGCTTTCTTCTACAGATAAGGACACACTCGTGCCTACCTTGGGGGTCCCTGCTGTTGACAATCCTTTCCTCCTAAAGTTGCTAAGTTGTTTGCTTCAAGAATGAGCACCTCGACCACTTAGAAATCTTACAATTTCTAAGCACAAATAAATCTTTTACTTCTCCTGAAACTCAATACAAATATATACCTGTCTGGCAGCTTTTTTTTCTCTTGATGTACTATTTCACATTCTGCTGCTTATTTCTGCTGTTACTCAGCTGATTCTCTGAAATAACCTTCACTAGTAGGGTAGCTAATATTGATAATACCATCACCACTGTTCCCACTACCCTGAGTACTTTAAACCAACCAGGATACGTAGGAAGAAGGGAAACATCATAATGTAGTGCTACCCCTAAGGCTATTACGAGCATTATTGCTCCAGTAGTGAGATCTTTAAAAAGTAAGGCTTGCCAGGCAAGTAGAGGAGGAACTGTACTGTTAGCCAGGTTCATCCAGTCTGGCCTGGCTGGGCTGCTTTCCGGGAGAGCAAACCCCCACCTCACTCCTCCCAGGAAAGAGACGGTTACGGCACCGTACGTTACCTGGGCGAACGCCAGCTCTGGGTGGAAGGTGCCTTGAATGGCCATTGCCAGTGGCACAGAAACAAATGGAATTAGCCCCGAGAGGGTTAAGTAAAGGGCTGGCTTGGGAGAATCCTTTAGTGATTTCATACTTTGTTTCAAGACGCCCGAGTCTTTGGTCTCAGATTCTCTGGGGGTTTTCTTCTTGAAAAAGGGGAGAGAGGTGTGGAAAGCCTGGAGCTTGATCCCGTATGCTGATGCTGGGTTGAAGTTTGGAGATCTTGAGAGAGGACAGACATCTCTCTGCAGGTGGAGGCCGAGAGAAGACCAAGTTGTCTTATTCTTTCCATACAGTAGTAGTCTGGAACTGGTTACCTTCTGGAGCTGCAAGTACAAAACTTGTTCTGAACACCTTGCAATGTAGGCCTATGGATCTACAGTTACCTAAACAGCTAGGAAACATTGCACCGAGTAGTTTTCAAGTCAGGTCACACCACTGCTGCCTTTTATCTCAGGTTTTTGGGTATTTTTAACTTTAAGCTAACTGATACAGCTGTCACAAGCTAGCTGATGGAGAGCAGCTAGGCTCTTCGTAGTGCATAAGCCAACCTTACTCACTACAGAAAGTTTGCACATCCACCTATCCTTCCACCCACACGTGAATTAGTCCTTTTCAGAGTAAAATATAAAATGATTACACAAGCAGGACAAGGTCACCCCAGAAAATAGCTGCTATCCTCTCACTATCAAAAAGAAAGAGGAAAAAAAGACCTTTAGACAAGAAGATTTGATTTTATTTAAAAAAAAATAAATTAAATCTTAGTTTTGGATAAAAGCTGCTGTAGAAACTAGGAATTCTCTCAGAACAGCACGTGGCTACCTGAAAAATCTCTCAGGAAAACATGTGGCTACTCCAGCTTGTAAGTCACCTTTTCTTTCAATACCTTACTCATACCTTTTACCCTCTTGAAGAAAAATAGCAGAGAAGGTTTCAGAAACTTACTTTGAAAGGTGTGTAGAAGCAGGATCGTCGTATGAGAGGAAACATTTGTTTCATCATGGCCCTAAAACAGAAAAAGTCAGGAGAGGGTTTGAAACCAGTGAGTCTCTGACCAATCCAAGGTTAAGTCACAGTCTAGACTTATCAGCTGACAGAATCTCACAGGTCGGTATTTGAAGATAAATACTACACACAGTCAATCCTTATTCAGCCCCTACAGGGTATTTTGTTTCAGGCAGGTCTACAAACAGCAGTCGTTAGTTCTAATAACTGTTACAAGAACAATTTGTAGTTAAAGCATCAGGAAGCAGGTGGCGGCTTCCCGTTCATGGACATCCTTGCCATCCGATAAACGGCTGCACGCGGCCGATAAACGACCAATTCCTCACGTGTAGAAAGACGATCCTTTGCCATTAAGGACTAGAAACCGTCAGACCCCGGGCTGAGGGTAAGCTCCCTGCAGGGCGGACAAAACTGACCAGGAAGGGTAAACAGCTCCCCGGGGGCCTTCGCTCCCCAGTTCACGGTCCTGCGGCTCCGTGCGCCCTCAGCCCCGGCCCAGAGGAGGCCGCGCGTCCGGGAGGGACGCGAGTCTCACGGGCCCGAAGCGGTCACCCCGAGATGGCAGGGAGGGGTCGCGGTGCCCACCCCTAGGCCCCGGCGGTACCCACCGGCTGCAGTTCGCGGCTGCCTCAGCCACGAGCTTCCTCCCAGAACAACTTCCGGTGACGCAGGAAGCGCTGCGGCGGGGCC
>VWZY01001526.1:87361-122269 GCA_013399075.1 Chloroceryle aenea | reverse complement strand
AGTTACACGTGTGCTGCCCACAGCCGAGCCCCAGCTTCCCCAGCCTGCTGCCAGCCCCTCGGCCGGCCTGTGCGGGGCCAGGGCAAACGGAGGCTGGGAAACTTGTCAGGTTTTACTCGTTATCTCTTCGCAGGAAAACAGCGCCCGGCGTGAGCGTGAGGTGGCTTTTTCCGCCCTGAAAAGTTCTATCTGTGTGTCCGGTGTGGTTTATGCCCTGTTGGCCTAAGGTCTTGCCGTGGTTTAACTTCAGCGGCTGTAGCAGGACACGATCGGAACAGTCGTGTTCACACCTGGCATTTCAAAGACGCGTTTAAGGCTTTGAATTTAATTCAGTTTAGTAATGAGGCGCTTTGGGACGATTTTAGAGCAGTTTGTGGGTGTCTGCACAAGTTAGGAGTTTTTAAACGGCTTTGGAGGAGCAGTCGATATTTAAATCCTTGTAGGTGATGGTAGAATCGTTTAAGAGCATTGCTTAAGAATCTTTTTATATTAACATGACCAGGTAAGTCAGCTGCCTTTTCCCCGCCTCCGAGCTCTGAGTGACACAAGTGTTAGCAATGTTGATAATACTCTGAAAGGTTGCAAGTGACTGAGTGAGGTATTGAAACAGCAAAGGGGTGGAAAGGAGATGAGGAAAGCGCTGAGATAATTGAAGAGCCACGAAATCTGTGTTTACTGCAGAGTTGACATTGCTTCTATAAAAATGTTAGGTAGTTCTGAAGAATGCTTATGCAGATGTTGCTCCATGAATGCATCTGGCTGGTATTTTGGCGAAAGGTTCCCCGTGCTTGTCTGTTTGGTGACCAGTATTTTAAACTTCTGGTCCCTGCCTCGGGAAGGAAACAGGTGTAGAGCAGCGATAGGAAGAAATAAAATCACCAGCTTTGAGAAGAGCACTGTTTCCTCTTGCATGTGTTCTGATTCTTTCTAGAGAAAAGGACCTTAAGAAGAACTTCTTGAAGTTTTGTATTTAGAAGAGAAAAGGATCTGGTGATAATTCCCTTTTTTTCTTTTTTTTTCCCCTCTTTTTTTCTTTTTTTTTTACAGCTATTTGCAGGGAAGTGCAGCCTTTGCATTTTATATTCATCTGGTTTGCAATCTTAGTCTATGTAACACAGAAGTTTCCATTGCAGGACTTAAAGCAAAAATATGCAGGCAACAGATGGCATTTAAAAAAGATACAAATCCTGTTTTTTCTTCGGCTGTCTCAGAAATGAGAGTAGACTGCAGCTGTGATAGATAACAAATCAAGTGGAAGTGCACACTTTCTGAGTTGTTAGGAAAAAGACTTCAGTTTGAGAATGTTTTGCAGCGTATGGTCACTTTGGCTCACAGATGTGATTGCTTTGTGTGTGGTATTACTGCCTCTAGAAATTCCTGCTTTAAATTAGGAAACTAAGTCACTACAGAAAAATAATCTTCACTAGCATTTCATGAAATGTAAAAAAAAATACATTTCGAGAGCTGAGGGATACTATTTTTAATACAGAAAATACTGTGGTTGGGTGCGTGAGTCTCTTCAGGAGCGCGGAGCGTCAGATAACGTGATTGTCTGCACTGAGTGAGCAAAAACTGTTGACTCAAGAGTTAAAGTTTGCTTTTTTAAAGAAAATTTCAGTGTTACAAGATGTTTGAAGTCAGTTGTGTAGCTGCTGAACTGAGTTGGTTGTGAGGTGCACTTCAGGGCATGCTTTATTGGTTTGTCTGTATGCAGGGATTGGAAAAGGGCTGACTGTTGAGTGGAGCTCAACCATGAAGCACCTCTCTTCACTAAGTGCTGGCTGCTCTTGCATGGGTGCAGCTTTTTCTTACAGCTTTGTGAAAAACTCAGCCGTGGGATGACTGCTGCCGTAACTTAGGCAGAGGTCAGTTACTGGGTTTTGCAGCTGGTGAGGCAGTGTGGGTAGCAGGAAGTTTGTTTGGGATTTGTAAGTTTTACAAGAGTTGGTTGGAGGGTGTTTTTGCGGAGGCAGGAGCCGTTCAGATTTTGTTCTGCTAACACAGCAATAAGGAGACATTTTACTGTCACTTACGGAGTGACCAGGATACCGACTAAATGGTATGTAGCTTTTGTTTCAGGAAGAGTAATTGAAGTGCGTGTTCTCTTTGCTTGTCAGATTTGATGAAAAGCAGTGAAGTTGGCAGAAACGTGGCCCTGCTCAGAATACTTCATGAATGCCAGGATGTTGTTTAACTCGTGTTCTGTAAGTTACTGTGTTCCTGTGAAAATCTGCCAAACTTGAATGAGTTACTGCATGGTCAGAAGATCAATTTACATTTTGGGGAGTGGATTTAGGTAGAGATTGATAGTAGCTACGTACAGATGTGTGTGTATATATATATGCATACATCTATGTATGGGCAAACACTGTGCACTCCTAAACATTCTAGGTTAGTTGAGGCCATCAGCATGGCAGTAGGTGGGAAGGGAAGCATATTGGTTAAATTAATCATACATATTAGCTATCAGGCTGTATCACTCCAAACTGGTATTTCTTGTATAAAGTGTGCTTAACTATTTCAGTTCCTGCTTTCTCTAGCTGGCCTTCAAGTGTCAGGGCAAGAATTTTAACACTTTATGGCTCTTGGACTTTTCTGTAATTAAACTTCACAAAACGTCCGTGTGTGCAGTTCTGTAAAATGACTGATCTGAAAGGGTTACACTTCCAAAGTCTGACTTAACAAAAAAATCTTTTGAACCAGTGCATCTGAGCATAACTGAGGTTTTCTGTGATAAATTATACTCAGAAACAGACATTTTGCAGTGTGTGACCTTGAGCCTCAGGGACTGTTGTTCACCAGAGGGTTCACCAGCAGCTACTGAAGTTCTGGGATTTAGAGTCATTCTAGCAAAAAAAATGCCAGTGTCTGCTTTTCTTTCTCCTCCTTTTTTTTTTTTTCTGTGATCATTTTCAGTTCAGTGTTTTAAGTTTCTCCACGCTGTAAGGAGCATCACAGCTTCATGGTGTGATGTTGGTAGCCTTTATTAAGGAGAGGGTGGGACATGCAGATAATGTGGCATAAATGCACTTCCCTGATTTTAGGAATCCCCTTTTTCCAGTACAGGAAGAAGTTAATTATTTAAAATGAATATCCCTCGGAGCAGTTTTCTTTTCAGTGTCTGTCTGGGTTAAGTGAAGTGTCATGGTGCTGTGGCCAGGAAGGGCAGGCAGTGAGGGCAGAGGTTTAGTGTGGCAGGGGCTGCTCTCCTGGGTGGCAGTGTCACCCTCATGGCACAGTTGCAACATAGAGAGCACGGAGCAGTGATTGTCACTCTCAGAATGTTGTCATCTTCAGTTTGTGATGAACAATTCACTTGTAAATAGAGAGTCTGCCATGGAGATACGTGGTATTATCCTGGGCACAGAAGTCAGGGGTATTTGTGAAGGTGCTGGTGAATTTATACAGTAAAGCTTCCAGCAGGTCTCCAGTCGTCCAGCAGTGGGGAGAGTTTTGCCATTGTGTACCGATGCGTCATCCATCATCGAGGGATTAATCGGGATTCACAGGAGGTGGGCTGAAAAGACCTTTGATGCTAATCTTAGAAAACTCAGCAAGGGAACTCTCACCCTGAAAATGCTGAATCTGTTATGATCTTGTGTGTTAGTTTGGGAAAAGCTGTCCTCCTGTTTTGAACTCTAGTTAAAGTAGAGAAACAGGTCAGTGACAACCTTAATGTCTTCAGGTTAGCTGGGCCCTACAGTGTGTAACTGAGAGCCTGAGGAGGTGGGGAAAGTTCCAGAACACTGAAAAGGGTTGAGGAACGCTTCCCCTTGTAACACCTTGAAAAAGGCAGGACTTTGGTGTGTTCAGGGGAAGAATGCTCACATCAAGGAGGCTGCCCTGGGTTGCATACTGTTAGAGTTTTCATTTCTCTACACGGAAATAATTCTCCTCCTGAACACACGGATGGTATGATCTTGACAAACTCGAGGAACGGTCTGACATCAGTACAATGATCTCAGGGGTTTGGTGTGGATGGGCTCACATTCCTGTGTTGAGGAATACTGCCTTACGCAGCCCCGGAACAGGCAGCACTTCTGTGGGAGAGTATCGAGGGGTTGCAGTGGTTCCTGAATTAGCATGAGTCGGCAGCATCACTGTCATGAAAATTCACTTGTCCTACTGGAATGTATAAAAAAGCCTTGCAAATAAGGTGATGCAGCAGCTTTTCCACTCTGAGAGTGGTAGGTCTTCAGCCAGAAGTATCTCGTCCAATTTGTGATACTGTCATGGTTTGGGAGAGTGAGGGCAGGGTAACAAGATCTGTAAAGGTGAGAATGGTCTCTGAAAGAGAGAACCCATGAGTGAGGACTGGGGAGGGGGAGCATGATGATTGAGCTCTAGAATGGTTTGATGCAACTTATTTCATCAGACATCAGCCAGAGATCTATAAAGCAGCTTTAGACCGGGAGCAGCTCCCTTGTCCTGTCGCTGCCTGCAGGCCCTCACGCTCGGTAGGTGGGTCACAGCAGCTTTGCCCACAGTTGTGCTTTGAACTTAAAAGCCTGTAGCTTCAACAGTAAAACTGGAAGGGGGGTTGGCTTTTTCTTATTTATTTTTGTGTGTGTTGTTTTTTTAAACACGATTGTCTTTGATCCCAGAATATGTTATTGTATCCTTTTTCTTCTGCCAAAGAGTGCTGAGATACAGGGTGGTCTGTGGGACTTCCCCTGACACCCACCCCCCTAAAAATACTGAAACACCTTATCACCTACTAAGATTGCCTTTCATTCAGCAAACTCTGAAGTAGTGATCTGGAGAAAAGATGTCTTAAACGGTATCTGCAAAGAGGTTAGTCAGCTCCCCATATCCATCATGAATAAAACAAGTAGTTATGGGTTGAAGTTGCAGCAGGATATATTTAGGTTAGGCATTAGGTGCAGGGACGAGCTTTCAAGCCATAAGAATAACCAAAACAGATTGTAGAGATAGGCTGGAGAATGCTGGTATGCTAATCTGTTTTGATTTACAGCTCCCAGTAAAATATTCCAGTGGAGGTATGAATAGCTGCATAATGAATTCCAGTCTGCTGATAAGAAACTCGTTTTTCTGATACCTTTTGAGACATTTGAGGATTAATTTTTGGACTTGTGCAGCCTGAAGATCACTGTACCAATTGTTAGAGAGGGGCTTTGCTTAGTTTATTTTCAAAGACATCTGATGAGGGAGGGTAGAGCTGAAGCCTTTCATATCTAAGGAGAAAGGGATGAACTGTGTAACCTCTGAAGATTAGTCTTCTTTTCTCCCCCCAGATGTTTTCCTAGCATTCCCTAGTTTATTGTAGAACACTAGGCTACAGGAATGACATTGTTTAGCTCCTGGCCTGCACAGTGTACCTGAAGAATAACAGCACAATAATTCTCTGCAGGATGTAGAGCCGAAGCTCAAACCAGCTGGACAACACCTTGTCCATAACTCCTGGCTTTATCTTACCTCTAAGAGTTTCACAGACTAGATCATAGAGAGAGCAAAACACTGTGAGCATCCAGAGGGGTATGATCTGTCTCCAGCTACAGCACATCACCAGATCACACAATTAGGGATCACTTCTTGTGGTTTGTTTTTTTTTTCAAGCCAAGACCAAACAAATGGAAAATTTATTATTTGTGCACTTTATATGTCTAGGACTTGTTTTAAACTAACTTGTCTTCAGTGACTTTTCTGCACTGATATTTGATAATACTTTCTTAATTAGCAAAGTGCTGAAAACTGTTAAGCCAGGGGAAGGAAAAACAGAGCAGACAGTGTAAACTCTACCAAGTGCCGGGCAGGTGTTGTACACATGCTGAAAGTGCTGACTGAACATGTCTTTGTCATGTCCTAGTCACAGACAAATAAATGTGGAGTTGGTTCTTATTGTTCTGGTCTTAAGGTAAAAAGGTTTGGAAACAAACCAAGTGGAGGGAGGGCTGGAGAGGGTGTGATTGGTAGGATTGGTCCCCCAGTCTTAGCCTGTTGTCTTGGGCGGGAAGTACCTGTAACTGGAATGTACCGCCCCCCCAGTGTGTAGGACTGGTGTTGTAGGGCTGGGGTAATGGTGTTGAGGGGAAGAATGACTAGAATACTGCTTAGGAGAATGGTCTCTCATTTCTGAATGTGCTTCTTTGTTTATTTTGTTGACTCTTTGCAAGTGACATGCCTTCAACTCTCTTATCCTTCATCTGGAATGCAGATCTGTACTTCCCTGTACTTGATTTATAGTCTCTCTTGCCTTGACACAAATATTTGATAAAGAGTCTGGTTGCATTTGATGCTCTTTTCCAAAGGAAATATGTTTTTCTCATCTCCAAACAGAATATATTTAAATGTAAATGTGCTATAGTAGCGATGGTAACCCTGGTAGAATACTGGGTTATAAAATACCCTGAGAGGGAAACATCCATCCTTTTTTTTTTTTTTTTTTTCTGGTGTTTTGTTGTTTTTTTGTCATTGTTGGGGCTGGTTTGTTTGTTTCCAAAGTACTGCAGAACTGCTTGCTTCACTTCTGCTTGGGCCCTGTGTACATCTCTGGAAGACAGGTAGGCAGAGGTATGTAGGGATAAGCCAGTAATTACATATTTGCAATTCTTTCCTTATGATGGGGAGCATTATCCTGAGCAGCAGAAGTGGCTGCTCCCAAAGGCTTTGGGCACACCATTGCTGTGTGGGGAGGTGTTGGGGAGGATGGTGGTACAGCAGCCACGACAGGATGGTGTGCTCTGTGAGCATCGGGGCAGAACGGAGCCTTGTCCTGACTTCAGATGCTTCCAAAGGTCTGTAATCAAAATGCACTAAAAAATAGATGTCTGATTTTGTTCCCTTCAAGAGCTAAAAAGACCTTGGGATTTGATTAAAATCAGCAGAATACCTTCTCCAGATTTAAAAAATGCATTATTTAATAAAATGCTCAAGCTGGTTGAAAGTTCAGAAAGTTGTTCACATGAAAGCCTAATGCTATGTAAAATATTGTTTCTTGGGTTAGTATCAGTAGTGTCAATAGAGAGAGGTGTATGCAACCCCTGAAACCTTCCGTGCAGTGAGCAGGTTTTAATATTTCCTGTAAATGCTGCAGTTCTCTAGCACAAAGAGTACTAAGGGCTGTTAAACTGACACTGGGGGGACTGGGATCTGAAGTGGCACAGGAGAGAGGCAAAGGGGACCTGTTGTTGTCAGTGGTGGTAGAGTACAAACCAGACAGGAATGGTAGGTTGGTAGGCATAATGTCTAGGAAGTCTGTGCTGTGCCCATTCTGTGCTTACAGGGAGTTTAGCCTTTTAGATTTTACGTATTTAAAATGGGCCTGTCTTGGTACTCAGAGTAAACACCTCAAAACCCACCAGAACAGTTCAGTTGCCAGGAATCGTGCTTGCTGCCTGAGGTTCAGAGCCTGGTCACCTTGCACAGGCTTCTGTATGGGTTTGTTTCTCAGGTGCCTTCTTTTCCAAAATGTGCTTTGGAATTTTGTGTTCAGTACAGCTAAAGCCTGTGGCTTTGGGCTCTGGGGTGGTCTCAGTGCCCTGGTCCTGTTGGCCCGGTGTTGAGGTAGATTCTGGCAGAAACCTGGACCAGCTGGGGCTGGAAGGGCAGGCTTCAGTTCATAGCACTGCCAAAGGTGATGTTCTTGTCGATGATGTTTTCTTATTTGATGAAGAATCTGTGTCACATTGCTGTCCTAGAGCTCTCTTTTCTCTCTGGTCTGGTTGTGCTACACCTGTAGGCCCCCTGCTGAACAGCCATCTCCTTCCCCAGTGCACTCTGGATCTCAGTATGTGTGCACAAGACCAGGCTGTTACGGCTTTGCGAGGTACGTGGTTGTGTGGGTGCATGGATTTGCTCCAGAAGTTTTGGAGGAGGTAGGGTTTGGTCCGTGTGACCGTAGAGAAGCAGAAAGTAGGTAGGTAAGGGGACAGGTTGGTTGTGAAGCAGTACTGTGCAAGATGCCAGCAGGAGGACTGTCGATGGAGAAAAGGGGGTTGGGGTACAGATGTGTCCTATGGACCCCAGCCTGTTTGCAGTTCATTGAAGTGAGTCATCTGGTTTGTGAAAAAAAAGTGGCCGGAAACATAACAGTTAACGTGGTTCCCCACCCCCAGCCCTTCACTCTGGAAACACTTTTGTATGGACAAGCTTCTGGCATGTTTTCATCTTGGAATATATAGATTTGCAGTGTTGTTTCTAGAACACAAAACAGTTTTGATGATTCTGCAAGATAGATTCATTTGCTTTAAACTTGAAAAACAAGGTGTTAATCTTTCAGTAATAGCTGGTTTTCAGAAGAACTCGCAGTTTCTGTGTCTGGGAATACTTTGCTTCGGTCCATGATTAACACTTTAATCTGTCGTTTAGTGTTCCAGTGAGCTCATGTTTCCATCATTCTAGAAACTCTCCCGTGAGTGATACATTGCATTTTTAGATGCTAGATTTCTTCAGCAGCCAAACACAGTTGAAACAATGCTTCTCCACAGTGTTTTTAATCAATAGAGCTGTGCTCTGTATTTGAGTAACCGTTTTGTTACGTAGCTGTGTGACACCAGGGGAAGAAACCAGCAGTGATGGCAGATCTGTGCTGCAGTTACTGCCTCAGGTGTGTGAGCACTACCAGCCGTCCGTGCTGCTCCGGACCGTCTGTGTTTGTCCTCTCCAAAGGACCTGCCACCTCACGTCAGGTGTGTGGACAGACCACAGCTGTCCATTGTGTTAATGGAAGCAGAAAGCAAAATGAAAGTACGTTTGTTTTGTAGATGCTTTATGTAGGTGAACTGCAGCTTGGGAAGTAGCTCACCAGTGATGACAACTATTCAACTGCACTTGTGCCTTTTATAGTAAGGCTTAATAATGTGTGCAAGGTTGAAGCAAGATTTATACTGATGTTATTTTAAAAGTAGTGTGCCCAGATATGATTATCTTCTTTAATAAAATGCTTCTAATAATAGTAAGACCGAGCTATGTACTTTGCAAAATAATGTAATTCCATTATATATCCTTAAGGAAATCAGGAGCATGCTTTTGCCTCCTCCTGGGATGGGCTTCAGACCATGACTCCCTGTTTCTCTATGTTGGATGAATCCAAAGTTGTCAGAGATCAATCGTATTTTGGTGAAATGAATATTGTTGGGTTTTTTTCCATAAAGCAAGGTACCCACCTGTTAAATGACCCTCTACTCTGAAGAGTAGCTAAGCAGAAAGGTCTGTTGTGTATGTTTAGGCATATCTGCTTGATTAAATAAAAGAGCTGCACAGAAAGAAAACTGATGAGGGAAGTAAATTCTGTTCTGCCTTATGCATCCATTAAATTGTCCACTAATTTTTCTGAATGCTTCTGCAACCCAGCTGAGATCTGATCTTTAGGAATATTACTGAATTCCCAATTGACGTGGCCAGTTAGAAAAACAAAGCTTAAAACAAAGGAGACATGTTCTATTTAGAGTAATACATAGAAATGCAGTGCACCAAGTTGTAGCAGGGACAGACAGATGATGTCCTTCTCCTGAGCTGCTATTGACTGGGTTGATAAATGTATAATGGAGAGGGAAAGTTTACTGTCGTCCTGCTTATCTACCAGAGGCTCCACATCTCCGTGATAGGCTGTTGCGGGAGAGGAGAAATGGAGTTGGTGGCTGTTACTGCTGGGACTCCAGGCAGACAGCAGGGTTGGCTGAAGGGACCTGAGGCGGTTTGCAGGGCACAAGGAAGCAGAAAAAGCACCCAGCAAAACGTGTGGGTTTCAGAAGTGCGTGATGTGAGCCGAGGCTGGAAGCCCCGGTTCCAGGTGTTCCCAGAGAGGCTGTGCTAGCACGGCACGGCATGGCAGATGATCCTGTAACTCGGGGAGGCTTCTGCTTCCCATTGGCTTTTACAGGCAGAGGCAGGAGGTGGAAGTAACAGGAAAAAATGCACTGGTGCTGAGGCCCACCCGTGTGCTTTCTCAGGGCTTCTGAGTCGTCTCGATCCATTTCCAGTGGGGAATTTTATGCATAGCTCAATGGCTTTGATTTTCTTTTGCTTGTCTATCTAGTGTTATGTCCTGGTCAGTATAGGTGTTTACATACTGAACACCTCCTCGGCTCCTACTGTTGGGTACATCTGGAAAGCTCAGCCTGAGATTCAGAGCTTTAGAAAGCCTCTGGTTTAGAGATTGTCTGATCGAGTCTTTGGTAGGAGTAGAAATGAATGTTACCAGAAGGATCAAAACAGCTGGGCGACTACGTTCGGCTCCAACACAGCCAGAACACTTTGAAGGCTGTATTGGAGCAGGAGATTTGTCCTGGACTGCTGTGTCCGTGCCTCTTCTTTAAATGAAATGTGCTTGTATTTTCCTTCCATTTTCATGCCAGTTTTTCAGTATTTGGCCAAATACACAATGAAGTCTGATAATATAAAAGAGCATCTGATGATTTTGTTTGACTCAGTGATAAATATCACTTCTTCCACTTGCATGTTAAATGATGTAGTGAAGGTTATTTACATATGAAACTTCAGCACATACCAAGAGAAAAGAGTACTTCAATAACAACCAAAACTTAAGAAACCATTTCTGTGAAATAAAGCTAAAGCATTTTTAATGTAACATGTGAAAATTGATAATTAAAATTACTTTTTAAAGGATCATCAGAACTGTTAACAAGCAAAGCCTGAGTGCTAATATAGAAATTATTTTTGTATGTACTTGTATTAATTGCCAAAGGCTTCTTTGTTTTGGTCAGTGAAAGAATATTTTTGGGTAGTTAACAGGACATTTTTTTTTCCTTTACCACAGCTCACTAATGCAGATTTCATTGTTCTGGAAGGGGGTGCACTTTTACAGACTATCAGATTTAGTGATATTATTACCATCATTTTCCCTCTGATTTGTATTTCCAGAAATAATTAAAACTTGAATTCATATAAAAGGAAAGAATTGATTAACTTTGCATTGGTGAGCACTTTCATTTTGTTTTGTGTTGGTTTTCTTGGAGTTGGGAGTGGCTACCAGGGATAATCTTTGTCCTTGCTGTTTTGCATAGTGAAGCAGAGACCAGTTTGACTGAAATGTGAATGGAGTATGAAAATTGGGAATTGTCCTTCAGGGAATGCACAAGCACACACAGGTTCATGTGCGTGACCAGAAAAGAGCAGACCTCACCTGTACTTTGAGGAATCTCTTCATTCCTTTATTTGGGCAGTTTGCAAAGGCCATTTCAGGCCCACGTAGCAGTAATGACAATAAGCCAACCATGTTAGCTACTGGGAAGAAGGGTTAAAAAAGGCACAGTTTTGCCACTAAGTTGGTCATGCTCCCAAATGTTGAAGACTATGCAGCTTTGGTGATGTTCCCTCTAAAAGATACAGTAAAGGCTACTAAGGTTGATGAGGGGTTCAGAAACCTTCCCCAAATAGTCTGACTTGGCTTGAAAGAGGGATGACTGGATGAGTCCATATATCACGTATAGAATTGTAAGTATTGTGAAAAACTGAATAGAATGGATTGTGCTGACACTTTTATAGCCACAAATGTTCCCGGTCTCTTTTGGGAGGCAAAAATGTATAAATGTGTCTAAAACCAAAACAATTAAGCAGATTTATGTAGAAACCCTGACTGGCTTAGAAGTCTGAGAACGTATCCTGGGAGCTCTAGTGCTGTTTGCTCTTGTTCTTGTGCTTTCATTCTTACATTTTATTGTAAGTTTCTGTCAGAGAAGGTAATTGAGAAGCTTTGGGACTTGCCTGTTAGGATTTTGGGTACTGCTGTTGTCAGTAGTGTGGTAGGCTATGGACAGTGGTCTTGGGTAGGCTGAAGGTGAAACGTTGGAGAGAATTCAGAGTGTGAGAGACAGGAGGCTGTAAATCCTGGCATGCAGGCTAACCCTAGAGACTGAAGGGTTTCAGTGGCAACAGAATTTACATCGAGCAGCAAGTGTTTTGCTTTAGCAAGAAGCATTGCATTTTAATCCCTTGCTCTTTTGTGATGCTGTGCGCTCGGGAGGGCGATGGCTGAGGAGCGGTGTGGGTGACTATTGACATGAGGGGCCAGCTGCAGGCTGTGTTGCCACGTAGTGCACTGGCCTATAGCCTTCTTGGGCCAGGAAACCCAACCTCGGTAGGGTTCAAGACATTACTTTGAACTTACTATCTGAAGTGTGCCTTCTGTACGCTGCCTGGAGAGAAGTGGGTGGAGAGTAACGTAACCATCTTGGGTTTATTGATTGCAACTTCACTGCAGAGCCTCCCAGCAACTGTGACACCCCCAGGTGAGATTGTTTCAGGATAAACATTACAGAAGCATCAAAATACTTGATACAAGTGTTTAAGATCCTGTGGAGGTGACTCCTTGGACAAATGCAAAGTTTTCTGACCAGCAGTTCCTGACTGATGCTGTCTGGTAGCTAGAGCCGGACACCGGTCCGGAATGGCCTGTCCAGGTGTAGCAGCCTCCCTGCGTGCACAGCAGGCACTGCTGGGTAACAAGCAGCCCAGGGCACTGACAGTGATACCAAAGCAGCAGGTCAGGACACCCGAATCTTCTGCAAGAGCTTTTCTAAACTGGTGTTTGGAGTTTTGCAAAAAGTTTCATCTTGGTTTTGACTGTGCTGAAATACAAAAAGCTGTCTTGCAGCAACACACGTTTTGCAAAGGGTTGATGTTCTTTCCATTTCCAAAGGTACTGGGAACCTTTCTTGTGAAGTGGAACCTGGGTATTGTACTTCTGTGGTGGTTTTATTTTTGCTGTATACTCAGGCCTAGTTCCTACTTCAAGACTCTGATTCTGTGGTGTTGATTTATTTAGATACTTTTAAATCCAGAGAACAGTTCAGTGTGGGCTTTGCTTTCCTTAGGTCCATTTTTTTCATCACTGTGAATCATTCTCAGGATTCATTAAATCAACTTCTTAAATTACATTACTTCTGACCATAGTTTGACATGGCTTAATTGCTGTACACTTTGTTCTGGAAAGCATATTTATTCATAAGGTAATGAATCTTATTTAAATACACTCAACTGCATTGACTTTGTCCCTTTGTTTTACCTTCTTTCTACTCAAACATTTGGTAGCAGCCTTGGAAGGTCACATCTAAAGGAGTTCTCTACCAGTGCTGAGTTCAGGCTGATGGGAAGACCCTTCTGTTTGCAGCAGACATTTCAGCACATCCTTACACCCACTGAAAAAATGCCCTTTAATATAAAAAACAAGTCTTTATTTAGCACTTCTGTTGTTTGCAGTCTGTGATGCTCACCAGCTTGTGGTACAGAGTGGGATGCTCAGAAACTTCCCAGGTCAGAATCATCCACCCTGGTTTTGCCACCTCTTGGCTGGCAGTTGGTGGGGTTGGGAGGCTGCTTGCTGTTAGGTGCACCCCGAGATGGGATCATGGCTTAGTGGCAAAAGTGTTTCCCTCGGTCCAAACTCCCCTACACAACAATAACATCTTGTTGAGAAAGAAAAAAATACAGGAAAATGAGGAGGTTTATTAAAGGGAATGGCCCAGAGGATAAAAAGGTGGTGGTTCCTTTACTGTTCCCTGTGCATGTTTACTTTGAGCCTCTATCAAAACCATCTGAAAAACTTTTTGGGGAAAAAAATTAATCCACATGCTTAGCAGCATCAAGAGTGGCATAACACATGCAGTGAAACCAGAACACATCAAAGAATGGAACCGTATCCAAACTAGGAAAACAAACTGATAAGTCCAATGTACAGGCAGAATGAGACATGCCTAAAGGGGTCCTGTAAAACAGGTGATGGCATAAAAACAGGAATACAACTTTTCAGATGTTCTGAGAGCAGTAAAGCTATCCGGTTGCTGCTGGTTGGGTAAGATGGCTCAAGGAAAAAGAGGCCAGAGCAGAAAGACTTTGTTGTTGTTATTGCTGGTGTTTTCTGTGGAGGAGTTAATGGGATACTGGATGTTTTACTGTCACGAGTCTCTGGAGGGGGAGTCTGGCTGTACTGCAGCAGGTGAGCCGTGGTGTGGGCGTACAAAGGAGAAGAGGCACCTGCAGTGGCCAGGCCTGCCTGGGGTCACATTAAAACTAGGAAAACATTTAAAATTGCCACAGAGTGTGGCATTTCTTTCATTAGCTGCATGCAGTTTCTCCACCCTTCCCTTTTCTGATCCAGCTTCTTTGCACTGCCCTTTTGTGAACTAAATCTGGGAAGAGATCATTTAAAAACAAAAATGCCTCTCTTTTTATTTTTAAATTATTTTAGGGTTTGGATTGTTCTGAGATCCGACAGCCTTTGGCACTTGCACTGTAGTTGCTCAGTTTCTCCTGTAGTCATACTTTGTCATGTGTATGCCACGTGTATTGATGGGGGTTTGTTTGGGTGTTTTTTTGTAGTGACTACAGTTCCTGTCTCACCTCTTTGATGGAAGAGGACTATGACCCAGAAGTGAACTCTCTACTGTAGAACAAGAAGCTCTTGTGGAATAATCTGTGTCCCTTTAAAGGCAGCACCCAGTCTACAAAAAATAGAGTAGAAGAGATTATTTTTGGACCTGGCTTTTTTTTTTGTTGTCGTTCATGTGACCTATGTTTCAGCATGTAAATGGTGAAAAACGGGGAGATAAACATTTGTGCCTGCTTCTGAGCTTTATATCAAGTAGTGCTTAGCTCCGTGGAGCATTAACCAAGTTACGTGAAGATCAGAGTATATCCTAACATTCATTTTTTAAAATACTATACCTTTTTGTAGCAGATGTATGTGATAAAAATGAAGTTTATATTTTAAGAGCACTTGGGCAGATGCTTCTTGTTTAGATCTCAGCATTTGGGGCAAACATTTTTATGTAACATTGTCCTTTTTCCAGAGTGTTCAGGTTGGTCTGCTGCAGATCATGTATTATCCAGCAGACTTGAGTGTCTCTGTTCAGTATTAACCATGGTGTTGCTCTGAATGTTGTCATGCAGACTTGACAGACCTTTTTGTAATGTAAAGGCTGACTTCTGTACTACCACGACCGGAGGAAATTTAATGAGGTGAACGTGGTCGTGGTTTTCTTTTTTCAATATCAATTACCACCTTAGGTTTTTTTTGTAGTGAGAGTATAAAGAGAGGTTAAAATGAGCAGCTGAGGGGTGAAGGGCACAGTTGGCACGAAGTGCGGCCTCCCGTGCTCGGCTGTGAGACGCACTGTTGCCTCAAGGCTAGCCTTACAGCAGACTGGAGAGGGAAGGAGCCCGAAGGTCAGTGGAGCACAGCAGCTGGGGACATTGGACTACAGAGGCCAAACTCAGGGTAAGTGACCATGTATACCTTTTTCCTGTGCTTATATAGTGTTGGGTTATTCATGGATAAGCTAAAGCAATAAAGCAAATTGATAACCTGAGGAACCTTCTCCTAAAAGGCAGAATTCAGTTAATACAGAGCAATAATGGGATTTTGATTGTTTTCAGCAGTGGAAATTTGCTGTGATGTGTCAAAGGCAGTTCAGTTTCAGGTTCCTCAGTGAGATGCCTCAGTCACAGAGTGTGGCAACTTCCATTCAGTTGAACTTCCATTAAGAGCCTTCAGCCATCTTGTGTTCTGTTCCTCACCATTTGGTTTCTTAGCTATGAAAGCAGTTTCAGTGTAGGATATTCCCTGGTGAAAGGAAGTTGGTGGACCTGGCTAGAATTGTAATTTGGGGGTGCAGGAGCTGGCACACAGTTGTCTTTCAGATCTCTGATCTGCTCTCAGTGCCTCTAACATCATCACTGGTTTGGTCAGATTTGATTAACAGCCTGTGGAATGAAACAGTGATGACCCCTTTGCAGCCTATGAGACAGTGAGCAAAGGAGGAGTATCCCCCAAATTCTGTCCTCTTCAGTTTTCCACGTCTGTGCAATGAATAGCTTTTGTACGCTCTCCTGTTTTCTTCCTACCTCCATGCCCATCCTCTCCTGAATTTCATGGGTGTACTAACTCTAAACAGGAAGTAGCAGGGAATGTCCAAGTTCACACCTGTTCTGGTAAAAGGAACTAAGTTGTCAAGAAAAAAGAAATGCTCAAGTGTAGTATGAAAAACTAGAGCACTTGTCCCACCCTGTTTGTATAGGCCAGACTTTGGGAAGTAAAAATGTACTGTTATTTCAGTTTGGAAAAAGAAAATAGTCATGGAATGTTCTTTTGATTTGCAGATCCTGGCCATGAGGTTTGATGCCTCATTTTATTGAAGGGAGACACTGGACCTAAATGGCGCAGCATGACTTTGTTCCTGCCTGGCTTAACTTCTCAACGCCACAGTCAACCAAGGTAACCAGCATAGACTGGGGGTGGGAAGGGACCTCTGGAGATCCAGTCCAGCCGTGTTAATACAGATCACCTCCTTCTACAGCTATGACAATAAGAAAAGTAAAAAAAAAAGCCCCTGTATTGTATCATTTTAACAGCTTCTGTGTTTTTAAAGAAGGCTTTGGAAACTTACTGAGGTGAAAATGATTTTTGCTTCAACAGACCTATCCCTTTCATTCCAGAGGAACAACAGTATTTATGTTTAGACAGGGAAGTAGTTCAGTGTCTTTATCTTGAGACTTCAGTGAGACCCCAAGTACAAAATCATTCAAGAAATGGCCTTAAATCTGTGAGGGTCAAGACTTGAGACTCTAATTTGGGTTTGATTTATGAAAATAATCTGATCCTTGCTGAGTCGTATGTTGATAATAAGCCCTTGGGCTCCAACTCCAAACTCAGAAATACTCATTAGTTTTTTTCAGCCTCAAAATGAGGACAGTTTGCCTGTCACCTCTCTCTAAAACACGTTCCAGAAGAAACTTAGGTTGACCCAGGAAGTCTGTTGTAGAACTGCAGCAGTTTGTGTTGCTTGTGCATTGTTGTGGAGAAAAACTTTTTAATAACGAACCAGATCATGATGGAAAGTACTGATGAACAAGAAAGAATACAACTTTCACCTTCATGCATAGACATGAAGAGACAAAAGTAATTTCAGGATATTTGATCCTTTTATAACAAACCTCTGATTTGTTATTTTTTTTAATATATAAATGAGGGAAAATGAAGAGTAAAAGAAGCCTTAGAATTCTAATGCTAGAAGCATTCACGTTTTTACATCATCATATTGCTTCAGTGCCAAAGTGTTTCAACTTACTGGAGTATCTCTGAGTTCCAGTTGTACTGATTGGATCCTCCACCGCTCTTGCTTCTTCAGGCTTTAGAGGGAGGGAGTGAATGAGCACCCCTGCATCGGAGAATTTCTTACATAAATCTTGCAGACAGTATGTGTTTGCAAAGAACACTGGCAGTGGTGCTGTGCTGGGTTGTCTCTGGTTGTGTAAGACCCGTGGGTTTGTGTGCCGTTCCTGTCGGGTTCGGATTGCTGACATCATCGGCGAAGCAGTGCGGATACGGATGCTAGTACAAGAAAGTGGGGTTGGGTTGGGTTGGTTTTTTCCCATTAACAAATGGTCAGTGGTAGACTGACAGGCTCCTGGAGTGCCCTAAGGAATGCTTCATTACATCACTTTTTACTTTCTGCAGTCCCCTGCAGCCACCTTTGAGAAACATGGAGAGCATCTTCCACGGGGAGAGGGCCGCTTTGGGGTGAGCCGTAGGAGACACAACTCTTCTGATGGATTTTTCAATAATGGGCCCCTCCGAACTGCAGGAGGTGAGTAGGAAGGATCTCAGTGCAGCCTGAGAGCAAACATTCTGACTGCAGAATACAAGCAGCGTTTTCCACAGCTATAGCTTTTCCAAACATCCTGTAAGAGACCTCTGCTAGTCTCCCATGCCACGTGCTCAGGCCTTAAGAGTAACTGCACATGTATTGTGTAGCTTGGTTTGTTTTCTGATACAATCATACAGTAGCTTAAGAAGTTTGACCCAGTAGTTACTTAGTGAGCACTAACTAAACAAGAACAACAGCCTGATATTTCCAGTATTCCGCACACTGCGCTGACTTTATTTGCATGCTTATCTCCTCTTGTTTAGATTGCTGGCATCAGCCGTCCCTTCTCCGCCATGATTCTGTAGATTCTGGTGTTTCTAAAGGAGCTCATGTTGGGCTTTCTGGCAGTCAGCCTGGCTGGCATGGTCCCTCACGGGGCCATGATGGTGTGAACCAGCGCGGTGGAGGAGGAACTGGAGTTCATCGCCACTGGAATGGCAACTTCCATTCTCGGAAAAGTTCCGCCTTTCAAGAAAAGCTGCCTGCTGAATCCAGGGAGGAGAAGAAGGAAGATAAAGAGCAGTTGCAGTTTGAGGAAGAAGACTTTGTAAGTGTGTAGCTTCTCACTAGAAGTGGCTTTTCCGTTCTCATTTTAATCAGCGTTGATAGGTGATGGATAGTAGCGTTCCCTGTTTGAGATCACAACAGCTTTAACAAAATTATTCCAGTGCTGACAGGATGCTAATTTTTCCCCAGATTTGCTGACCTGTTGGATTATGGGTTTTGGCACGTTACTCCTATTTTGCCAAGTAGTTATTGTGAACCAAAGACAGCATTGTAACACACAGACCAGATCCACAGTGAAACCCGTGAGGTGACACTTTAGTCTGCTGCAGGAAGGGTGGTTGTATTGACTCTGTGGCTTTCCTTACAAAGCTTTTCTTGTTGGTTGGTTGGTTTTTTCCTCTTAAGTACATCTATTCAGCTTAGCTTCAGTCTGCCTGCTCCTCCCATCTCCTGCATTATAGTACGTGTTGGTGTTTGTGATAACCTTCCCAAGCTTGCCGTGATGTGTGCTCAGACTTTGCAACCATCTGTCTTGAATCTTTTGGAGTAGTACGTTTTTTATCAGAGGTGTTTTCCCATTTCTCTCTTAATCTGGGGGTCAGGGCTTCTTGAGCCATTTCATCCATCAGTATCTCCAGTTCATCAACATCTTATCCAGCAGTCTGTTACTCTGCCTCTGTTTTTCTTACTGGAGTATCTTTAGTTTTTCCAAACTTTACCAAATAGGTCTTGGACTTTCATCCTTACATGAGCATTCCTTAATGCTAGTGCTTTGAGAGATATGCACCTTTTCTCCTGTCCTTGATGAGGTCACAGNACACAAGGTCCAGCAGTGGCCTTGGTCTGCATACCAGCCCTTGGGAGTAACTGTAAACACAGGGTGTTATCACTGCTGGCAGCAGACACTGCCTGGGAAAACAGGGAGTTAGAAGAACTGAACTGAAAAGTATAATCTCTGAACACAAATAGTTCTGTTTTCACTCCAGCCAGGACATGAGGGTAACCATAAAGTTATCAAATCGCACATCTCACATTTTGCATCTTGTTTCTTGCTCTCTCTAGGCTTTTCTTGAAGTAATGTGTAATGAGGTCAATATTGTCTGTAAGGTTCTGGAAACTCAGTCCCCTCACCTAATGCAATTCCCCTGGCTTCATCTGCAGCGCTAAAGCCATCGCTGCCTGCAGTGGTGAGCTTCTGGTGACAGTGTGCACACTTCTCTCTATCATCACGGGCTTTGTTGCACTCATTCAGCTCTTCTCTCTGAAGCTGTTTACAGCTGAAATTGCTGTGGCACTGCTTCTGGTCAGGAAGTTAGAGTGAGCTAGAGGAACACCCACATCTGCTTCAGGCCAAAGTGTAGTGTCTGCACTTCAATTGCCATAGAAGCTGGTTTGATTTAAGTTGCTGAGGCTTTTTGCAGTCAAGTACCTGGGGAGTGCTTGCATGCTCTTGTTCAACCACTGCCGCTGGGAGCGTTATCCTGCATCACAGGGTGGCTGACACCTGAAGAGCTGTGATAAAGCTTGTGTGTAGACTTCTGGTAATCTGATTTCTCAAGAATACCGTGTCAGGATTTCTATAAGCTCGTTCTTTAAACTATCAAAAGGCTGTTGAAATGTAGAAAGTCACTGTACTGTAATGTAGCTTACCTCGGTCTGAACCATTCTTCTGGGGACTTATTCATTCCCTTCTCCAGTGAGATTCTTTCCCCAACTACAGGGCTTTTTCTCTGTAATTCCATTTTTTTTTCCTTTTTAAAATGATAACACCACACACTGTCCATCAGCAAGCTTTGGTAAGTAACTCCTGTATCATCTTTGCCACAGTGGTAAAACTCACGTATCCTGTGTGTAAGGATGTAGCTGTTGGGCCTGTGTGGCTTAGGATGGCAACATTTCTTCTGGCAGGTCAGTGGAACAGGCTCTCAGTCTGAGTTCTGTGGTGTGAGCACCCGTGCAATAAAACTGACCTGTAACTAAAGAACAAAGCTCAGGAACAGAGGAATTTCTGGGGTCTGAGGCAGGAATTTATGCTGTGGTGTGACATTTTCCTAACTCTTACAAAACAGGAATGCCTACTATTTCAGAAGCTCATTATTAGCGACTTACACTGTCACTATAGTAACTAACGTATGAAGAATTCATTAAAAGGAGGAAAAGATGGCTTTATCTTCAACTGAAGTTATTTGGGATGGGGGATGAGGACTGGCTAATCAGCAGCACTTGTCATGGAATGCTTAGATTTTTCTTTAGTCTGCTCTGGGCTTGGAAACCTCCTTAATTGTTCCACTAAATTGAATTCTGACACCAGATCAAAGGTAATTCTGCAGAGAGCACCAAGTCTGCATGCAGTATTGTCCTGAAAAGGGAACTCTCATGTTCTAGCGTAAATTCACATCTGGCTTTTCTGAAAATGGATGTGTTACACAGTCGTTGTTCAGTTACAGTAGAGGCCCTGGGACAGCTTTTGACTGGGGTTTATTTTGGTGGGTACTCTGGGTTCCTAGCAGCACAATGTAATGTGAATACTGGTTTGCTGGGAGGTTTTTTGACTGTGTGCAGTATAATGATGTACTCAATGGTGTTGTCTGTTTACAGCCATCTTTGAATCCAGAAGCTGGAAGACACAACAACCAGAACAAACCTTTAGGGACACCTTCTGGAGTATGGGGTGAGTAGTGCTACTTACGTCACTGTACGGGATGCTGATGCTGAAGCACAAAGTTGGAACTGATGTTTAAATGCCTTTTTCTTTTCCACTAAAAAAGATTTTCAAGACCTAAGTGGAGCAGACGCTTTGCAGCTTTCTCTCCTTTGTTGTATTCCCCAGTCCTCACTAATCTCTTGGCCTTTCTGTCTACCTGAAAGTGCATGTCTTGTCATTAAAAAAACCTGCCAGTGGCAGTGATGTCACTTTCTGCATTTGCTTCTTGTCTTAACTGCAGTTAAGATTTCATGCAGACATGACTGGAAGGGCAGACCAGATTTGAGTGAACTAGACATTAGTTCCTAACTTGTGATCTTCATGTTAGAAATACAACAAAACTGTTGGAATTCTGTGGTTTGGATTTGCTTTTGAAACTCAGAACAGGCTTGCTTTTGAGGCTGCTGTGCTATGTAAATCTATGCCTTTAAAAAAAAAAAGAAAATTAGCAGAACAAAATGCCAGTTCTAACAAGAAAATACAGGTTGTTAATCTCTAGATAAAACGTGGCCAGATGAATTGGGTTAGATACTGTCAACAGCATAATACAAACAGAATTCAAACCCACTTCTTGCTATGGTACTGGATTGGTTTCTTTTTTGCATGTTTGTCAGGTACCTATCGCTCCACTCACAAAACAATGACAGCCAGCATTTATGGGTCTCTTAGGTATTTATACTATCTGTTACTGCTGTTAAATTGTTCTGCTCCTCCAAATCTGTTGATTTGGCCTGAGAAATATTAACTGTGCTTGTTTGAAAAAGCACTGTGTCTTTCGAGGTGTAAGTTACGCGAAGTAGCTTCGCCGTGTTAACGAAGTTGATCCATCGTGGCTCAGAAGCGTGCTCCTATCTCTTCCAGCTGCTGTCCCATGATGGGAGGCTGTTAGCTGATGCCACCGCAGGCTTTCCCTTCAGCGCAAGGGAGCTGTTGTGGTTAAGAGAAAAAAGGTTGGGCTTTGCCATCCTTATCTGGGATCTTTGTTCAAAGCGGGAATGGAAGAACAGCTGATAACGGGCTCAGAAGCAGATGTGTAGCATCTAAGATGAAGATGGGAGGAACTGAAGCTGTTAGGAAACTCTGAAATACAAATGCTCAATCTTGCTCTGTTTATTTTTACAGAAAACCCCCCTAGTGCCAAGCAACCTACCAAGATGCTGGTCATCAAAAAGGTTTCAAAAGAGGATCCTACTGCCGCCTTCTCAGCTGCATTTACATCACCTGTTTCTCACCTGGCGAATGGCAACAAAGCCACCACCATTGTCCCAAGTGTCTACAAAAATCTGGTTCCTAAACCTGCAGCTCCTCCTTCCAAGGTACAGGGGTTTCCAGAGAAATTAATGAACTGCAGATCAAGGGAGAGCTCTCTCCCTTGGCAAGGGAATCAACCCCCTGGCAAACAGTAGCAGTTGCAATCCAGTATATGGTGGGATAGTGGCCTTTATAGTAGAGGTCTGTTTGCTACTAAAACAATTTTTTTCCTGTTAAAATGCTGTTTGATCTTGTCAATACAGAGAAATAACCTGTGATTATAGAAATGTCTGTTGGAATGGGTTTGTTCTGGTGCAGTAGACAACCCCTTATCTCAATTAGACAAAACAAGCCGCGCTGGAGAAGCGGAATGTGTGCTCCAGTGTTCACGTGACTACCTTGAAAAATCTTTATTGGGTTACAATACTTTGATGTGCTTAAAACACAATTGAGGCTAAGATCAGATTAGATTGTAACATCCTGCAATTTAGCTCTAATTTAGTTGACCCGTAAAAGCAACCTGGAAAATTAATGGGTTTTGTGCCATAATTCAATTAATGAAAGAAATGTGGGAGTGTTGAAGGTAACAAGCAGTCTTACTGTTTCTTAGTTCTAGGCTTTATCTTGACCATTTTTCAGATAATCTATTTATATAGATGCTTTGGAAACTTTGTAGGCTTGTTAGTGGAAGTATTTTAAGAAAATGAAGAAAATTATTAGTTAGGGTGCTTCTTTAAAAAGTTATTCAAATATTTGATGGCTTCCCTATGATTAAAGTAGATTAGGCTTACACACTTCAAAGATAAAAAGCAAAATAGGAAAGATTGGCAGATTATTTTTGGTAAGAAAGCAAGTTTAGAGCTTCTTCCCTTTCATAGCTTTCTCAATTCAGCTTAAATATGCCAGCTACAGGAAAAATCCTAGTGGTTAAAATGATTATCAAATAATCTTGTATAAACCCTCAATTTGACAACTGATCTCCTTCTTGGTGAGGTAGAATAAATTGTCCCATCATGAAGGTTATTAATGGAAGAGTTTTGCATTACACATACAGTTTTTAACCTGTATAATGTACTTGTTTAGAACAGATGAAATGAGATGCAGCTTCTGATGGATGGGGAGTCTTCTGTGGCTTTTATTTTGCTTATACAGCCTGAATGGTTGATGTGTGTATTTATATATATGTGCACTCTTACCTGTTTTAGTATAGGTGTTTTAAGTGGTCTTTGAAACAAAAAGCCAAAGGTCCAGTCTCTGCCCAGAATATTAGATTCATTTGGATTGCTTTAAAGTAAGCAAAATGTTAGTGAAGAGGAATGCATAATAGAGCTTTTCTGTCGTAGCTGCTGTTGTGTGCAGAGAGAACTTGGGAGGTCTGAAAGTGCTGTACCAGCTGGAAGGATGAAATGCACTTCTGAAAGCTGTGTAAATGTCTGCTGTTACTGCATACCTATTGGTGAAACTGTAGAGTGTGGATGTGAAAATCTGTTCAGCTGCTATTCCTTGCTCTGCAGTCACCACTGCGTTTGTTTTGGCTACTTCTAAAACCCATGCTCAGAGCCTTTTTATTAATTCCATCTAGAAGAGCTGCTTTTGAAGCTTTTCCTAGCTGCGTGCTGGAATTACTCTGAGTTTTGCTTCTTCAGATGAAACAAAATGCACTCATCAGTGTTCACAGTTGGAATAAACCCCTTTAATTTTAACAGATAATTTGAAAAATATGATCTGTTTTTCTGAGACAGCCTTGTGACTGTGGTATGGAAGTTCAGCTTACATAAAAAATAATGGTAGGGCTTTTTTTGTTAGCTTGTTTTACATGTTCCAGAGCCCTCATTTGCATTCCAGATTGTGTACCTATATTTAAATCAGATTATGGCACGGTGTAGTGGTAGTTGCCCAAGTTTTTTTAATGAAGTATTACTGTATCAAGTGTTTAATGTACTGCACCAGTTGGTAGGCCTGAGTTGCACGTGGATTCCTACCTGGAGTGTGAGCAGTATTGGTAACAGGCCATGCTGTTTGGCCAGGGGAGAAGGTACTGACTTCTGACAGGTAGCCCAAGAGATGAGTCAGTTTAAACAGGATATAAATACACATTTCATGATTTAGATGACTTTTTTTTGAGTGTGCATCACCATGGTGCTGTTGGAGGAGTGTGGTGCTCCTGAGAGGTGGGGATTGCAATGGGAAAGAGTTGTCTGCTGGTGGCATCAACAGCACTTTCGTTAATGACCCTTAATGAAGCTGAAGGGGGGGATAGCAGCGTGTGCCCGGTGCCTCTTTCAAAGCATAAAGCAGCTGTGGTAGGCTGCATTAGTCTGAAGACTTCTACGAGTAGTACAGTGGGCGAGGGGTCAAAACATTGCTTTTGACAGTCAGCACTTTTGGAAAGCTGTCCCGGGCAAACTGAGTGAACAATGGTTCTGCTAAGAGTAGTGTTGAAAGGAGGAGAGCTGGTGCGGGGAAGCGAGCGCATTCTTTCTTGGCTAATTGAGGGGGGCGATGGATTGCCTGAGAACAATGAAGGTCAGAATCTGCAAACGGTTCCTTTTAATACTTATCTGGGATCTAGCGGCCTCGGGAGAGAGCAGTAGGGGTCTGTCCTTGAATTTGTCTAAGCTGCCCCTTTGTGGAAGCTGGGAGAACAACAATCAGCAGCCAAGAGCTGGGGTTCTGAACAGTGCAGCCGCCAGATCTGCGGAGAAACTTTCTTTTTGTCGTAGTAATTCTACACCCTGGTTTTGCTACAAGGCAATATTGTGCAGATCGGGATCTCTTCTGGGTTTTGGGAAAGGCTTGGAACGTGCTGCGAGTGTTGAATTCTCCATTCAGTACTGTGACTTGGTTTGAAGTTGGAGACTAATGCTGATGGCCTCCCCAGCTAAGTTATTTATGTAAAAATGAATAAAATAACCCAACGGAGAGCAAGAGCACCCTGAAATTACAGCTTCTGCTCTCTCTGCTTGCAGAGTACCAGATCTGGTGAATCTCAGGTTTAACTGAACTCCACTCGTGCAGGAGTTACTTTGCTAACAGCTAATAACTTGAAGCTAGTGTCAGAAGAACCAGTATGTTCCAGTGCTCGGACAGGTGCATTTCTGACACTGCTTGATACAGGTTCCTTGTTAGGAGAGCTGTTGTGTGAAGACACTCGCTTCCCGGTGCTTGGCCTTGGTTGGTAAGGGAGGCTCAAGAATAACATTCCAAGTAACAAAAACTTATCCTGCAGTCTTTGCTTTTCAGCCAAATTGCCAGCAGGTTTGAAGGGATACTGCAGAGAGTATCCAGAGGGAAAAACAGCCAGTGCTTATGCACTGTAAGGAACTGGCTGCTTTTTATTATTATTATTAGTTAGTTCTTTTCCTTCTTTTTTCTCCCCTTCTTCACTGTTGCTAAGTCAGTGCAGTGATGGATACTTTCAGTCCCCTAGGAAGTAAATAATTTGCATTCTCAGCCGGGACAGAAATAATCTGTGATGTGCTTCTTCCTCACTCAAGGGAAGTTCCTGTCAAGTGACACAAACCCTTTCTTTGTGGCATGCTGTGCTCCCATGTGAGATGTGAATTTAATTGGCATTTTTTTACTTCCCATCTGTGAGTAACTGCAAGATGCACTGCAGTACTCGGTGGTGATTCCAATTAACAAAGAGCAATGCTGGATTTTCTTCTGGAGCTCTAACAGTGTTTTACTGGAGTGTGGTGCCCGTGAAGCAGAATTGTGTGTGGCTTGGGGAAAGCAGAGAAAGACAGGAGAAAAAATAATGGGTGTCAAGATAAAACTTGTGGAGACTGTTCTTGGAGAGGGAGAGGAAAAAACCCCATACTACAGCCAACATAATGTTTGCTGGTTTCACTGCGTGCAAGCAGCCCCTTCCTGTGCCTTACCATTTACTGTCCAGTGTTCTGTGTTCCCTTCAACCTAGCCGAGTCCGTGGAAAGCCAACAGAAGTGAACACAAAGCAGGCTCGCTCTCCTCCAGCCGCGACTCCGCCTTTACCAGCCCCGTGTCTGTAACCAAACCAGCGGTACTGGCCAGTGGCTCAGTCCTCACCTCTCCCAAAGAGGTAAGGGAAGGGGCTGGGGTTGGGAAGAGGGCGGGAACTTTTCACTGCTATCTCCTACTGTAGCTTAAAGATGATAAAAGTCCTCTCTGTACATGGTGCCTACCTTTGCACCCTCAAAGAATGACTCACTTGTGTGTTCTTACCACAGCTGTCCTATCTCTGATACACTGAGGAAAAATGTGGTTTACCTGCATGTAAAGTCATCAGGGGTGTTCAAATGTGTTAGGAATCCTTCCAGTACAAAAAAAAACCAACAAACTAATGCTTTACATAGTGTTGCATAACTAGACATGCACAGACTTGGTGTTATTGGAGTGCAGATACCAAGGCTGATGTGAGTAGATTGGTAAACTGATTCCCATGCTGTTCTTGGTATGGGAAAAGAAGGGGAAGGAAGATGATCTGCCTCAGATGTGTCTTCTAGGAGAACAGGCAATGAGCTTGGAGGGGGTTGACACACGTGTGTGTTTGTCTTCAACTGCAGTGTCTGGTGTTAATTTTGGTGTTGAAAGGAGGTAGCCTGCTGAGGTGGAAAATACCTTCTCTCTGGTTTTGGTCTGAAATGTGGAGAGAACCTCAAAACACAGATCTGCTCACATTTCAGCAGTGTGAGGTAACACGGTTTGGCCAGCACTGCTGTGCTTCACTTCCTAGCTTGTAGACAGAATGCTGGTTTGGACCTTGAAATTCCACAGAGCTAAATAGAGAAGTGACACTGAATAACTTTTCTCCTCTGCTCCTGGGAATCAAATTTCAGCAGGTTTGTGATCATGTGTAAAAAGAACAGAAATAGACTGCGATAAAGTGACATTCACAAAACTTGAAATGGGTGAGTCTGTGTTTGACTTGTATCAGTGGGGGGGTTCTAGTGCATTTGTCTTGTTCCTTTACAGGTCCCACTTCTAAAATAAGACCTTGTCATCTTCATGACTCTGTCTTGTAGGCACTACCTTGCAACAGCCTGGACTTTCCTGCTCTAGCCACCGCTGAGTCTAAAAGCAGTCATTAGGAGCAGTAGTTACCTGGCATGCATCTGTCCCTTTGAATAGATCCTCCTCTGTATTCTTTCCCTTCCCGTGTTTTTGCCTGTCCTTGGACCGAGTCCTTTCTTCTACCGACAGCCTTCCTGTTGCTGGAAATGGGCAGCCTGGTGTAGAGGCCTGTGCAGCATAAACATGTGAACTGCAGCAGGCAGACCCAGAGGGGGTGTTTGCAGCAGAAGTGCAAGTCACCCCCTTCACCCACCCCGAGAAGATCTTGGGTGAAACTTTAGTCAGCAGAGATGCCGGGTACTAATCTGAGAACAAAAGCAGGCAGATGGGTTTTCCCCAGAACAGGCAGTGCTTCCTTGAATACTTCTTGTATTAACAGTGTCAATCAACTAAACAAAAAGGGCTTAAATTCCTCCAAATTAAAACTGAACACTTGCGATAGCTGTTGGAGACTTGCAGAATGAAAACACGGGACTGCAGCCAGCAAATACAACCTGAATCCCAGCTCCCTAGGACAGGTAGTCTCAGCCTGTTTATTTCTGAAATGGGGATAATGCCCCTCCTGCAGAAGTGTTGGAAATAGCACCTTTAGTCATGAGAGACCGCAGTGTGTTGAAGACTAAAAGGGTGCCAACTGGCACCGTGTCCCCCTGCGAGCCAGTCTGAAAGAACCACATTAAGATACAGTCTGAATTCTTGAAATGATTCAGGATGACTTTTCTGGGAGAGTGGCCACTCCTGTTACATAGGCTGGCACCTGAAGAGATCTGAGGTGATGCATAATGTTCTCAGGCACGGAGCAAACAAAGAGACATGCCTTGCTGGTTCAGCTGAAGGGCTCAGCTTACCTTTAGAAAAGATGACAAAAGTTACCACTGGTACAGCTTCAGTACCAAAAGAGAACAGAGTGTAAAAACTCTCCTGCAGAAAGCTAAGCATAAAAACAGAATAGAGGTGAAGTGAAATTCCCTTCCAGGAATCTGTTGTTTCTAAACCTTAGCTATAGCTCTTTCCCTACCGTGTGGAAAACAGAGTTCTAGTACCTGAGCAGTTCTGTTAAATGTTAAAACAGCCCCAGAAAAGAGCTGGAGTATTCCACATTACCAGAAGACATCCAATTTTCAGTCTCCTTAGTTCATTGTTCCCTTCTGTCACTGCAGTCAAACTAGTGACCGTGCTGAGCTCAATTTCAGTAGGGTAGCTGCTTATCCTGGTGTTCCCAGTCACTTTGTTACAACCGACGGCTTGTTCCTTACTGGGAATGAGGCAGCATCTGAAAAGGCCACCTGAGAAATGTTTACTGGGAGGTGTTATTTTCATCATGTGGCCTGAAAGGCCATTATTCCACCCCGGCATCTCATGTGCAACAGGCATTACAAATGCAAGCAGCCTTGGTTTTGTTTTGCTAAATATTTTCATTCCCTTGATCTTTGTTCAGAGCACTTTGAGTATGATAAAAACACTTTGCAAAGGAGGCTCATTTTGAAGAGGATGAATTTGCAACCTTCTTCCCTAGCTTTAAAAAAAAATAAAAAAAGCTGGGGGAACACTTGAATGATGATAATAATAAAAAAATAGGATATGTACAAAACCAGTATGGAACCCAAACCCCCCTGATGCACTGGTGCTGTGGAGCAGGCACTGGGGGTCCCAGCCTGGGCCCCGCAGCAGACGGGAGCTGTGTTCAGGAGCTGGATTCAGGAACAGGGGATCGAAGGCGGAATGGACAGAGTCTCCTTGGATGCTCCAAGGAAGCAGTCCAAGGGGGGAGAAGAGCCTGGGGAAAAGCCCCATAGACCCCTCGGATCCCTCTGCTCTATGCCCAGTATGCTGTGTGTGGGCTGGAATCCCTGGCTGGTCAGCTGGGGGTCACCTGCCCTGTCCCCTCCTCCCTGCAGGTGCTGCCTTTCACTTTCTGCAGCCCGCTGTGTGGTACACAAGGTCCAGCAGTGGCCTTGGTCTGCATACCAGCCCTTGGGAGTAACTGTAAACACAGGGTGTTATCACTGCTGGCAGCAGACACTGCCTGGGAAAGCTCCATCTATTGAGCAGAAGGTTCAAATATCAGGAACTTTCACATAACATCATCTGAGATTTCTTTTGTGTGTCCGGTCAAAATGATGGAACAGCTGGAATGGAAAGCTCCTGATGGAAGATAAGAATGCTTAAACACTGTGGAAGAGCTTGGGAAGTTCCCTTGGGTTCATGAGCTGGGTTGAGCAGGTTTCCCCTGGCTCCATCCAGGGTCTGGGCTGGGAGTGCACATAGCAAGGAGTTGGCAGCGCTCTCCAGGGGAGGGCACCCAGGCTGCGGCCGCTCATTTCACATCCCCTTGTGGTTAGTTAAGGATGTGGCCACTCCCTGAACTGCCACCCTGATTGCCACCCTCTACCTTTAATTTCAGGGTAGAGTCAGAATGGTTTAAAGTGCAAATTTGAACTGAGCCTAGTGTTGTTTTTTGGTTTTTTTTTAATTTTTGTAGGGTAAAATCCTGCATGGAGTTCTCTGCCTTAATATTCTGTTACAGGCTCCAGCACTGCTTAAGGGACTTGCATTGCCAGGAAACAAAATAAACATGTTTATGGCCATCTGAATTGACTCCTAGGGGAAGAAAAAACTAGAGGGGGTAACCTTGGGTGGGAGAACAGTGTGCTGGTAAGGGAAGAAGTGAATGTGCAACACTAGTTGGTATTTTGATGGGAATTTCATAGAATCATAGAATGGGGGGGCTGGAAGGGACCTCTGGAGACCATCGAGTCCAACCCCCCTGCCAGAGCAGGGTCACCCAGGGCAGCCCACACAGGAACAGAGCCAGGGGGGGCTGGAAAGGCTCCAGAGCAGGAGACTTCACAACCTCTCTGGGCAGCCTGGGCCAGGCTCTGCCACTGGAACAGGGAAGAAGGTTCTCCTCCTGTTGAGGTGGAATCTTCTATGCTCAAGTTTTTACCCACTGTTCCTTGTCCTGTAGCAGATGTGACATTGTTCTTTTCAAGGGGTTAAGAGCCAGAGAAATAGCTGATGGGTGTTGGAAAAGTGTAAGTGCAGACCCTCAAGGGGCCTCGTCTTCACTGCAAGACCATCTGAGAGTCTGTGTTCTACCTTCCTGTCAGAGTCCTTCCAGCACCACCCCTCCCATTGAGATCTGCTCTTCACGCCTGACCAAGCTGATGCGCCGCACCACCGATAAAAAGAGCGAATTCCTGAAGGCGCTGAAAGATGACAGGAATGGGGAGATAACAGAGAACAGAGAATGTGACAAGCTGGATGATGTAAGATCTCTGTCCTTACTGCATGTGTGATCATTAGGCGGTTTAGGAGCTGGGTATTGGAAAAGCCAAGCCCAGCAGTGTGTGTAATTCAGGCTGTGGAGGAGGAAGGGAAGGACTCCCGGTGGGGCACTGCTGCCAGCGGGGGCGAGCGGAGACAGGACTGGCACTAACCAACCCACGAGGTAGAAGGGAAGGCCACGGATGGTGAGGGCAAGCTGATTTCTGCAAGGATTCTTTAAGGAGTGGAAGGATATATTTGGACATCTTAATTTGCTTTCAAACTACATCCACAGAATTCAGTGCTCGTGGAAGGTGCAGAATAGTGGCTCACGCTTCAGAGGCTTGGACCTGACCTCTCACTGTGACTTAATGTGCCTGTGAAGGGTGTCCTTAGGAGTATTTAATTCTCAGAGGTTTGTTGCTGTCACTCTGAAGCCACTGAGATTGGCTTTGTACTGCCAGCACTTGCTCCCTTAGTGCAGAATTGCTCCCCACGGGGTGGCATGTGGCCTTGTCTTGTGACAGCCAGGTGGAAGGTGCTCTAAACTGCTAACAGTCCAGGCTCGTGGTGAAAGGCTTGGCTTTACTTCCAGAAGCAGAGGGTTGAACTTGGAGCTCTGTTATTGCACAGTCAAGCACGGTTTGATGCTTTTATCTTTCTGTAGATGGAGAGCAACAGCACACCAGAACCAAAGGAAAACTGGGAGGAGAACTGCCATCAGAATGGCCTTTCTCTCCCTTTGCCGGAGGAGGGGGAAAACCTCTCTCATTCATTGGAAGCAGAACACAGGTGAGAAAATGGCAAAGTGCCGGGAGTAAAGGAGGGTGTGTCCTTGGACTGTGTGAGGAGAAGGAAACCGTGTCAAAGACAGCTCTCTGGGATGCAGCAGGAGCTTTGTGTGTACCGAGCTGGAGGCGTGTGGGCTTTGTGATGAGTGCTGGACTGGGTGGAGTCTTCTAGGAAACAAGACACTGATGACAGCTGAGCCAAGACTTTGCCAAAGTCTGTAATTAAATTCCTGCACTTCTCTGGTGCCACATCCCCGCGTGTCCGTGCTGCCTGTTTACCTGCCCACGCCAGGAGTGGGCATGAACCTGGTCAGGTTCTGGGAAATGCAGAAGCAGGTGTCCTAGATGGAATGGTCTGAAATCCACCCTCACACACACAACTTAAAATGTCTGCACTTAAAATGCTCCTCTGCTGCTTTAAATGCTCTAAGAGTGGGGGAGAAAATATTTACCTAGCATCTCAACTTGCTTCTTGCTTTGGTGAGTCCAGCAGCCCATGAGCCTCTGGTGTGAGCAGACAGTTTTAGGAGAGTTCTGAGTGATGACACTGGCTTGGTTGCCTCCTGTCCTCCTTCAGTGTCCCTGGGTAGAACCTTGAATCTCTGCCCTACGTCCCTTCTGCCAGGCTGGTGCCCTGCCTGCTGCACACGACTGCTGATGGTCAGGTGCTTGCTTCCCAAAGACACTGGCTATGAAAAGTGTTGAGTGGCCTCTGAGGCAGAGGGTTCCCAGGTGAACTGGGAGTGATTTAGTACGAAACCTCTTGCTCCGTGGGCAAAACGTTCTCTCCTTTGCCATTATTCCCTTGTTTTAATTCCTATTCCCCTTTTCTTTTTTCCACAAACCAGGTTATTGAAAGAAATGGGATGGCAGGAATATCCTGAAAATGATGAGAACTACCTTCCCCTGACGGAGGATGAGCTCAAAGAGTTCCAAATTAAATCCGAGCAGGTATGTTTACAGCTCTTGCCACTCGTGACTGCTGCTCTGCCTCTCCCTTCTCACGCACGAGCCTCCTGTGGTGTCCTTCTTCAGGAGCCAAAGAGCTGGAGTGCGGGAGCGCCGGGTGCCGCCGCGGTGGGCGTGCGGAGCGGGGGATACGCTCGGCCGCGTGACAGCTCCTCCCCCTGCTTTTGCTTGCTTTAAAATCTGCTTTCGTTCCTACAGCGAAGAAGAAATGGATTTGGGAAGAATGGATTTCTTCAGGGCCGCGGCTCCAGCCTGTTGTTCCACTGGAGAAGCACTTTTAAGACAAAGATTGAGGACTCAGACACAGAAACTAGTAGCAGCGAAACGTCAGATGACGATGCCTGAAACCGGGCACGAGAAAATTAAAATAAATAAAATCAACCCAATAAACTCAGTTCATAGTTCAACATGTGTTCGGGGTTGTATAAACTAAACAGAGTTTATTCTGTCTCCAGTTGGTTCAGTTTTTTCTTTTGTTGTTGATACTTCATGCACAAGGGAAATAATTGTATCCCAAAGAAGAGAGAAATTGGCTTCTTTAGCTTTTTCTTTTGGTTTTGCCCTAATGCTTAATAGAAGTTTGTGCAGCTAGCAAATTTTGACAGAAATCCCTTGTGGGGCAGTGCACAAGTTCAGTCTTGTAAGCAGGATACAAGTGGCTGACTGATCTTTGCAACAACAAGCTTCTAACAGTGCCGCCCGCGTGGCATCGCGGCGTGCGGTACCCGTGTGCTAAAACAATCATTGTCGATGACAAAATGGCTATTGAAGTTCTAATTATGTTAAATTAATGCTAATAACATGAAATTTTTATTTTATTTTGGTTTTTTTTGGCGGCTCGGGGAGCTTCATCACTTAACCAGGCGTTTGTGGTTTTCTTTTTTTTTGGGTACAGCTGTAAAATATTTGGATATAGGAATTGTTTGTGTTCTTCTTGCAGCCTTGATATTCAGGGTGGATTGTAAAATATAAATTTTTTGTGAGATTTCAAAGATTAAGATTATTTTGATAACATTATTTACAGATTTAAAAAAGTGACTATCACATTGAGTCTGTATGAGGGGGAAAAACTACTGCATCAAAAATAACTAACTTGGAATAAATATTTTGCATCAGTTTGCCAATTCTAATTGTCTTTCTTCTGTAAGAGAAGCTTTCCTCTAAAGGGACCTGCAGCTTTGGGGGTGACTAGCATGGGGGTAACCAGTTTCTTCTCCCGCTCTATTTTCCACTTGGCAAACATCCCTGCAGCGCTCAGACTGCAGGAGCTGAACTCTTCCTTTAAGAAGGGAGAGGGAGAGAGAACAATGCTGAGATGATAGCCCGTGTTTGGTTTTGTTGGTTTGGGTTATTTTAATTTTTTGTAGAGATAAGAGAGAAAACAATTCAAATTATCTTCCACTGAAGCAGTTTGCTTTTTTTTTTTGTTTTTTTTTCCCCGCTTCATACAAGATGGTGAAGCTCGACTGGTCGGTGTCACTTGTTCCTAGTGCAATGCTGCTGTTTATGTTCACAACGTGGCAAGGGAATGTCTGAATCCAAAGCTGTTTTCATTGAAATCTTTTTTAAAAATTCATGAAAACATTTCTATTAGATTAAAAAGGATTTTACAAACAACTCAGGTGTGGCCTAAGCTATTTCAGTGTCTGGTGTAAGTTCAGCTCGTGCAGAAAGGATTTGGACTGGAAGGGATTCGCATGGCTGTGCACTGTCTGCAAGGGGGGGGAACTGCACACGGGGCTGAAACCCTGCTCTGGCTGACCTGGGGCCCTTTCACCCGCTGTCTGGCTTGGGTTTTGTTTTGGCTTTTTTAATCCACTCCTGACCAGGCACAGAGGACAGATTGTGTAATGAAATTTTAACGTTTAGCCTTGAATTGTGGCAGCTGGAGGCAAGAGAACGCTCCTGGTGCCACCAGCTGTAACAGGGCTGTTTGAGCCCTTAGTTCCTAGGGATGCTGCAGTTGACCCCCTCGGGCTGCTGCTGCTTCCCTCCTGCCCTTGGCCCCTACCCAGGGCTGCTTGGGCTCCTTGGTGGCTTTTCAGAGAGGGTCTGGTTCCTGGTGGAGATCCTTCCACTTGGTCCTGGCCACCGTGGCTCATGTCTGGAACAGTTTAACCACTTATTAATACTTTAACTTCCTTCATCCATGTCAGTGAAAAATATCCCCTTGTACTTGCATTGCTGTGAAGAACACTGACAGGAGCCAGGGGTGCTGGGCAAGCTCAGCTCCTGCCCTGTTCCTGCCTAGGGCAGGGAACCTGCCTGCTGGGGGGACAGCAACGCCTGGAGGGTGTGTGCTGAGAGCTCTTGGTGCTTCGTGCCAAACTCTTCCTCCCGCCTCTGTGCCCAGCCCCGAGGGGATGCGGGCGGTTTAAAGAGTGGCCAAACTTTGCCAGCGTTCTGCCCATCTCTGGGGAGCCTGACTGAGCAAATCCCCACCGTCAAACAGCAGCTTTTTCCCGAAACAGTCACCGGCTTTGCTCGTGGTGCCGCGGGAGGGTGACCCACAGCACCCTGGCAAGGGCCTGGGGGGGCTCAGCCACCGGAGATGGGGGCAAGGAGGGAAGGAGGGGACCTTATTTTGGGAAGAAAGGTGGGGCGCTGGCACCAGTGCCGGGGCGAAGGGGGCGATGGGCACAAGGAGCCGGGCGCAGGTTGCTCTTTAGATTAACGGCTGCGGGGCAAGGAGGAAAAGGTGCCCCTGAGGCAGCCCCGGGGCCGGGCAAGGCCGGCAGCG
>VWZY01001526.1:73019-85330 GCA_013399075.1 Chloroceryle aenea | reverse complement strand
GTAAGAGCCTCATCCCAGGGCAACTTCCAGGGAGTGGGAGGGGAGCTGGGGTTAGGCTGCTGACCCAGATGGGGTGATGGGAGCAGAGCTCTGGGACATGGTTTAGGATCCCTTGGCTGCAGCTGGGGACATGGGTGTCCCATGGAACCATAGCCCCTAGGAGGTGTTGAACCAGGGGCATGATTTGTTCTGCACCCCAGTGCCATGAGGGGTGGGAGGGGGCTGGGCAGCTCCTGCTGGTGCCTGTCACAGGACAATGCTGGGACCCCCCCTCTTGTTAACACCACTTTTCTCCTTTCCCAGGAGCCCCCTGGGTCAGTAGTGGGGACAGGCAGCCCCCCTGCCCCCAGCCACCCCTACAGTCCCTCCATCCTCACCCCTCTTGTGTCCCTGGAGGACCCCCCTCCTGCTCAGGAGCCTCTGGTGTAGCACAAACCTGCCCCAAGGTGAGCTGGTGTCCCTGCCCCACAGCCCCCACATCTTCCCCCAGGCTGGAGCAGGAATGTGAGGCTTTATTAACCCCCAGCTAACAAAGAGAAGGGATGGAAAAGGGTGTTAGGGCTGCAGAACTAGCAGCCAGGGGTTGCTCCTGGGAGCAGAGAGGCTCAGGGAAGGCTGGGATGGGACAGACTGGGAGGGGAGAGGCAGCAAAGGCAGCAGCCAGAGCCCTCTGGTTCAGCCTCCACCTCCAGCTTCACCCAGCCCCAGCTGGCACCCACACGAGGAGTTATTTCACAGGGGTGGTGGGAGGAGGAACAGACAGCAAATTCCATTTTTCTCTTTGCTACAGCTCACTGCAGCAGGTACCTCCCCCCAAACCCTTTCTAGGTGAAGTCTGACAGAGCTCAGCCCTGGAAAGGCAGAAAATCTCACTCCTCTCTCCTCCTACACAGCCAATAAAGGGCTTCAGCCCCATGCTCTGCCCTCTGTTTTACGTATCCCCCCCATCCTCCCCTCCTGTGCCCCAAGGGACTCAGGGGTACAGTCAGCCCCAGGAGACATCCCCCTCTGCTCCCCCTGAGCCCCCCCTGCACCCAGGGCTGAAGCTGAGGCCCAGAGCCTCACACAGCACAGCAGGGGCCAGGCTGGTAAAGGCTGCAGGGCCTGACAAGCTCTTATCAGCCTTCTTGCAGCTGCTGGAGGCAAACAGAAGGAAGGTCAGACAAGGAACATTTGCTTACAATCTTTATTGAAGTCATACAAAAGTTGCCAAAAAGTGAAAAAATACACTATATACAAAACCATTTTCCTTGTAAGGAGAGGAGTGTCCAAGGTTAAAGAATTATCATACTGTGCTTTCAACTGCAGCCCCTGATTCTGCTTGTGGCCTTTTCTCTGTCTAGAAGAAAACAAAAGGTTTTGTTTTTAAAAACAAGACACTGCCTCACAGCACCAGTTCATGCAGCACTCCAAGGTTCCTGTCCTTTCACACCTTTACTCGTGCTTTGCTGGGCTCCAGAGCCCCATGTTATTCTCCATTATTAACATTAACCCCTGGACTACAGCAAAGCCCGGGAGTGAGAGAAAACACTTTGGGGAAAGGTCCTGGGCTGAGTTCAGCCTGAGGAAACACCCAGAACATGGTCCTGTCCCACCCCAGAGGTTCACGGCTCCACAGCTGGTGTCTTCCCAGCCCCCAGAGCACCAGACACCACGGTACAACACGCACCTTGCCAAGGGGGAATATTCCCCATCTCATCTGGGAAGCCTTGGGAAGAGCAGCAGGCAGTAAAATCAGCGCATACATCTAGCAGGCACAAGACCGTGCCTGAACAGAGGGGAAGGAAAACAGGAAAAGAGCACAGCACAGAGTCCTGACTCAGCTGCCCACCTCCTCTTCCATTTTTTCTGCAACCTCATTTCCACTGGGGGCAGCTTCACCACCACCACCATTGACAGCCGGCTCTGGTTTAGGTTTCTTAGCTTCATTGTCTCCCTGCGGAGTCTCCTCCTCGGGTTTCCTCTGAGGACAAAATTGTTTACAGTCTTCACTACGTACAAATCAAAGTCGAAGCCTTTATTTTGTAGAGAGTCATTGCACATCATCTCCCCAACCTCTACTTGCCAGGTTCAAGACAGGTACTTCAGTGTTAAGATTCAACCAACGCTCTGAAGCTTTGGCACAGGTCTCGACCACAAAGGATTTCCAGTAAGGCACTAGAACCTCTACTGCTGAGTTATCCCAGCTACAGTCTGGCAAGGAAATGTGCAGCTGCTGAGCCAGGGAACAGGTTAGGGGTAGGCTTAGGACACTTAGAATCACCTCTGTAAAGCAGATCAAAGTTGCTCCAGGCAAACCTGAACTGAGGCCAATATAAGACCGGCCAGGCCGTGCCATGGCAGCATACACAACAAAAACTAACATCCTACAGGGGACAATTTTAGTTCTATTAGCAAACAGTTCTAGGACAAACAATGCACTGAGCAGCAGGTTCCTTTAAAGGTCCATCTTCCCAAGGCAGCTCACCACTGTCAGACTGGATTTGCTATTCATTACAGCCCAATTCTCCATTTCCACTTGGAAAGAAGGGAACCCAACCCTTAAGGTCCACAGGCCACCCTGCTCTGCTGGCCAGTCCCCACTTGTTCAGAGACCACCTCCAGAAGCCACACAACTCAGCCCTGAAGTCAAACCAGTGTGGGTCAGGCAGGGTGCTGACCCATCAGGAAGCCTCCCGGAGGCCAGATGGTTCCCAGTGGAAAGGAGTTTCAGGCACTATTGCTGGTTTTACTTCTAGGGTGGTTTTTCCACTACAGAACTAAATTAAAAACCCCTTCAAGCCAAGAAGTCCCAGTTCTGCAGAGCAAGCCAGTGGTAACTCCAACTCTTTATTCTGGACTCACCTTTTTCCTGACGAGGTGAGAGATGTCTGTGACACACTGAGAGGCACCATCAGCTGCTCTCCTGACAGGAATCTGTTACAAGACAGACATCGACACATGAGTAACAGCAAACAGCAATCCTCAGAGGAGACAGGAATTAACAACATATTAACAACATCCATCTTCATTAACTTACTGTGGAAGCAGAACCACTGTCTTCACTTTGTGCAAAGCCAGATGTAGTTCCAACCTTAAGAAAAGCAGAAGGAACAGTGAACAAGCTCTGGTGAGACCATGTTAGTTTAGAAAGAACACAACTCCTCACATCTCACCACTGCATTCCATGATTAGAATCATTGAATGGCTTAGGCTGGGAGGGACCTCAGAGATCATCTCATCCAACCTCCCCACCATGGGCAGGGACACCTCAGCTGGACCAGGTCTCATCCAACCTGGCCTTGAACACCTCCCAGGAGGGGCAGCCACAGCCCCTCTGGGCAATCTAGTCCAGAGTCTCACCACCCTTGTCCTGAAGAGGTTTTTCCCAAGATCCAGTCTAAACCTATTTTCCCTCAGTTTAAAACCACTTCTCCTCGTCCTGTTGCTGGACACTCTTGTGAAGAGTCCTCTCCAGCCTTCCTGTAGGGTCCCCTCAGGTATTGGAAGGCAGTTAAAGGGTCCCCCCTGGAGTCGTCTTTTCTCCAGGCTGAACATTCCCAGCCCTCTCAGCTTATCCTCACAGCAGAGGTGCTCCAGCCCCTGGACCACCTTTGTGTCCTCTGGACTTGGTCCAACAGGTCTGCACCCCTCTTATGGTGAGGACACCACAGAACTGGATGCAGGATTTGAGGTGGGGTCTCACACAGGCCAGATGCAACACCCAGCCCATTCTCACATCTGACTGACCACTTTCCAGCCCCAAGGTATTAAATTGCTATAGCAAGCTCTCAGGCTCCAGTTCAGACTGGAGCTGCTATCACTGTTCACTAAATACACTCTCTAGAGGTCAGCTGCCTCCATCTCCCCCTCACAGTCACAGCCTGTAACACGTGAGCAACCCATTTACTCCACATTTCACTGGAAGAATGTTTGGTTAGAGGGAAACCACAGGATGCACTAACCAGAGTTGCTTTCAGCGCCAGCTCAGCTACCTTTGCACTCTTTTGGGACTCCTTTGAATCTTCTATCTTTTCTTTAATTTCAGGAAGCAGTCCCTTCAGTTCTTCAATCTCCTTCTCATCCTCTGGGGACCCGCTTTCTGCCGCCTTTATCCGCTCCGTTAGCATTGCTAGGATCAAACAGGTGTCATGGCAAAAAAGCTCAGAAAGTAGCTGCCCAGTTACCAGTATCCAGAGGCAATTATCTGCTCCCACACCAGTTTCAACACCACTGACACTGCTATGGCCCATTACTGCTCCCAGAGCAGCAAGCCTTTGCAGGGCAAGGTGCCAAGCACCCCCAGCTACTCCCAGGGTTCGAGTGGTGAAATCTCCTATGCACTAGGCTGCTCCAGGAATCCACTTACCCATCCTCTTGTCAATGACTTCTACGGATTTACCGAACTGCAGAACAGCCTCCTCGAACTGGCTGTTGTAGTGGAAGGCCAGGGCCAGCTGGTAGTGGCTCTCGGCGAGCAGGCGGTCGTGGGCCTCCAGGTACTTCTGCTGCAGGGCCAGGCAGGCCTGGAATTCCTCTATAGCCTGCGTGTAGTTTTCTGCAGGAGAGAGCCATAAGGTCACAAACCACACTCGCTTGGCCAATCCAGCCAGATGGAAACCCTCCTTCAGTCAGCCTGCAGTTGGTTACGCTCTGAGCAGCCTGCAAACAGCCACCACTGAACGCAGCAGCAGAGTCCAGTGACAAGCTCCTGTCAGGTGATCCCAGTGACAACGCTGCCCCCCCCCAAGCTTGTTGAGGGCCCATCCAGCTCTCTCAAGAGTGCTTTGTCCGTTGACAGCAGCAGAGTAAACCGAGCAGCCAGGTCCAAGCCAGGCACAAGAATCCTGCTCTTTTACCTGCTGTCGAGAGTCAAATGTAACTGGTCACAACTGCAATGGGACCCTGGAGCCAAGGACAGTCCCCTGCTGCCCCCAGCCCAGCCTCCCACTGAATGTCTTCTCAGGACAAACACAACCCTCATTTTGTAGCCCTGGCCCAGAAACCTGTCAGATTATTTGCAGTGCTTGCAAACTGCACTCCACTGGGATTGAACAAGGTTAAAACACATTCCAGAAGGAAGGGCACAAACCTGAGGCTTGCTTCCCACTCTTTCTGCTGCATACATGTCTGCACAGTCCTACAGTCATGCTGTCTGTACAGTCCTTTCTGACTGTACAGATGACTGTATTTCTGACCCTGACTGTACAGATTTTGGAGTCTAGGAGTCAAACTGTTTTCATTCATAGCCTGAAAGTGGCAGGGTTCTGACACCTCCTGCTGTGCTCAGTGACTCACTGTAGCAGGGAAAGTCTCTCCCAGGTTTCTGAAGCTAGCCAAACCTTGCCTACAAAGCAAAACTAAAGGCTGCTTTTGGTTTGGAAACCCACTGACTATCCTGCTCAAGGCACCAACTCATTCACCCATTGATTCCAAAGCTTTGCACATCATAATGAGATGTCTCTGTTTTCACCATAACATCCTTAACTCGCCTCTGCTTTTTCAGGTAGAAAATACAGATTGAGAGAAAGTGGAATTGAACACTTTGTAAATGAGAATTAAAATCACTCACCAGATTCAATGCTAACTTCTCCTAGCTTTAGATGAGCTTGAGCTGCGTGAAGCTGAGCTTCTTTTGTTTCTTGTCTAAATCAAGAGGAAAAAAGTAGCTTTGAAACCCTGATCAGACTTTGCCACATCCACTGGTGGCTTCTGCCACCCTGCCACTTGTAGCAGGTTTCTCTAGCACACATCCATTGGAACTGAAGTCTTTACCTCTTGTAGATGAGTTTTGCCAATTCCAGCATGTCCCAGGCTAGCTCAAGGTTTCCAATTTCATCCTCCTCACTTTCCTGTAAAGACTGGAAACACAGTGAAGATGAAGTGACTTGGTCACATCCCACACCAAACAACCCCATGGGGTTCCTAAGCGTGTTGTCAAGGAACCAATTTCTGCAAGAGGTGACCAGGTTACCAAGAACATGCAGGTTATTGCATCAACCAAGACTGTGCCTGCTCCAAAGTGGAACAAACTCATCCTGTTAATGGATATGGCCTTAATTTTCTCCAGAATCAACATGGTACCAACCACCAATATTACCCAGAAAATATTTGTTTGAGGTGCTATTTAGATGAACCCAAAGCTAAATAAAGGAGTTGATCTTTGCTTTTTTTTAATTGGTTTTAGAACTTTAAGATGGATATTCTGCTCAAGACAATTGCCTAACAAGCTTGTACCAGACTAATAGGCTTCAGCTTCTTCCTGGTCTTTGACCTGTCACCCCAGATTTAAGCAGCACCATAGTTCCCACCAAATCCCCACCCAGCCGTGGCTTACTGGGCTGGGTGCATTCAACATGCACAATGAGGAGACATCCCAGTCAGCAGAGAACTCACTCAGAAGTGACTGACTCCAGTGACAAGCTAAAGCTGCTCTCCCCACCTGCCCCTGCCTTTGCCAGGCCGCTTTACTCATCAGCGGCCTGCATTTGTCCCCGCACAGCCAAACGAGCCCTGCCGCAGAGCCGGGCCAGAGCCTCCAAGGCAGCCTGTGCACGGGGCTGCCCCCCTTCAGCAGTGTTGCTTTTGAGTCACCCCTCACAGGGCTGACCAAACCAGGGAGCCTTTGGAAGACACCAGCACCACACGCAGGCAAACACCGTGCCCTGCCCCGAGCACCAGAGCTCAGCACCTCACCTTGTCTTCCACTGTCAGTTCGTTCTCCTTATCATCCTCAGCTTTATCATTTTCTTTATCTTCCTCTTCAGACTCCTCTGTTTCTACAATGAAAGGAGATGAATGAGAGCTCTTGTCACCGCTCTGGCTTCAGGTGGAGTCGGGCAGGATCTAGTGTGACCCAGCCTGTCCCCTGCCAGCGCCAGGTGAGATGTGACACGGGAGCACAGTCGATTCCCAGCAGCAGCCATCTTGCTGGAAGTGAAGCACAGGAGGCTAAAGCAGTTTCAGGCTACTTTAGTCCTTGCTTTAAGCTTAACTTCCCACTGTCTAGAACAGAAACTTACATGGAATTTGGTTCTCAAATGCACTGTGAGCTCCCAAGGAAGCCACGGGATCCCCATGAGTTACTGGATTCATGTTACAGACAAGCAGCACTTTCAGCAAGATAGCTGCGTACAGCTGTGGCTGAACTCACTCCTCAGTGGCCATGTTACTAATGAACCTGCTACTGTGGAGCACCATTTGACTTCTGACACCACAGGGAGCACTGCACAATCTGTTCTACCAGTAGAAACCATCGGAAGGTGTGCCCTGAAGGAGCAGAGCCAGTCACCTTAGAGCACTGCTTGACACTCGTGTTAAATTTGCACACTTAACTGCTCTATCATGACCTCCAATTCCAGAATAACAGGAGCTTTATGGGGCAGAGACTAGAACACCCACGAGCTCGTGAATTTAACTCCCCAAAAGCTTACACCTACCACCAAGAGGGCCAAACCTCTACATCTGAGGACAGCTCGATCAAAGCTAAAACAGAAGAGATGTTTGGAAGCTAAAATTTTAGTAGGAGGTAATTTGGAATGACAGCACCAGACCAGGAGGATCAAGAGTGTCCTCACACTGGTGGAGCTGGGGGGGAAGCCGCAGTACGTGTATGTAAACCAGCCTAGCAGAGGAGGATGAGGAGTGTAGGGGAACTACTCTTAGCTTATGCTCAGTTACGTCTTTTGGCAGCTGCTCCACCACCCAGCATTCACTGTGCTCAGTAAAAAACCTTTCAGTGTCCAAATCTATTTAGCCTGACTATTTGCCACCCCTAAAATAAGACTCTTCCCGTGAAGCCGAGTTCCCGACAAGCAGAGTTTCAACTACCAGCTCAATTAACTTGCTCAATAGCCTACTAAGGCCACCAAGTAATAGCTCCAAGTGTACAAGTTTCACTAGATTACTCTAAAACATAATCCTGAAAACAGCCATCGTGAAGCAGGGAAGCAGAAAGGCAGAAAGAGCTCAATAGCTGGAAGACTCCCAGGCAGCAGCAATAGCCTTCAGGTTCCAGAGCAAATTCAGTTTAGATTTGCCAATCAGATTCTCACTTATAATTACCACCAGAAAGACTCAAATGGAGAGCCATCCCCCCCAAGCGCAGATGTACTATTTGTTGTGTATTCAGCTGTTCCTATTTTTCTGCTCCACTGTTTGAAAATACAACAGTTATAACCAGAGGCAACTTGTGCTTCGAGTTATTTGAAGGTTAGTGCAACAACCCCAGACGCATGCAAGTGAACATCCATTCAGTATTCTCCACCAGCCTGGCCTTCACTTACACATTTCACAGGGCTGCCAGTTTGCTCTCAAGTAAGAGTTGCTTTGCAGTTAGTTAAGCGTTAGTTCAGAGGAACTGAGACTATTCCAGACCATTCCTTGAAACTTTACAGGGATGTCAAATCCTTCAAGGGCCCCTTTACTGTGCCTTTCCCTTTTTCTAAGGCAAACAGAAAATTCTGAATGGAACACTTTTTACCCATTGTTAGCCAAATCCATCAAGTCATCCACCCACAAGTACTTTTCTCCTCTCACTGTTACCTTCTCCCTCTTCCATCAGGTCATCTTTCTCTTCTTTTTCTACCTTAGCACCTTCACCCTCTTCCACCAGGTCATCTTTATTTTCCTCTTTCTCTACCTTAGCAGCTACTTCAGCCTTTTCCTCCACCTCGTTAGATGGCTCTTTGCCCTCTGTGGGCACAGGTTCCTTTGAGGACTCTGTCTCTTTAGATTCATCTGGTTTCTCTTCTGTAGCTGTCTCTACTGGCTCTTGTTTCTCCTCCACCTTCTTCTGTTCAGCTGCCTCCACTTCCCCTTCTGCAGCTTCTTTCTGCTCCACAGCAACTGTTTCCTGCACTTCTGCAGTCACTTCTGCTGCTGCCTTCTCTTCCACAGCTGCCTCTGCCTGCCCTTCTACAGTCTCTCCCTTTTCCACAGCTGCCTCTTTTTCTGTCACTTCTGCTGTCTGCTCTCCCACCTCTCCCTTCTCTTCCACTGCTGCTTCTGCGGCTCCAGCCTCTCCCACAGCTGCCTTTGCCTCTTTGTCAGACACTTCTGTCGGTGTTGTCTTCTCTGTTGTCTCTGCTGCCTTGTCTTCAGGCACCATCTTCTGCTCTTTTTCTACCCCCTTCTCTTCCACAGGTGCCTCCTCTTCTGTAGCCTCCTTTTCCACAGCTGCCTGCTGCTTCTGCTCTTCTGAATCTACTTTTTCCACAGAAACTTCCATCTTCTCTTCACCCTCTTCAACCTTTGCATCCTTGACACTTGCTTCTTCTGTTGGTTTTTCTTCTGTGATCTCTTCCATTTCAACATCCTCCTTTTTAACTTCTTTCTTTGATAATACCAGAGACTCTTCTGCAGCCTTTTTAGCCTCTTCTTTTTCCCCCATGGCGTTATAAACCTGTTCTCTCAACTCCTCCCTTGCTTCTTCTACATGATTGAGGAAGCATAAACATTTCTTCGAGTTTAGTGATAAAGACATTAACGGGCACTGACAATACCACCCTCAGACCCTCCACTGTTGGTTTGTCATCGAGTTAGACGACGTGCCTCAAAGCTCCACTTCCAAATTACAAGGACTTAGGACACAACCAACATAATAACTCGAATCAAATCCCTTCCCCTTCCCCAGGCTGCAGTATTGCAAGCGGCCGCTCAAGCAGCGTGCGGTTTTGCGCAGTAGCGTTTTTAGTCACAGCTAAGCAAGAGGTGCCAGTGTTTTAATAGTCTGGAATGACAGGAATTCCTGTGTCATCCTAAGCTGCAGGTAGGATAAAGTAAGTTACTGTTCTGGACTTTTGACAGCGACTCGGACCATCCTGCTACACACGCTGTACTGCTAACAAGGTTACAAAGCAGTTCAAGGCGACTGTGAAGCTTAAAGAAGCAAGTCTGAATGCTGCAGCATTTCAGGACCCCAGACACCCGGTGACACTTGACACATGCTTTCAGTGACCAGGTCCTTGCAGACGTTTTAGAGGTTTTGTTCAATCTTTAAGCAAGATTAGAAGAACAAAACCAAAAGTCTGCTCAGGCTGCTAAGACCTGCATCAGAACGATCCAGCCTGCCCAAGATAACAACGGACTGACCCGGGGTGTTTAGACAAGAGGATGCAGCCTGGTGTGCCACGACACGGCAGAGACCTTTACATACCATCACCAGCTGGCACAGCAGAATCATCTTCAGCTTTATCTCCTTCCTCTTCAACCTGCACCCCTTCTAGGGCGTTTCCCAGCACACCATTCTCCATTCTAAAGGGAACAGAAGGCCGTTATCCCTCAGCTCTTAACAGCACCAGTTTAACTGCACAGCTGCAGTGCCACGGCCCATCCCACTCAGAGCAGCCCCCTGTAGATGGAGTTCTAGGGCACCCCTGTCTATATCAGGGTGAGGTCCTGTCATGCCAGGCAGACAATGGGATGAGGAACAGTTAGCATACCTTGCCAGCTCCAGGAGAGATTTTCCATAGTAAAAAAAAGCTTCTGCACACTCATCCGCTGTCTCACCGTATTTTTTACCCCTGTAAAAGTAACAAAGAATTATCTGCCTGTGCCTACTTTAGAATTTGATACACAAACCTAAAAGCTAAAAATTCCTGAACAGGAAGAATGAGTTTTAGCTCAAACAAATCAGGAGTGCTCCTCTCACTTAACTAGATGTGGCTCTCAAACATCCAGCAAAGCCAATTAACCTAATGCCCAAAGAGCTAACACCCTCAGAGACTGATCAAGACTAGTAAACACGACAGGGTAGTGTTACTTGCTAGTATTGTCTTCATATTAACATTTGATTTTGCAGTGAATGGTTCTGCTACCAAGTCCCTTTTCCTCCTTAGGGAGCTGCACTGGCAATAACCATCACAAAAAGCTGTCTACATTGCACAGCAACTACACTGCTGCCCAACACTCGAGTTGGTTTGTCCTCTCCTTGGTTGTATTATGAAAACAGCAGCATGGGCAAGGTTAAAAAACCCAACAGAACTCTCTCATCTAAGCCACATCAGTATAATCAAGCTGAAAACCAAGCCCTACGAAAACACACAAAACATTCTACTACTCACAGTAAGCTCGCAGCTTCCTGGAAAGCATTAACAGCAGCCGGAATATTTCCCATTACCAAGTGTTTCTGTCCTAAACCCAACAGTTTCTTTGATTCTCCATCCACATCCATACTGGAGAGAGAGAGAAAAAAAAACCCACACACCAGGATTCTGTTAGTTACCATAGTAATTTCATACCCAGCTTTCAAAATTGCAGTCAGCTTTACAGACGAGAGTGCTGCATCCATTACTTTGGTTGGAATTACCAGGGATGGGACAGTTTGTTTTGATTAAGTCTGGACCAGCTTTTAGTTCTGATGACCATGAGTAGACAGGTCAATTTTAACCAACTGATGCAGAAAGCAGGTATCAGAATCTGGTATGATAAAGGACGTGACAATAGATACTTTAAGAGCAGCACAGCAACACGATGTGGGGTACTGTAGTGTTTCACCAGATTCCTCTGCTAGCTAAACCAAGAAAAACAGAAATAAATTCAAGTTATGACCTCTCCTAGCACAGCATGATGCATTTAAGAATGCTAGATCCAAGTCCTTGTTTCATTCCAGTGCATCTCATGCAGCATCATTTCCAGAAGGTCCATCCCAGTCCAGTATCTTGGACTGGTACAAAAGCAGCTGTGGGCAGAGGAGAACTGTTACGCAACAGTGCTGCTCTTGTACGTCCCCAGCACTCACAGATCGAGTGCTTCCTAAAAAACAGCTAGTATTTATGCATTTATTAGTCCTTGAAAGAATTTTGTTGCACTGGATTTGCACAAACTGCTGGTGAGTGGGAGTTTTCAGCATTCACAGCACCTGCACCAGTTCAGCTTCAAGCTTAACAACCCATTTGAAAAGCAGCCTTTTTATTTTACTCAGTAACCCCTGGAATTCTCTTTCTTTAGGAAGTGACAACTCCAACTCCTATCTCACCTGTCTGTCTTGTCTGTAGATGTGGAAGGAGCTGCCAGTTCCTCTTCCATCCTGCAAATAAAAGAGTGAAGAAGCGTTTGTAACAGGCCACCCATTTCATGGCAGCAGTGGAGGAGCAGTCGGAGGTGTGAGCCCAGAGCTGGGAGCAGCACTTGCTCCCAGGCTGGAGAAACCTGGCAGTTGCAGCTTTGTCTGCCGTGCAACTGGAAGTAGAGGGGCTCAGGCTGTATCGGACTGAGCCCGGCCAACAGGTCTGCTACCTGAAAATGGGGACCCCCGACCCCTGCCAGCCCACAACCACTGACTCCCACACACTGCAGCTCCCACCTATCCCCGGGCAAACTCCCATCGCGGA
>VWZY01001526.1:49470-62084 GCA_013399075.1 Chloroceryle aenea | reverse complement strand
TGCTCTGGCAGGGGGGTTGGACTCCATGATCTCCAGAGGTCCCTTCCAACTCCTAACGTTTTATGATTCTCTGAGAGACTGTATTCCAAGTCCACTCTCCCAGGATTCTGCAGCAGTGTTAGCACTCAGTACAAGCACAGATTCTCACAGAAGTCTTAACATGTACCTGCTGCTTACAGGTTGGGTTTCCACTTAGTCCTACCAACACACTTAAAAAATAAAAAAACAACCCAACACCAACAAAAAACAACACATAAAAACCCCCTGATTCTGCCAGGTGCCACCACTGCTAAAGGGCTGTAACTGGTCTGAGCAGTCTGTGCTGGGAGGGGTACAAGCAGCTCCCCGGAAGAGCACTGCTTCAGAAGCCCTGCAGGACCCCCCCAGCTCAGTGACCCATGAGAAATGGCAGCAGCAGAGGACAAGGGGAGATGGTTCTTGTCCATGGCATTGAGAAATCGAGAACCAAAAATAACTCAAAGCCTTATGAGCTCTCAACTCAGAAAAGCAGCTTCATATGTCAAGAGTAGGATAGTGAGAGATTAATTCTCAAGACCTGTGATTTTCACCCAGAAAATTAATACCTGTGTAAAGAACATTAATTTGTTCTAGATAACCATGCATGAAAACAGCTGAGGTAGAGCTAATGGAAAACTGAACAGTTTCCAATGAGAAAACATTAAACTGCTTTATTAGAACATCACCCAGTGCATTTCCACAACACCAAGTACATTTAAATATTAGTAATAGCTAAAACCACATCGTTATTTGTTGCATGTTACTATCAAAGCAACGTTTAATGGTTTCTTTTTCAGTCAACTGGAAAACAAACCTGTTTCATAACAGGGGGAATTTTTAACAGTTCTTCCTCCAGACCAGCTCTAGTTGAAAACACTTCCTCATTCTGTTATGCTGAGGAATCTATTCACACTTGGGGTGTCTCTCCTCTTACCGTTAGTGTTGCATGCTTTGTAAAATTCAGTTCATATGACTGGAAGGGGAAAAAAAGGGTTCTCAGATTTGCAGAACAGACAGAGGCCCCGTAAACTGACAGGGTTTCCCCCTGTTGAGTGAAGTCTCCATGCCAACATCTGGTCAGGAGGTTTATTCTCCCCCTGTCCTTTTACTGAAGGGGGGAGGGGTGATGAGACATTGTTTCCACATTTACAAGAAAATAAAGCAAAGAACACTGCTTCTGCTGGGAATGTAGGATAGGGGCATTTAGCACTTAACTGGAGAGCTTTCCTGCCTCCTGTTTCCTCAAACTGTAACACTAAAGTGTCCTAAGGAGTGATTTTCATCCTCCTCTTACAGATGCCACCGTGACATTGCACGTGCTTGGCCATTCCAGGACAGTTCATAACTCTAAGTGAAAAATGCTGTTGTCTTTACAAAGCACTTAATTCCCCTTTTACAGAGGAGTAAAACCAAGGCACAAAGCAGTGACAAGACTTCTTCAAGGTTACCATGCAGGTCAATAGCAGAACCAAGAAGAGCTGCCACACTTCCCAGTGCCTGGACAAAGACACCAAGACCACTTTAAACTTCTCATATATTTTAAACTCAGGAAACACAGCAAGGTCTATTTTCAGCTAGTGTAAGATGACAAGCTTTAGTACAAAAGCCTGTCCCATAAAGTTCTATTACTTTTCCCCAGTCAGGCTACTTTCAGTTATCTATCTTTGGCACCCACGCCAACCCGTTAGAAGCTAAGTGATCCCAATTTCCTTACCTCATTCTTCTCACTATTAAAATATTTAAGTAATCACTTAAAGATTTTAAATGAAGACTTAATACTCATTTTCCCAGCCTCATCACTGCTAAATAATGAGAGCAATTATCCCTTTTCTAGTTACAATACCTTTACACACAACCAGAAGTTTTGTCTCCTCTCTCTGCTGTATGTTTACAGACCTGCTACAAATCCAACAGTAAACAACTTTCCACCCAACTGAAATTCAAGGAATGAAACTTGAACAATTGTTTCTGTGAATGAATGGACCAAATATGAGTAAGTGGACAGGTTACAGAAGAAAGAAAAGAGCATCTCTAGGAGTCTGTAGGACTACCCTAGCCATACTGGAAGGGATCTTGCAGGCAGTATAGAGAGGGAAGCTGAGAAAGAAAGTCCAGCCACTTCTGTAAAACTGGGCATTCCCCATTCTGTGCCCCCTCCCTGAAGAACTTACTCAAAGGCATGAGGCCAGTGCATGAGGTACAAGTCCAGGTAATCCAGTTTCAAATCTCCAAGAGTTTTCCTTAGCGCTGGCTCTACGTCTTCTGGGTGGTGTTTGGTATTCCAGAGCTTTGATGTTACGAACAGGTCCTCCCTTTTAATAACCTTTAAAAAAGGGAGGGACCATCATTTACTGGAACAAGTTCTGAAAGAGAACTGCAGCAATTCCCCAACTATTAGCGTGGAAGCAAAGAGAACCATTTACATTAAAACCAAAAGTAATACACATAACCTACAAATTAAACCCTTCAAAAATATACTGGATGGAGAAGAGTGAGAGAAATACACACACTGGCAAGTCCTAAAGTATATCAAATACTTGGCAGCTTCTTAGAAGTTCTGAAAAACAAGACATACTTTCCCAGACTTCCCAGTTCAAGGGTTAAAGCCATTACTAAGTGTGGTGTGGCCAAAAGACAGATGACTCATTCACATGTAAATTTTGTCATTTCTATTTAACAATTCAGATATCCTAGGCACAACCTGCTAGCTCACTGTATTCATCACAGCTTGTAAACCCAGAATGCTTCTTATGGAGGGACTGTGGGAAAATAAACAGAAGTTTCCCAAACCTCTGCAGTTGAATTTCTAGGTTCTGGAAGGAACACACTGAGTGCCTTGTGCCCAGGACTGGGAGAGAGAGAGACCTGGATATTAAACAGATAGAGAGCTGGTTAACTAGGAAGTATAAGGTGCAAAAGGAAGATCATATTTGCTGTGTGCTGAAGCACAGACACCATCAGCAGCCACTTCTCGCTGTTTACGTGTGACCAAATCTCACTCAAGTCTGGACTCTGCAGAAGCTGTGATGATTAATTGGTTATTTCTCTCCTCCAACCATCCATTTTTCTCTGTGTTTCACATATGGCTGATGTGTTCAAAAGGAGAAAGATGTTTAAGACTTTCTAAGTTAGCTAACAGGAACTGAGCAAGAGAGTCCCAGGCCTCCCGTTATCAGTTACCATATCTAGTAGGAAGGAATTCTTGGGGCAAGCTGAAAACAGCCTCTCTGGAGCTCACCACACAACAAAGAGATTGCCCTAAAGCCAGGGAGAGAGCAGCAGGAAAGCAGGAGCATAAGAACTTTATTTCCATGGGCTGTGGAGGTAATCCTGACTCCCTGGGGATAACAAGAGCAAGGGAATGAATTTTAACATTCCACCTCAGGTCATCCATAGGAATCCCTGTCACATCCCATTAGATTTAGGCCATGGCCTCTCAGGTGCAGGCCCTAGAGGCACAGATACCAAACTTTCAAATGCAACATTTGGGGCGGGGGAGAAAAAAAATAACATAACACCTATTTTGTCTCTAACCAGAAGACCCCCAGTCACTGAATTTGCTGTGGCTACTCACCAGTGCATGCTATTCTAGCCTGGCAAACTAGAGTTACTTTTCACAGAAATCACAGTAAATATCTTATATTCTAACTACTGATTCTGGGCCCCTCCACTTTTTGAACACCCAAACTGGGATACTTTGTGAGGGGGAAAGGGCTGGGGAAGGAAATTGGAAAACAAGGCATTTTCTTTAGCTACCACGAAAATATTCTTGACAATCTTTTCTCCTGCTGACAGCCCGGAGAGAACAGCCTCTTCCATTCCTGCTCCTGGTTAATAACAGAACGGCTGGGATAGCCCAGGAGGAAGAGCCACAAATGATAACTTTCCAACCTACTTCCAGGTCCCAGGTGTACATTTGGATACAACAGAGTCAGCAGGGCGATTCTTGGGGTTTTACCTTGCTGGGCCCAAGGCATTCCTGGAAAGCCTCACCAATCTCTGCTTCATTGCTGTAAGCTGCTGCGCAGTCGATGTGCTGATAACCCACACTCAGGGCGTGCTTCACTGCCTCCTTCACCTGCAACCAGAAACAGGTCACCCAACACAAGCACTGAAAAAGGACACTGGACTGGGGGGGGAAATAATAAAAAATTAAGAAATTAAAAGTGTTAGGGACTTAGGAACACCCCCAAAGTACAGACCTAGAGAAGGTCACGAGGCTCAAACTGAATAGGTGCTCTGTGGCACAGCCTTTAGGAGCCAAGAGCCTGTTGCCAGCAGAAGCTCCAAGAGTAACAAGAAGCTGGACCACACACACGGACCAAGAGCTCACCACACAGAACTGGGATTCATTCTTAACTACAGTTGTCATACTTTTCTTAAAATGAGCCTTATGAAGGAGTTTTCAAATAAATCATGGCTCAGAAGACAAAGTTTCTGGAACTAACAGACCAATCTGTCAATGCCAGTCAAGCCTGGAAAACATCTGCTCTCTCCCAGTAAAGGAAGAGCCTGGTTTCTAATTCCAGAACTGCCAGAGTTTATGTTTGGTTCAACTGCTAACACTTCATTTCCAAGACTATGCTATTTCATAGCACATTTTTCCTTCAGGTCTCATTCTCAATGTTTGCACAATGGCAGCACTCACAATGCTGCTGAATCTTATCCCCTGGCCTGCAGAGAATCTCCTGATGATGCTCCCAACTTTGCACGTTCCACATCACTGCCAACAGCAACACGTGCCTTGCAAGAACCAAGAACTGCTGCAGATTTCAGCGTTGTCATCATCTCCCTTAGGTTGATGAGCATTAAATAAAATCTATTTCATTTAACTTCCAGTGGGCAGTAAGCACTTTTACACTATCCACCTGAAGTGCTACAGTAAGAGTATGCCTTATCTGTCCTTGGATTTCTGAACATTGCTGTACAGGCTGTAAATGCCTCTGTGTAAGGCTTGATGCAGCAGGCTCCTGCTGGACAGACAGAGGTTATGTCTCTCTTGTCAAGAGATTAAAAAGGGTGTCCACTAAGGCTAGAGAGAGATTGGTTTCTTTCAACTTAATCAAAATACCAGCATTTTCAATTTTAAAGCTGACAAAAATATTAACACCACCAGTTAAAGTTGTGTAGAGTCCTGCTTTCAGATGCTACAGAAAGACGAGGGGGAATCAAATGTGAAAAAGATCCATCTTCTACTGGTGGAATTGATTTGTTTTTCTCGTCAAGAACTGCAGTAAAGGCAGACACAGGATATACTCTGACTGCATGCTTTGGCATTTTGAGAAGAAAACCGGGGTGTAGACCAGTTTTGAGAAGAAAACTGGAATGTCTAGTAGACCAGTTTCCCTTAGCCAGAATGACAAAGCACTTTGTTACAGCCATGAAGCAAGCTCTTCCTTTCTCTAGCAGGATGGTATTTACAGTCCTTGTTTAACTTTGACAAGGACATTCCTTAGAAGGTCACTACAAAGTCAAGGTCGTGGTAATTCTGAAATCACTTGAGATGTATTAAAAGCTTTTCAGACTCAATATCCACTCTCTAAAAAGGTGAGAGTCGTGGAGCTGAAGCAGAAAGGGAAGGAAAAACAGCGGTGCTCTTTGTCTGTACTAATCCCCCATTTCCTCTATTAGGATGGTAATTTATTTTTTTTTAAATCCAAATAGGCACAAAATTTGCCATAAAATGCAAATAGGCACCACTGACAGAAAACCAGGGCTAAGGCATGGCATGCACGTCTGTGCAAAGAAGCAAACAGGAGGCTGTATTTCTGGATCAGCATGTTTTGATACATTTCTAGCACTGAAAAACTGGGACTAGGCATTTAAGTAAGGTTTGGATTTGGGCAAAATCTGTAGTCATGTAAACTGCTCTCGGCCTACTGACACATTCCAGTGTAAACTGAGAGCTCCTGTTCCACACAAAGGCAAACAATCGAGAGAAAATGTGCAAAAAGCATTTCCAGAGCAGGGAAAAAAACAAATAAACAAATAATAAGAGATAGATGCAAATTCAAGATGAGCACTTTGTTTTAATACACGGTGTTGTATGTTTGAGATTCTATTCAGGCATGTACATGCATTTCCTGGGGGCAGAGGAAAAAAAAAGACAACAGAAGCAATTAGAAATTTCATATGCCTCTGGATATTTGGTGTGATGTAACAATAGTGAAAGGATCCTTCAGAATTTCCTTACATTCTTTAGCTGAGCCTGTCAGTACTGCTAAAGGAGCAGCACTGGCAGACTAGTACTGAAGGAGGAATTACTGAGTTCATTTTGCATTAGGGAACTTGAGTCACAGAGGTGAAGTGTGATTCACCAACCCAGCATCCTATAACTACAGCAGTCAGTCTGCAAGGGTCTCGAGGCATCACCTAGTCTATCCTCATGCCCCACAGCAGGGCCAGCTAAGTCTAAGCTACTCCTACACTCATTTGTCAAAACCCTTCTTGTAAGGGACAGTCTATTCCAATATCCTATTCCTCAGACATGAAATTCATAACTTCCCCTCTGCAAGAGATTCTTGTCAGTCTGGAAGGTACCAGCACACCTCAAACCTCTCTCAACCATGTAACCGTAGGCACTTCCATCCTTCAACACAACTCACCCTTCCCAAACCTTGCATTGCTGTTGCTGCTGTCTCATCAGCTGGTTCATGCTTATCTTGAGTGGTTNGGAAGAAGGAACACGCATTGCTAACAATCACCAGCAGGTTCAGAAACAGAACCTGTAGGTCCCCATCCTGTTACTAGATTTCCAGTTCTTCACTTTGCTCATCACAAGGTGAAAAGCTAACAAGCCATCTTCTTCATACCTCCAAGCAACACAGAGATTAGGTGACTAGGGACACCTAGTTCTGTACAGCCCCAAGCTATTACAAAGAGGCTTTAACAGTTCCAGTCCATAATACTTAGAAACAAAAAGCTCTGACACCCTCCCCTGCTTCCAGCAAAGCTGTCAGATTTTAGCAGTCCAAGTACATTTGCTGATGGGAAACAGAAACAGAGGAGATCATCAGTCCACAGGATATCCAGATGCAATAGGACCAGAACACGGGTGTTGCTCTACCACAGGTTGTACATACTGCACTAAACCTGCTGAAAAGGAGCTCACAGCACCACCTAAGTAATGCCAGCTTCAGAGTCACTGCTCCCTAAAATAAAGTTTTGCCTCTTATCCTTCAGGTGTTGAATTCAAGGCCCTCTCCCTATACCAGCAGCAGTGGGTTTTGTGCCTGTAATGAGGATTCTCTATGTTGTCTAACAGGCTTTTCCAAGAACTGAAATGTCTCCTCCACAGCTGCAATCCTGTCACAAGACACTCAGTCCAACTGGTTTGCTGAGCTACACATTTCCTCTTCAGCTTCTCTGGTTTCACACAGAAATACAACTTCCCTAAGCCCTGTGTCTCTCTTCCAGATGGAACCAGCATCTACCACAGCCAGGTTAAACTGCTCATCAGGTGGGGATCAATCCTCCAGGCTGAAATCACAGCCCACTTGAGAGAAGAGAACAAAGCATCAAAGGATTACAGATAATCAAGCTTTAATATTAAGCAAAAAAATCAAATCATGCTGCTGATATTCTTGATGCTCCTGTCTGAATGGACTTCTCTTTGAACTCATTCACGCTGCCAGTTCATAAGTTTCTGTCCTGTGTTCCCTTCCATTCAACAGTCCTCCATCGTGTTCCTCTGGTAACACAAAACAAATTTCTCTTCCAGCATTTGATCGTGTAAGCTGGAAAACATTCTGTGATCTTAGACAATCTCCAAAGCAGATTTAGAGTCAGTAATTTCCCCATCTCTTCTTCTTACTGTCTAGGAAACTAAGGGCAGCAATGATGCCTTTCTACTGGACTGCTCAGAGCTGGCTACAAGGTCAAGAGTTGTTTAGGATCAGCAATAATAAAGAGATTACTCAAGAGAGTAAGGTCAAGACTGAAAAGCAGCTTGGCAAAGAAAATAATTACAATCTGCAAAATACATACCTGAAATAATTTAAAAGCCAGCCACTTCCACTCTTGCTTCTAATGCAGCCCTTGCACAAAAGAGCTTTTGATAAACAGCCTCCACTTGGGAACTGCTACACTAAATATAACCAGTGATAATTCTTCTGCTTCTCTGGGTTTTTGGCCCTCTGTCCTGTCTTGAATTCATAATTACAATTACTCTCCCTGAACTACATCAAGTCCTTTTAAGGGTAAATTGTTTGGACGCTCTGCCAAATTCCTAATATGCTTCTGAATTTTCAAGAGTGATAACCAGGAATTTATTTATTCGATAGGAATAGCAGCAACTCCTTTAACTCTGGCCATTTTCACTGCCCCTTCTCGATTTTGCCTTGAATACATTCTAGGAGTAAGTCTTTGAAGACAGTAGATGCTTCACAGAAGTGACTCCCAATGACTTTCACAGGACCCCGGAGGAGACAGCTGGATCCTGTGTGGGATTCAGCTGCTAGAAGTGCTGCTTACTATGGCAAAATCCAGCTGCATTAGGTTGAAATTATGCAGAAGCAGGATTTTTCCTGGTTCTTTTATAAGACTGATGTTTCCTCAGAACAGTTAGTGCAGAAAGTAAACACCACATTCGTATTTTGTTTGTTTAGTTTCAGGCATTTGTTTCAGACAATGCACGTTTAACTGCTTTGGGTGTACAGAAACTAATCCATTAAGTTCCTGCATGGTAATAAACATAATTCAGCTGTCAGTTCATGTGTTAAGTGGCAGAGCTGAACATTCATCTCTGCCCTCATTTAAGAGGTTGACTGAGCTCTCACACCAACTTAGCTTCCACATTAGCACAGCGTCTATTCCCAACAGATCCACTGTCCTGACAGTTGTTTGGACAGGAAGACCAACAACAAAATGCCTCTGAATAGATTTAATTTTCATAGCTTGTTTCCCACCTTTTCTTCTAGCTGGCACGACAGAATAGCACCTTGAGAAGGTGCTATTTTAATTTCCCCTCTCAGCCACAAGCACAGTGTCACCCGACGTACTCCAAAAACCATCACTAAGCTAAGGCAAGAGTAGCAGCAAGACAGAAAACATTTACTGCAGACATGCAACAGAGCACGTAGCCCGAAAGGCATTAAAACAACCACAGCAGCCAAGAACTGCACTGAGCAAGGGATGGGGCCTTTCCCAGCAAGATGTGCCATCTCTTCCCCCAACAATTTATCTTTCAGCTTTATGAAACAGAAAGGAAGACAGACAAGGGAGAGGAATGCTGCAACAGGAGGCATGGGCTATGCGTGCAAACATTCCCACGGGCAGTTTGTGGTGACACACGGAATTGTCTCCAAGTGTCCTGTTTGCCAGTCCATTGCATCTAGAAGCAGGCTGATTGTCTAATGACACATGAGTCTTAACTTCAGTTGAAAAGCAGGACAACCCAAGCAAGCTCTTTGTTTTTCTGCTGACGTTGGCTGACTGCTAGAACAGGACTTAGGACAAGAACAACTCCAGTTCTTGCCTCCCAAAGTAATGCTTTCAGCAGAGTCATCGGGCCAGGAGAGAGAGCTGTCTGGTCAAAGTGGCAGCCTGAGGCTGTACCAGTCAGGCATCACAGCACAGCCACTGCGTTCTCCCTGGCTCACCCCACTCACTGCTCTCTCTGGATTCACCTCCCAGAGCAGCACTGCCTGAGCCCTGGCCTAACAAGTCTTAAGGGATCTGCTGCTGCTGCTTTTGTGCCCTAAAGCTTTAGTCATGCAAACACATCCATCCATTCCACCGACTGCAGTGGACCCAGGACTGAAACCATTCAAGCGAAGGATCCAGGTCTCAGCCCTAGGATCTTCAAAAAAGGTGCACAAAACACAGACACTGACTGAGAGCACACTATTGGGTTATTCTCTGCTTACTTGGCCACGTTCACTTTTCCAAGTTCCTAGTCCTATCAGAGGCATCTTCTGCCCAGTGTGGAGCGCAACGAAGCCGCATGCTGCTGACATTTTTGCCTGGAGAAGAACAGAAACAAATGGGAGTTTTGCAGCAATTCAGTAATTTGCAACAATTTACCCTTTTTATGCAAAATAAATAAATAAATAAATAAATCGTAGAGGTCCCATGGTGCTAGAATAAAGATGAAGCAGGTTCTTTATTGTTTTTACTGGCACAGAGGAGATGAATAGCTACCCTGGGGAGTAGAAAACAAGCTCTTTCCTCTTCCTTCTTAATCTCTGTTCTCCTTTACAATGCAAAGGCTTAAGATTTCTCAGAGCTGGGAAGTACAAAAAGAAGCATTCTGCAACAGCATACAACCCAGAGGAGAGCAGGTGAGGGGAAAACTTTTATTTTTTAATTAGCACTAAGCACTAATGAGGCAGAAGGGATCATGAGATGTTTGTCTGCCCTTATGCAGAGTAATTCCATAGGACTTCTGCCCTGTCCTTCTCTTCTACCAACTCGCTACCAGCTGGCTCAGGAACCCAGCTCTTCATTATGCTGTGGTTGGGGAGAAACATTTTGCCAAGACCAGCTGGTGCAGGTTAAGGTTTGAAGATCTGATACAGGCAGGATTTTAATTGGGATGATGAAGGCATTGCACAGAAAAACACAAAACAAAACAGTAACATCCCAAAGTACATCACTGCTGGAGGATTAGTCCCATTTTTTTATGCCACACAGGCACTTTGTGACCCTTGAATCCAAATTTTCCCCAAGAGCTGAACCACACCTCATTATCAGGGCTGTTGGGCATTGTGAAGAGAACTTTTTTTTTTAATAAAGTCATCTTTCTATCAGAAAGGAGTGTTTCCAATGCATCCCAACAGCCTCACCAAGGACATTTCTGGTGAAACTGTTAAGAAGAAATCACATTTGGGATGGGCTCCAAAGCTGGATAGCTGTTTTCAGCAGAAGCTGAGGAAGCTGCTTCCCAAGTTCAGCTGTGTCCAAACACATTAATGTTATTTGTTTAAAAAAAACACCAAAACAAAACCAAGAGTGGAGGCATGCGATGCTGGTTACACAGCTGACTATGTAGCAGGAATGGATGTTTTCAAAGCAGAGCATTCACATAAAGCACTAACCTCAAATAGCTCTCCCTTCTCCAGGGTGTTGTAATTTTCCTCAGATAATTAAGGCCCCACTGATGGATGCCTCCACGCAGAATGTTCATCTTTTCCATTTCTTGCCTAGTTTCTCAAACCATGCTTTTGTACATTACAGCAGACACCAAAGAGCACACTTGTTTGACAGACATAATAGAGCAGCTGGGGCAATCCTGACCCAAGGACCATTGTACCCCAAGGAGCTGGTGATCCATGCAACAGTTAACAGGAGTGGGTCCAAGCTTGTCTTGTGCTGGCCTCCAGGTACAAGGTGGCCTTCGGATACAGTCCACGGCTGCAGGATAAGTTCAGCAGCTGGTTGTGTCAGGGTAGCCTGCAAGGGAGCTCCCACTGGGTACCTGTGATTACACCACCTACATGTCCTTACCTTTATCTAAAAAAGGCAGGATGTTCTCATGTGAGATCCTTTATTTGGCAAGAAAAAGGATGAAGAGAGTTGTTTTGCTGTAAGAGCATCCCCAATAGCTCAAAGGACTGCAAGAGGGTAACCCCTTCTATGGGCAGGGTCTGCACAACCTGCTGCACGGGATCAATGCTGCACAGCTTTGGGTTCCAGCACCTGGAGGAGTGTAAGACTATCAACACTGCCCTCTTTCTTTAGAGGGTTAGCCCTAACAAAGGCCATTTGAGATGATACTTTACAGAGTCTGAGGATTGTAACAGACCAGCACCTCCTGGTCCAAAACAGCTGTTAAACTGGTGGCTCGGGATTTGCACCACGACGTAGTAAGTCCGGATGTTCGTGCTGAATGCAGACATCACTGAAACAGACTGGGAGTACACATCTACGTTTTGTGTCAGGGAGTCAGAGAAGAAAGTGACAGTGACAACATTATTCTCTTCCATTCCAAATTTACACAGCAATGTGGTAGCCTGCTGCATGCAAGTAGATGCTTTTTAACCTGAATGGAGATGTCTGCATAAAGGCATCTCCTTAGGCACCACGATACCATGGCACACTCAGGCTTTTTGATTCACAGTGGCCTATACCACAAATACAACCCAGCCATATGGTTTACACAAGCACGTTACACAATCACGTTAACACTTCAACCCAGAAGACAAGGTACGTGTCTAATCAATAACTAGCATCAGCACTTTTTTTCTTTTAAGAACCATTGTACTTCCCATAGCACCGTTGTACATTAACAGTGCTGCAGGATGAACTACAGCCTCTGGAAGAGTAGCAACACACCAGAATTAGAAACGCTGGAAGAAAACACACTAATTAATATTTTCCACTCACATTCTTCCCTTAACAAAGGGATGCAAGAGAACTCCAGTGTCTGCTAGACACTATTATTTGGTTCATTAAAAAGCTGGAAGCCAAAAACAAAAAGAGAGAAACAAACTAACTCCAGACAAGATGTGGTTTTGGCTTANGGGTCCCTTTGGAGGAAATAAGACAATCAAGTAAATCCCGCAGCAGGGAGAGTTCCTGCGGGGGCTGGAGCAGCCGGTCCCGCTGTCACCGGCGGTGTTTGAGCCCCGCACCGCGGGGCTCCCCGCGCCCGGGAC
>VWZY01001526.1:24740-36350 GCA_013399075.1 Chloroceryle aenea | reverse complement strand
CCCGCGCAGCCGCCCGGCGGGAAGCGGCTGAGGCCTGAGGGGCCCGAATCGTCCGGCCCCGGCTGCTGCTGGGACGGCAGGTCAGAGCTGGCCTGGCGGGGCTGCTGGGTCTGCGGGTGTCCCGTTTAGTTTCGGCCACCCCTCTGATGTCGTTGGACGCCCCGTTTCCTTTGAGTACTGGTGACGGGGGGACTCGAGCTGTGAGGGGAAAACTGCCCCCCTGTGATGCTCACCCTCGCTGGTGGTACCGTTCNTTGTCATATGATTAAGAACAAAAGGGTGGAACTATAAAATCTGCTACTTGGATGTACTCAGCCTTGTCTTTAATCTTTGTATTCCAAATGATTATGCACATTGACTGTAGAACTGAAAGCACATGACTGTGGCCTTCAGGTTATGCTACCACTGTTTAGCTTTGTGGTTACAGGTGGCTTGTAATAAAGTCCTGAACCTCAGAGTTGAGGATTTGGGTAAGGAGCTGTTGCCTAGCAGTACGAGGTAGAACTCTGTCATCTTTATGTATCTGCAAAGATTAAACTCTTCAAGGCCAAGACCTCACATCTAATTCCAGCTCCTCAAGTAGTAAACAAGTTATGCCCTGCTTAGAGTAAGTAATAACAAACTTGAGGCTCAAGGCTACTTAACATGAGTCAGAAGTGAAAGTTGCACTCATTGAGACTTGTCTTGTGCAGTTAAAAACAGACTTAAGGCTAGAAAACTTTCTGCCAAATACTGCAGTAAATACCCAAATAGTGAAATCCCTGGGTTCTTGCTGAAGTGCCAGCAAATCTTCCTGAAGATACAGGAAAGTGATGCTTAGTACTTAAAATCCAAATGATTCTGAAGATGGCAAGTGAGGTTAACATCCAGGGTGGCACAGGAGCGTTCTCTATAGCATACGGTTCAAGGTAAGTGCATTAATACCGGGCAGCACGATTGAACACCAAGTTACCTTTTTCATTGAAACTCTCTCCTAGCAAATGAAAAGGAGAAAAGCTGGGGGGCTAATCTAATGTAACATTTACCCCTCTTGTACCTGGCTCTCGTAGCCTTGAAGTGCTATGCAGTTGCTTACAGCAGGTCTCTGCTGAGTGGTAACATGGTTGAGTCCTGGGGGGGAGGGTGACTGTACCCTGATGATGTGGCCCAAGGGACTCCTCTTCCTGAGGAGTGGCCTCTGCTTTGACGGGGCTGTTAATCATATGTTATATAATGTGGCATTAAGTCCCGGGGACTCCGGACTGCATGGCAGATGAGGCTGTTCTGTGCCCGGACTGAGGGCTGTCGTGTTAATGACCAAGTTCAGCTCCTTGCTACGATGCAAGTCAACTTTCTCAGACAAAAACCCAGCGCGTTTAAAGGGAACAGGCCATACTGGGCTGGTATGGGAGCCATTACTGCCCCCAAGGCAGAGGAGCCTCCGCGGAGGCACCGCGGATCTGAGNGTCTGGAAGCAGCACTGAATACCCTCCAACAGCACGGTTTTAATACCTCCTGCCTTTTAAGTATCCCAATAGTTGTGTTTGTGCGTTATATTTCCCTGTTTTTGAAATAGCTGCTGAAGTAGCTGTTAATTTAGAAATGAAATTTGTGACTGAGAAAAACATCAGGTTGTAATTGGTCTGCTCATGTCTGCTTGGAGTTGTTAGGCTGAGATGCTGCTACCAGCATGGATCTCACCATTGTAGTCCCTGGTGAGTGATGGCAGTGTGGAAACTGAGAACGGCTGAGAAACAAAATACTTGTGGGCTAGAAGCTGCATTAGAAGTTTGCACTCAAGGGTTGACTGTGGGAATTAATGCAATTAATTCTTTTTTTAATTAATACTATTCTTCAGACCTGTGAGGCATTCGTGGGAACATTTGCCATGTTGACATTTTAATGTTTCCAAGAGTGTAAGACCCAAAATGAGTAACAGGTAAAAATTCTTCAAGGAGTCTGGGTTTGTTTCTTGGCTTAAGCTCAATTTCTATTCACATGTGGCTCGGTCCATTAAGTGTTGCAAGGCTTCCACCCCACTCCTACTATCCTGATATCTTAGGTGGAATTTTTATCCCATTCAAACAATTATAATCCTTATTTATCGAGAATCATATTTTTTCATGTTCCAAGTTGCAGATTGTTTTTTCATTACAGCTGTGAACTGGCTTTGCTCTCAGGATCAGTGGGGTGCTGCATTCCCCGGTGAGGTAGAAACACATCAGCAGCTCTTCAAGAGCTGTGGTGAAGTAGCCCTGACATCCCCCATCGGGTGGTGTGGCAATGGTCCTGTTTGCTGCAGTTTCACAGGCAAAAGCTTTAGGTACTGACTTGTCTGATCTTACTGAAGACTGAGTTAAAGTGGAAGGAAGTTATTCTATGCATTGTGTTCTTCATATATTATCTCAAATTCAGACTGCTTGCTTCCTTACTTTCATGATAGAAACCTGTAAGCTTTCAGAGAACAGCATTTGTATAGGAGCACTAGGATTTTTTGTGTGTAAAACTTCATAGACAAGTTCTAGACACTGCATTTGTATATGGGGCTTTTGATATTTGACATACACAAAACCCAGTAACGGTTTGGTTCTGCATCTTTTTATTATTTCAAAAATGAATAGTTATTTTCAGATGCTTGTAAGAAAAAAAAATAGTGATGCTGAAAGAATTAATGCTTCGTTATAAAACAAGGTCCTCACTGGGCTTGAAAAATACTGTAAAAAGTGACTAAACTTAAAGTACTGTTTTCTTATGCGCTCCAACCTTTTTATTGGGCCTTTGATGAACAGGTCACTGGATTGTCCAACAAATCAATACAGTTCAAAGAACAAGAGCAAGTAGCTTACATGTCACAGGTATTGCAAAACGATGCACTTTAATTAGGAAGATAGGCTTACAAAAGCCCCGTGACTGTAGGTTTAGTAGTGTTACACATCAAGGCAGACATGTACTGATGATGTTAAAACAATGGAGTTCATCACATTAAGCTTTAAAAATATATATATCTCTCTCCTCTGAAATTTTGCATGGGTCTGATGTTCAGCATTAAATGACAGTCTGGAGGAGAAATGCTGCAAGTTTTTTTGCAGTGCTCCTGCACAAGAGATGTGCCCCTGGTAGGCTCCTCTTGCCACACCTAGTGATGATGGCTTTGGGCTTTCATGTGAAACTTGGCCCTTTCACCTGAAACTTCAATCAGTGTATGGATTTAGGGGACATGTGTCAGAACTTAGAACATCCCGGTGCAAGATACCGTCTGGCCACGGGGCAGTGAATACACATCTGTGAATGTACACGGAGTCATTAAGGTTGCACTGTCCTCTGAAAGTGAGCCTGGTGGGTTCATGTTCCGTGTTCAACAGCAGCTTGGCTTTGAAGTATCTGCACTGACAGGTGATATTAATGTCCTTGGTCAAGAGAGAAAAAAAAGTCTTTCATTTACACTCAAACTTTTATATAGCTAATCAAATTCACTTTTCACCAAAAATAAGCTTATTTTTCATTTTTATTACTGTAATTTATATATTTTGGAAGGAGAGACTTGAAATATTGATGCAGAGGTGAATTACTCAGGAAGACTAGCAGAACAATACTGGAAAAAGGGTTATGCCATGAAATCCAAACCTAAAACTAGCTCATTCCTTTAAAAGGACCAGGATCTTTTATGCATTCATAGAAACACTACTAATTCTGCATAATTTAAGATTCTATAGACTATTTTTAACCTGAAAAATCCCCCACCCCTTCCTGTCTTTAATTTACTTACAGAAATTCTCCTATCCCATGCTTTGTTTTAATTTCCTTTAGGAAGTGTTTGGGGAAAATAAACCATGCAGGTAGTAAAACCAAAATTAAAAACTGAATTATGTACAAAAATAAAAGAAAAAATCTATAATGCATTTCTCATTTATGTACTATCAATGAATGACAGTTATGTAACTTTTTCAGGAAGTTGCCATTTAAAACACTTTCCATCACATTTTGCACCTTGTGGTGTGTGATTGGAGAGATTTTAAACACTCCACTAAAATATCTTGCTGTCCATTTTATGATGAAGTATTTCCTTTTTTGTTACTGTTGTTTCCCCACCATCTTTTCCATAATTTCAGTTATCTTAGAGGAAAAAAACTACGTTTTCCACCTAGAGTACATTTTGCATTTCCCCCCCTGGGGAATGTGGATATCTATCTCTTTTCAATCACAGACAGAAAAACACATTTATGTTCCTTGCTTCTTTCTGTTTCCTCCTTGGAAACCTGGAAGGGAAGTGCTCTGCTTGCCTGCTGAAGCAAAAGTGATGGATGCTCCATCACGGGATCTGTGATAGGACAGGAAGCCAACTTAACAGCAAAACAAGGTCTTGTGAATACAGCTGTCTGGTGTGGGAGGTGGACTGGTGCAGGCTGAGGTGGGAGAGCTAGAGCTGGTTCTCTGCTGCAGGAAACAGTGGAAGAATGGTGGAACTGTTGCTGCTTAAATCTGTATTCAAAGCTGCTTTTCTGAAATGTACTTTTTGCACGAGGCTGAACAAAGAGTGCTGATTCTGATTTATTTCTGTGGTTTGAGCCATTTCAAGTCACTGCATTTTCCAGTAATTTAGCCATTGGTAAGAGTACACCACTAACAATTTTGGTCACAAATGAACAGAAGATGATGGCTACTGTAGTGCATGAGGGAAAATCTGCTCCTGACCCAGAGGAGGCCAATCTAGCCCTAAAAAACCCACCCCAACACCAACAAAGCCCCCAACTTACAAAACTCAGACAAAGCCCCAAGAGTGCACTGCTCTCAGACGGGGGGCTGGTTTTGTCTGACACTGATTTATACAGCAACCCATCTTCAGTCTTACAGAGTTTAGAGGAAGACAGGATTGTTGCAAGCCACCCTTTTTTAGGATAAGGCAATATCAGGAATTCAGTTTGCCAAACTCTTCTTCACACCCCAAAGACAAACCAGTGTTCACTTGCTCACCTCTGAGATGGAACTGATACACCTGGTACAGAAGAACCCAAACCAACCAACCACCCCCTAAAGTGTTTTCTGAAGCACTTTTCCCTTCCTGAGCAATCTTCTGATGGCTGCTTGCTCGTCTGATGAGATTGTGCTTTGCATTTCATTGCTGCTTTCTGTCACACCTTTAATCTTAATAAAAATCTCAGTTTTGTTCAAGTTAATGAAGTAAAAATAAAACATTTTAATTAGTGGAGATGAATGATAAATACTATTTGCATAAAAAAAATTAGTTCTCCACAGACTATTAGTTTGAAATGCACCAAATATCTTGTTGATAAAACTGAATTCAAGGTCAGGTAGCCTTTAATTTATTTATTAATTAATGTTCAGCTCTTCAATACTTACCCTGCTGGTTATTTTGAAGAAAAAAAGAAGATATGTTAATAAATGTTTAAAAACTAGGATTTAGAAAAAAACTTGTCCAAAACTGTAAAATATGAAGTAGTAAATCTATCCAAGTATTGGCAATCACATGTTGTGACATTTTCAAGTGCTGGAAATGAGAACATCTTCACAATGCCTCAGGACCTAGGAATGATCTGTTCCTCACCGAATCGAGTCTTGTCCCAGGAGATGAGATAAGTCAAACAGGTTCTCAGCTGTCAGCTTTGTAAGACAGAGGCCATTCTGCTCCAGCCAGCATGGAAAGAAGATTACTGGTTGCAGCTGTGGATCTCCGAGACCTGGCCACCAGCCTCTAAGAACCCGTTTGCTTCAAAGTTACACCAGCAGCAATGGGTAAGTTATTAAACACTTGAACCCTGCCAGAAGCACAAAGAACAGATGTGCCCTTACCCTGACTCGGTATTCACCAATTTGCTTTAACAAACAAGAATTCCAGGACTTGCAGGTATTACTTTTACTGAGGGAAAATCCCTCCAGTCTCAGTTACAGACACTGGACACCTTCAACTCTTGTTGCTGCAAGAGCAGAGGGAAGAATGGAAGTGCATTGTCATGTGCTTCTTGTTAAATGACACTGTGAAGTTACCTGGGAAAGATAAACACTTGCTAGATATCTATAATACACTGTATGTTTTAATTTGTACTACCTCAGGGGAGTTGCCATTGTAGTTCAGTAATTTCTGGGACTGCTGACTTTGTCATTTTCAGGTAAGACATTTGGTCTCAGGCAGCTCCCTATTCTCAGGATGTGAAATCCCCAGTGATGGATTCTACGTTAACATCTTACCTCTCCACACTGCACTGTTTAAATAAAGACACCACCAAGGGTTACTTACAACCTTGTGTGTTTTATTCACCAAAATGCCTCACGAAGAGAAATAAATCACAATGAAATGCTATTGAAATGACATGGCTGTGGTGATTGTGTAAGAAATCGACTAAGACAAAATATCAAGTATTTATTAGAAATCAACCTCAACATAGCAAAATATTTTCCTTTAAATAGTATTGTAAAAAGATAAATCTGATTTTATTCTGTATTTATTTTAAGAGAGTAAGGTTTTGTCTATGTTATTAATATGAACCATTAATTCAAGTCCCTGTTAAATTACAGTTTAGTTGGAAAGTTCTGGAAGGTCAACCAACATTTCACCCAGAAGTAATTCTATAGCAAACAGAATTAAAAAAAAATCATTATTTTACTTGCTTAAATGAAAAATCACAGTACCCTTGTCACACAGTGAGTCAGGTGTCTGCCTTAGTCACATGTGTACAAAGCCGGGACGGCAACAAAGACTTTTTTGTAACAGCAACTGCACCAAACCCACCCCCATCACACGCTTGCTGCGTGGCTCACAGGAACAGGGAGCTGGTAGGCTGAGGGTTGATTGTGCCAGGGAGGGTACAGGCTCTGAAAAGCGGCATCAAGCGGTGCCAGGGTGAGGGCAGCCTTAGTGTCAGTCTCCAAAGGTGTGAGGAGTCGCCCCATGAAATAAAAAGGGCTCAGTTCTGCCGAGTACTTTTGCATCATCGCATTGATGTCAGGGAAAAAGTGCTTAGTGATTTGCAGCATTGCACTGCAGTCAAGTAACAAACCTCCAATATATTATTTTCATTTCTTATATATTATTTTAATGAGGCCAGAGCATCAGAATGCTCTAAGATAAATTAATTCCTGATTCAACTTCTGAAAAAATCCAACAAGATTGTCACCTAAAAAAAGTTTCTGTCTGGAGATGTTTTATTCAACACCATAAGTAACATGAAGGTCATGAATATTTTCTCTTTTTCCTCTGCTTGTTTGTGAGTGTGACAGAGCTGCATGCAATGGTTTTTATGCCCGTGCAGGTTTACAATGCCCCCCCATAAGAAGTACAACAGAAAGCTGTGGTGGCTGTGTGGTGAGTGCTAGCACGACACTGAAAAATATTTCCAATACAAACCTCCTCTACCTTAGAAAAAGGTGGTGAAAATTGGCTTAATTTCAGTCAGTTATCAACAGGAGTAAAAACTCCCCTTGGACATAATTCAGCTATCTTGCTGAAGATTTTAGTTGGCTGCTCTAGACAATGGATAAATGCTTAAAACTGACCTAAAGACATCACCTTGTTCCGAGAAGCTGACCCTGGGTGAAGAGGAAACAAGAGACTTGAGCTGCAACCTTTGTACCGTCCCTTTTGTAACCACCCTGGAGGAGGTGGCTGCTGTTGGCTCTGTTTTCCTCGCCCCTGCTCTGAGTACAGAGCCACGCTCTCAGTTAAACAACCTCGGGGGAGTTTTCTTTTGGATGTCAAGGAAAGGAGGCATGAAAGATTTTGTAATTCAATTAAGCCAGCTTCACTGCAAGTGAAGGAACAGAAGGCAAATTTTCTTTTTGAGGAAGCAAGACTGAAAAGCCTGAACACTTGTTCCCTAGGGAGAGTTATGACAGGGGGTAATAAAATGCTGGATGCATCTAAATAAGTAGCTGCCCTAAGATCAGATGAAAAAAAATTTTTTTTCAGTGTAATGACTGAAAATGATGGGGTTTTATTCCCACAATGAATAAACCCAAAATAAGCATTTTGGGAGAAAATTCTCTAGAACAGAAATGACTTCACTAATGAGCAGCAGGGTTTTCCAAGTGCCAGGGTGTCTGAACTTTTCCCAAAGGCTAATCTGCCTTTTACCAGGCTCCCAGCAGCACAGAAGGGCCCGGCCTCTCCATCCCCCAGACAACAAGTGCTCTGACCCAGCCCTGCCTGACTCCGGGAAACTGATGTTCAGGTGGATGCTGCACGTGCTGCCTGGATTCGCCTCCTCGGTGTCAGCACGCACAGCGCAGCGGCAAGGAAGGTGCTGCTGATTACACTTTGTTTGCCCTCTGCCCCTTCACGGAGCCACGTTACTCAATGAAACGGGCTTCCTGTGTCAGCCCCAGCAGCCTGAACCTCTCCCGGGGCGGAGTCGCAAAGTAGGCCTTTTGCTCCTCCGAATACCTTTCCTTCACTTCAATCACCTCCCTGTAGCGCCCGTCCTGCCAGTGGAAATTGAACTGCTCCAGCAACTCGATTCTCTTCTCCTCTGTGCTCACGCAGTCCACAGGGGCAGACTGTTCCAGGAACGATACCTGAATATCTGGGAACAGGAGGAGACCCCGGATCGCAAACCAACCGCCGTACTTGGGATGGATACACACGCCATAGATCTTCTGGAAGAAAAAAGAAGGATACGTGATGTCTCACTTTGTCTCTAATAATGGTTAGTGTTTAAAGGATCGAGCTTCTCACACTTCCAGCTCTCTGTTGGAGTGCTACACAGAGAAGAAAGGAAAGCTCTTTTCTGAACATGAGGCTCGAAGCTTTGCATTCGTTCCCCTTTTCCTGCACCCTGTAATGTAGGGAGAGGTCATTGTTTTGAAAATCTAACACAGAAATTAACCACAGTACAATTCTGCTTTGTTTTTTTTTCTCTTTGTAATACTTTCAAGTATTACACACCACACACCCACCAGAGTTTTCTGTTGTACTTCTTTTACACTGATATTTACTCTCCTACGTGGGGGATATTCTTCTCCACGTCTGCATTTCCCTACCACCCTGAAGAAGCTTGGAAGCTTCCAACTCCTGTCTGAAGCACTTTATGAATCTATAGGTGATCTGCACTTTGTGTTTTCCTGCAGAAAGAACCAGAGAGTAAACAAGAGTTGTATGGTTTGGTGACTGCAGTTTAGTGGTTCTTCCCAGAGTGTTTTTGCCTCACCTTTTTCCCCCAAGGATCAAGCTTCACATCTTTCCTTTGGTAGTAATATGCAGCTCCAGCAACGTGGGCAGCTGTCTGTGCCAGGAACTTGGGCTTTCTGCTTGGCAGAATTTCATAATCAAAGATGACGTCCACCTTCTGGTCAGGGAATTTCTGACAAAATTAAAAAAACATCATCCGAGGCTCACAGAAAAAGATTTGCCACTGCAGGACACTGGACGCTGGCAAATCAGGCACAGTGAAGGTTTCCACACCCTGCTACAGAACTCCTAGCACACTTGTGCCCTCAGGTTTCCAAACTGTGACTGCAAAGCGCTCTGGAGCTACGGGTTGTAATGGCAAAGAGACAGAACATGCAAGTATCAGGTCAACAGCCCGTTGATGCTCTTACCATCACGAGTAATGCTCTGCCCTCCTGAAGAGCAAGGGCAGGAGCCTGGAAGGCTTTGTCTACTGCTCAGCCCTCCTGGTTATAGACACAGTAGTAAAAAGGATCAGTATTTCAGGTTCTTACCTCCTTCACACGTGACAAATGATGAGAAACACACTGATCAACAGGATCCCTGATTATTTTTAACCGCTCTTTGTTCAAAAAAGGTTTAAGGGCTTTGTCAAACATCGACGGTGTGCTGAGGACCACAAAGGCCAGTGTGTCATCCGGGTAGGGGAGATGAAAGGCTGGCTGGAGAACAGCATTGTACCATCCAACCTTTGGCAAAGAAAGACAAATCTCCATTAAAACAGAGGCACTACTCTTGTGCTAGTGGGCATGCAGGAATTTCAAAAAGTGAAGGACGTGCAGCCACCTTCATTTGCACCCCAGATATGCAACCTGCCTAGAGCCTGCCATTCAGACCAGGCTGCTCTGCATACCGGGATTCACTGTTCCTGGAAGCTGTACTCTGAGTTGCAGGCCAGAGATAAGAATCAGCCGCTGCATTCAGCTGAAGACTGCCCTTTATCCAGCTCCGCCCAGAAACCGCAGAGGGAAATACGGGCAACCAGTCTTGACTCTGCAAATCAGATGTTTTCGTTTAGATAAAGCTTTCACGGGTTTATTTTCTTCATCTTTGGCCAGAAAGAAACTGGAACTTCTCTTTTGCACATTTGACAAGTTGCATGGTCCATTTCTTCAGCAGGAAACATTTGTGTGCAAATGAAGAATGTGAGGCTCCCAGCAGTGCTAAACCCCCCGAACCATCTGTGGTGCACAGACTGGGACACAGCCACGTTTTGGAATTTGCTTTCAGGGCTGGATGTATTATAATACAGTCCAGAAATGAGGGAACAAGCCAGGGCAGCAGGAAGACATCACCAAGGGGACAGGGCTCAGGCCAGCAGCTGCCAAGCAGGAGGAGATACCGCCCCAAACCTCCTGAGCTCCCCTGCTAAAGTGCTGCACAATAACACGTGTCTTTTTACAGGTTCTGACGACAGGATGCCACAAAGAGCAGACATTCACGGGCATGTCACCTCTAAATAGCAGTGAAATGGATCTGAAAGTCATTTTACAGGGGACATTGGCAGCCAGACCTGCCCCTGTGGAAACAAAGAATGAAGCCAAAGTTTCCTATAAAGATCCATTTGTGCACCAGTGCTAAAGATGAATCTGTTTTGTGGCTCTTGTTCAAGATGCTGAGCTGAGACATTACAAGAAATTAGAGGGGTGTGAATCTGAGGTTTGCCAGTTTCCCAGTATACATCAGTCAGTGCACCAGCACAGCGGCAGCTGTAGGAGAGTTAAAACTAGAAAGGCATACAGCACCCTAAGGCTGCCCTCTGGTAGCTGAAGTCTTTTTGTTCTGGGTTCTGCCTGTTAATTCTCCTGCTGTGTTTTGGGAGAGCGGTGTTAAATTCTTCTCCAAATTCTGGATATTTCTCTTGTCTCAGCACCTCATTCCCTTCTGCTTTGTCAGATCAAAAATACAGCAAATATTCTGACAGACAAGTATGTCAGGTGGCGAATACAACATTCCCCAACAAGAGGTGGTCGTGCTCACTGTAGATTGATTAGTATTTGGTATTGCAGATTGATTTATTGCAGAGTGCCCCTGGGGTGGGCCGAGAAGGAACCCGGAGGCTTCAGTGGAAACCGAGCGTACACAGCTCAACCCGGGACGGTGCCAGCCGCTGCCGCCGTGGGGAGGGAGAGGCCCCTCCAGCGGGCAGGATGAGCTGAGCAGGCCCCGTACAGGCGGGTGAGGCGGCCTGCGCTCAGCCTGCCGGCGTTTCTACCGCTAGATTAAAATTTAAGCTGGTTTAGAGGACTTTACTCTCGGCTGGTCCGACTCTCCCGACCTTATCAGACTAGGAGGGACATAAAGGAGCTGGCTAAACCCGCAGTTCAGCCGGTGCTCCGCCGCTGCTAAGGCGCAGCAACAACCTTCGGCTGCTTTACCGGGCGGGCTGACCGGCCCCCTCACGCTTGCCGGTTACCCCGCGCTGGGACCAGCTCAGCGCGGCTGCTCAGGAG
>VWZY01001526.1:306-22879 GCA_013399075.1 Chloroceryle aenea | reverse complement strand
GGGGGTGAGTTGCCAGCTTGACGGGCTGTGGCTCGAGAATGCTGCGGTGCAGGGGCCCCTGCCTGGCACCCAGCAGCCGTTTCACAGCAGCAAGGTGACAGCAGAACTACTTGAGGGCCCTGGTGAAATTGCCTCTCTGCTAAGAGCAAGTTCTCCTAGCACAGTTACACAGTGTGCCCATCTGTATCTCTACCCCTCTATACTGTGCATAGTTTTCTTTCATCATACACCCTCTGAAAGCCCCACCTTCCTGTGTGGGTGGACGCTGCTCACTAAGAGTCAGCAAGGTCTCTGTGCTGATAATCCTTTCTCCTTCCCCATCTGAACATATGTTTTCTTTGCAGTTTCCCTGTTCCCTACCAACACATTTGTCACATTGGAGACTGAGCCTCAGGCTTGGATCTCCTTACTCTAACCTTTACAGCAGCTTAACACAGCCCTTGTAGTTCTTGCGCAACGTCCTCCGGCTGGTGCTCCTGACTTTGTGGAGTCTCAGAACACCACATCTGCAAGTTCTTGGCGACTGAACTACTTCAGATATGCAAAATTCTTTTCTTTGTGGAGTTCACTTATATCTTCTAAAACCCCAAGAGCTGTTTCTTACTGTATCCGTGCCCTCTGCAGGAGGAGGGAGGAAGGATCCCATCAGTCTTGGTTAGAATTACGGTTTGTTCTCCCCAGGTCTCTGTATTTTCAGCTTCTGAGGCAGAACCAGATCTACGTTCTTTCCTGGACTAAGTTTATTCTCACAGAAAATCTGGTTTTGCTCACTCAGGTCATTGAGTCTTTTGCTTAGCCTGTGAATGACTACAGCAGGAGAACGAGCTCCAGCGGGAGCAGATTGATAAGCTAGAAGGTTGTGAAGGCACTGGGAGTGAAGCACTGACGGCAACAGGAGCCTCTTGACACTACTGTGACAACATGATGCATGTGTGAGGAGAGAGCTGGAGCAACTGCAGCACAAAGTCTGTGAGTCGTGGTGGGTTCTGCTGCTCGCATGGTTTGGTTCTGCACAGGACAACCTGCTGCCACCCAGGTGGTCCAGCAGCAACAGCCCCCAGCGGGGAGCACTGTAACGTTCATTGGAGGTGAGCATCTCCATTCAGGAAAATGAAATCAGGGAACACTGCTAAACAAGTGGTGCTGGAGGAGAAGTAAAGAAGAACACGCAGGGCCGGCAAGCTGTGACTCCATGCTGTGCTCAGGGAGAGCTGGGGGAGGAGGACACGTGTGGGGCTTCCCTGCAGCCTCCGAACCCGCCCTTCGCCTTGGGAGAGATGCAGGTGGCTGGGGTTCTGTGAGGTTTTGTCTAAAAGTGCTAAATCTGCTGAACGGCTACAAAGCACAGTCTTAGTTTGGACAAACTGGGGATGGAAGTGTGGAGCACCTGACAGAAGCTGGGCCATATCAGGTGGAGGAGATGCACCTTCAGGGCATTTGGGGGATACCCGGCTCTGTGCCTGCCACAAGAGAGCTGCTGCAGGGACAAGCGTAGCTCTTGGCTTTCAAAGAGAGTAACCGCCTGGGAACTGCAGGAGCGTGGCACAGGAGGGTGCTGCTGGCTGGTGGCTGGTCAGAGCCCACAGGACAGCTCTTGCAGCTCACTTCCACTGGGGCTGGACCGGCAAGCTCAGAGATGCTGGGCATTGATCTCTCATCTCGCTGTTTGTTTGCCAGCTGTCCTTTGTACCTGCCTCTGTCGAGTATTTGTCTTGTGGAGTGCAGTTCATTACCATGGCTACAGTGGTGCTGGTGTTACCAGATCCCAGAGGTAGTGGCTTTGTCAGCTTTGTGAGGTGAAGTCTGCTGTTTAAATCCTGAACTGGTAAAGCCTGAAGCAGGTATGGTGTACGTGTCTGCCCTCTCCAGGAGAGGACCTCTGGCTAAGGTGCATGCAAGCTGCTCAGCCCTTCTGTGACAGCTCGTGAAGGGGGTGAAATGGCAGCCTGAGGGTTAGCACCTTCAGCTTATTCCATGTGGGTGCTGAGGATGGGTACCTGCTGTTCCCTTCCCAGCTGTCCTCGGAGCTGGGCTGGCAGGGTCTGAGGTAGCTCACAGCTTCCCTGAGCCAGCTCATCTGCCTTCTTTAATCAGGGGTGTTGCCATCTCCTACCCAAGCCCTTTGTCACAGCAGTGGTGGACTCCACATGCTCTCCTTATTGCTAATTGGACAGTGGTTTACTTGTTTTTTGTGGGAATTGCTGGCAATAATAACCAGTGCCTCCAGAAGAGGTGCTCATTGGAACCGCCTAAGCTCTAATTCTTTCCCAGTTTCCCAACTGCCCTCACTTTCCTTTCTCGCTGCAGAGCTGGTGGGAATTAGCTTTGCTGTGCCTCTAGCCTCCCAAAGCTTGGCCCTTGCTCTCCCCCCACCCCTGCCCCAGGGCTCTGATCAGCTCCCTGGAGACCAATGAGTGACATCAGAGCTTCCTTGTTGAGGATCCTTAGATCTTTCTGACTCTGGTTAACTGTATCCTCTCTCCAACCCCAGCTGCCCTTGAACAGCTGCCAGACTGTCACAGGTTTAGCTGAAGATTCCTGTCACTGTTCCCGGTAAACCAGCATCTGGAGAATGTGCATCCCTCCTCTGGGGAAGGCAGCGGTGCCTCTGTGAGGTGTCTATGTCCAGGGTATGGTTTTGTTGGGTTTTATTCTTATTCGTAAAACCACAACACTCCCATTCATCTCCCTGAGGCTGATGTCACATGGACAACGGCCTGGTGACATCATAAAGTATCACACAGGAAGGATCTTTCACCCTCTGTGTTCTCCAGAGCAGTAAATAAGTATCACCAAGACACAAAGTCATACTGCTTGTAACACGACAGACTTTTCCTTCTGCTTTCCATCCACAGCTCTTGAAACCTTCTCCTGCCTCTGTTAAAGGCCTAGTGCTCTGCATTAGGTAGGAGCCAGGGAGAAGGAGTCACACACATTGATTAAAGACTCATGTCAATTTGGTCATGGAAATGAAGTTAAAGGAGATCTTAATTCCTTGTCTGGCTGTCTGAGCTTTCTCCCTCTTGACCATAAGCATATTAATGTCTGTCTTTATTAGTGGCACTGAGTGTGGAGGTCAAGGTAGCTCCTATTAAGCTTTCTTTGATAACGGATATTGTATCAACTTGGTGAGATGTTTTCAGTAATGGAACTTCACTGCAGTTCTCCTGTAATTAAATATTGATTCCCTAGTTCTTTCTATACAAGCCTAAGGCTTTCCCTTGTTATGTCACTCTCCCACCTACTGCCAAGCTGTGATTTCATGAGATGTGTCTGTGCTGTCAACATCAGCTTAAAATATGCCCACTCCTCTGCTTTTTCCTGCGTGGGCCTCACAGCACATTGCCTCCTGAGTTTCTGCCACTGCAGTTGTTGGCGTGTTGTAAATCCCATCAGGGAGCCGAGCTGGTTCTAACAAGTGCGTCATTGTTTTGTTTTCTTTGTTTTTTCCCCTAAAGTGGTGTGCTTCACAGTGCTGCTGCAGGAAAAAATTGTGCTGGCACAAGGGAGATAACAATGTGAACAGGGCTAGGTGGGGAGGCAGAGGTTCTGCTGCCAGACCGTTCATCTGCTGAAAACAGAATTGAACTGCTCAGCAGAACTGCCTTCTGCTGCTGTGAGGCATGACTTTGTCAGGAGCCCCGTCAGAGGGGTTCCCATCCCACCCCCACCTCCAGTCATCGTTCCAGTAGGCTTTGCTCTCAGGGTTACCCTTTTGCTTCATTCAGATGTGCAGTTTGTGACCTGAAAGATCAAGTGAAAAGCCTGTTCTTGAAGGAGGTGCCATCTGCTTGCCTGCAGGGAAAGAGGGACTCATAGGATATTCCCCCTTTACTCCACTGTACCAAACACTCTGGGACAGGGTATTCCAACCTCCCTTTGGTTTAGAGATCTCGTGGCCAGGTCAGGTGTCCCGTTGTCCCTTTCTAACACAAAGTGACCCCTGTATTGGAAGGGTTTGGCATCGTGACTGTGGCTTTGAGCTGGCTGATTCTTTGTGTTTTAATCTGCGTGATTTGGAGTTGGTTGGAGCCACTGGTGCCAAAGGCAGATGTAATCCAGTGCCTGAACACTTCTGTCAGTGTGTTTTCCTGCCTAGGTCTGCCTGTCGTAGGGCCTGTTTTCTGCTGCCTTGTGCCCCTGCTTGTGCCCGTGCAGGAATAAATAAAATGCTTCCAAATCAGAATAGCAGCAGTTTGCCCGTGTGATAAGAGGTGTCACAAAAGGTAGGCAGTGGAGGCTTAGACTCAGCAAGTTCATCCTTGAACTTTTGACTTAATCTGCTGCTTGCTTCATTTCTCTTAGAGAGAAGCAAGAACTCGCTGCGAGATGCAGAGTGGTTTTCTCCATCTTTGGGTGAGGTTACCACCTCAGAGACTTCAGCTCCACAGAAATCAAGGTGCCCAGAGGTAAGGGTGGCTGGTTCCTGTACCCTCAGGCTCCACGCTAAAGCAGGTGACAGAGGTGACAGAGGTCTGCAGAACCCGTTATGTCTGTTGTTCAGGACATTCCAGAGGTGATGCTGATAATCTGATTAGAGGCAGTACCCGGGTTTACTGGTAGTGTTGAGTAGCAGGCATCTAAAGGCAGGAGGGCAGTACAGTTTGGAGTAGTGGCCTAGCACCAGGGCCACAGTTAAAGTTTTGTTCTGAGAACACTATTGCTATGCCAGGAGAGAGGTAACGTGTGTGTGCCTGTCTGTTCTCTCATTCTCCCTCCCCATCTAGTGTCAGGGTAATGTAAAGCTGCATGTGAGGGCCAATTATGATACTTATCACTTCCTCTGATAGTGCCAAGATACCACTTTTTAATGTGGCTCCATTTTTGTTTTGATGCTGACACACAGCCAGTGAGATTAGAAAGGTGAAAATTGCTCACTCCAAGAAGGTTCATCTCTCAGCCTCTTTATCCTTTTGGATTTATGCCTTGCTTTTAGGATATAAAACCCCCTTGTGCTTCCATTACCACTTAGCATTAAAGGAAATTAGGAACAAAGGGCTAATGTTCTTTGAAAAGAAAAAAATCATGCCCTACTTTAGTAAGATGCTTAAGATTCTTGTGAATGGAGGCTGTGAGGCATATTAAACTGCCCTGTGTTCTGGTTTTCCAATTTACTAATCCTGCTGATTCAGACTTTACTAGCAAACCTACTACAATTAACTGCTTTGTAGGGGCAGTCGTAACATGTCAGGTTGTTGTTAGGACGATGCCTAAGGAGATTTCATGTCTCATCAAAGGGTTAAGTTTTTCTCTTTAACTTCTATTCTGAGGCACATGCCAGGTAGGGATCAAAGGAGTAGTACCCCTCATTTAATGAGAAGCAGCTAGTTACCTGTTGCTTAGTACTAGTAGTAAATATTTCTACTGTAGTAGCATCAGAAACCCTGACCAAACCCTGTTTAGTCTGTTTAGTCTTCANCCCCCCTGGCTCTGTTCCTGTGTGGGCTGCCCTGGGTGACCCTGCTCTGGCAGGGGGGTTGGACTCGATGGTCTCCAGAGGTCCCTTCCAGCCCCTGCCATTTCTGTGATTCTCTGATACTACACAAGGGGCAGCCAGTAGCTGTGTTAGCAGCTTGTGAGGATGCTGGGAACCACGAGTCACTTACACAGGCACCTCTTAATTTGAACAGGCATAGCTGGTGAGGATGCTTGTTGGTATTTCTCTGCTTCAGTAGAAGAGGAATGAGGATGGTTTTTATCAGATTTCGACGTGGATTGCAGTCCACACAGTGCTGGGGGGGCTAGAGATAGACTGCTGTTCATTCTTAGAGCTGGCATGCATGGTAAGGAGTCTGGGGAAGGCAAATTCCTTGTTCTGTTGGTGTCGATTGTAAAGATGCCTCCACATTGTGTTTTGAGCTGGAGGAGAGCAGTGCTGGAGAACAGGCTAGAAATAGCTGGAGCAGATGACCTCAGCAGTGACCTGCCTGACAGCCTGTATGAACTAAAGCAGCATGGCCATTAATGTTAATTAAAAGTTGCACTCTTTACTGTTGGGAACGAGGCTTCCCTAGGCAGGCAAACTCTTCTTGACTTGTTTTGTTACCCAGATTTACCAGCTCCAGAAGCTGTGAGGTGTGATTTGTGGTGCATCAGTCAGCTTTTGCAGTTGCCAGCTGGCTTGCAGAGGGAGAGATGCTGGAGTGCTGGTCTGCAGTGGGGAGGGTCTGTTCCTCCATGGTCAAAGACTTCCAAGCTGCAGCCCTTTGCTTCAGCCCTCTCCCGTGGGATGGGAGGTACAGTCCTGTCTTCTGAACTCTCACCTGGTGGACCAGAGCAAATGGAGAGAATTTTCTGTGCTGTCTCTGCTAATACCTCCAAATGTTGGTGTGGTTTTGTTTTTGTTTTTGTTTTTTTTCCCCAAATACACAGTGAGATTGGGGTTATGTTGAATATTGTGTAAAGTGTTGCCTTGCTAAGGCTCTGGGATTGGCAGCTGGGCTTAGGTTGTGCCCTTCAGGGAGACCGTACATAACAAGAACAGAACAGATACAGACTGCCCATGGATTTACCCTGTCTGGCAAGACCATATATGGAGCAGCTGACTTTACAAGTGTTGGTATATTGTTTCCTCTTGTGTGGCTCAAAAAAGACTAAGAAATCTTGTTCTTTAAACTGAAACTTCCACAACCACCGTGAAGGGGAGGTTGCTGGGTTTTTTAAATGAGAATAAAGTGCCACAGTGGAAACAAAGGGCCTTGTGAAATTTCTTGACGTGGTTTGAATTTTTTATATTCCATTTTCCTCCAAGAGAACTTAATTTTAGAACTTTGTTTTTGTTTAGGAGAAGGGAAGAGGTGAATGAACAACAGAAAGCCTTAGGAATATGGGGAATGAGGACAACTGCCTGTTGCAGGGTGAAGACTGCGCAGTCGAGCAGGCAGGACAGTGCAGGAGAAAGATCTGCAGCATTCTCTTTGCTGACTACTACTTAGCCAATAAAAAGGACCTTGGGATGTGGAACAGAGTCAGGGTTGCCATAAAGAGGGCCCAGCAGAACTTGGTTAGGACTTTGAAAAGACACTGGTGGTTCTGAGAGTAGCACCAGGACTCATCGAGCATGGGCTTGAGCACAGACCCATGAGAGAGCCTCATCCTCCAAGATGCACGTGCTGCCTTGTCCACTCCTCATGGCAGTTTCTCTGTCCCTGAACACTGTCTGTAGCCTTATTTACAGACTTGCAGTGTGACACGATGGTGAAGATACAGTGTCCAAAGCTAAACTGCAGGCGCTGAGCCACGAAGGAAAACTGAGTGGGCAGAGAAGTGGCATGTAGCACAGGTAGGCTTGCCCTTGGCACAGCACCTCTAGCACTGTCCCTTTTCAGCTGCTCACATCCCCTTCCCTTCAAATCATGAGTCCAGAGAGAGCTGGAGGGGAGGGCAGAGAAGGCAGGTGGGTCTCAAACTCAGCTTTTCTTTTTAACTTTCCCTTCTATTTAAGTTTAAGTGATTTGATCAATTCTTGTCCCCTTGCTAATTAATAATATAATTGTGCCTTAGCCTAGGAGGCATTAAAACTAAGCTGCATTCAAAAGCAAGAGACATGTTCTTAAACACAGGGACATACAGAAACTAGCAACAGTAGTTTTCTGGTTCTGTCAGTTCACTTTGCTGCCCAGGAAAGGTGAAGCCCACACAACTGGCCCACGGTCCATTGCAGGCCTGGCCACCTGAGCTTGCATCACCTGGCCGGGCAAAGGCAGTAAGCTTTGTGCCTCCTGAGGGTGGCTGCCTGCACGAGCCTGCCCTGCTGCTGCCTCTCCTGCACAGATCTGCTCTGTGCTACCTCTGAACAACACAGCTCAGCAGTTCTGCAAAGAATGAATCAGCTCTGAGTGGGGTTAGCAGTGAAAAGGCAGAACAGAGGAAACTCCGACATAAACCACCAGAGTAGTGCTGACTTCAGACACGGGAAGACTGGCTTAGTTGTAGCATGTTTGTTTGTTACTTAGTTCTGTTTTGAATGCTTGTGTTGGAACAGGACTGAAATCTCTGCAGGGTTTAAAGTACACCCCTAAGTCTTCAGATTACTTAGCAAGCAGTTTGCTAGCCTAAGAAGTCTTTGCTCTCCCCTTGCTCTAGATCTTCCAGGGCTTTGCTCTTCTAGATTTGTTGTGAGAACTCTTTCCAAATCAGAATAAGACAAATGACCAAGTAGTTTTACATACCATAGTTTGTTTTTTTGGTAGAAAATCTTGTAACACAAACCAATCTATGACTTGAGCTGGATAATTTTGCCCAAGTATTGTAACAGCTCAGAAGAGTCTCTTATCAGGTCTGCAGCAAGAGCTGGGCTTTTGAAACAAACCACGAGTGCTTACCTCCCCGTGGGTCTGAGCTCCAAAGAGGAGAGTTCACAAACAGCTGTGAAGCTAAACAAAAAGTAGTATGTGCCTTTCCATTTGCTTTGTCTTCTGTACTGTAGAAGGACACATGACAGATGCTGCTACCTTGGATTAGGCTGGCTTTCAGGGTATTTCTGGAGATCGAGTTCAGGGTTACAGCTGACAAGAGATGACAGTAAGGGTATCTTCAGTCAGAGGCAAGGGAAGAGAATCTAAAAGTGCATATTCAATTATTTGGTCTACTCTGGTTCTCAGAGACAGATTTCATCTGACTTGACTGTATATAAATTAATCTCAGTCAACCCAGACTGGGAATGACCCTGACAAGAAGCAAAATAAGCAGGGGGTGGTGTCCTTCTGAACCCTCAGAGCTACAGCTTATAGCTGTCTGGCCTTTTCACCGGTACCAGCTCGGTGAGTCTGACTACCCCAAAGGGCTGCTGTTTATTCACTGGATTCACTGTGATCTGCAGAGTCTTCTCAGTTAGATGGCTGCAATGAACATATGAGGACCAGGACATGTTTGGCATTTGTAACTTTATTGCAGAAAAAAAAACCCAAACACTATTAACATATTTTACAAAGAAAGTTGCACTTTGGTGTTGGGCGAGTTTTATTCCTCACCCCTTTCCCCTGGACAGCGCTGCATGGGAAACCAGAACAAAGAGCCCCTGCCCTTTCGGCTGTGTGCAGACACCTTCCAGCTATGCCAGCCCACACCAGTTCCAGCTAGGATGGCATTCTATCTTCCACCACTAACTTGCCTCTCTTCGTGCCAAAACCCAGTAGCACCCTGCCCTCCAGCAGAGGAAACAAGTCTGTAGCTAGGGAGATTGCTCTGTGCAGACAATGCTTGATAGAAAAACTTTGGAGTTGTGACAATTGCCCTTTAGTTTTCATGCAATCATAGTAGGAGAGAACCAACCCTATTTCCCTATTTCACTGGGCATCCTTACAATGAACAGATGCAAAGCCAAAGCCAGCAGCTGAACCCAAGCTGCACTGCAGCCGTTTGTCAGCCGCTTCGGAAGCAGGGAGCAGGAAGGAGGAACTGCTGCCGTACCCAGTTCACCCGTCTGACCCAGAGCGGTTCTGCTCCATCTTTGGGCTTTCCAGACACTCTGAGCCCTGCTGATTGGGAAATTCCCCTTTCCCTGCTAAGACAAGCAATAACAGCACTGGGAAAAAAGGTCCTTTTGCCAGCGAGGCCTGGTGTCTGTCCTCTGTGGGGTCAGCGAGTGGTGCTGCTGAAAGGAGAGGAGACCGAGGCTTGTAGGAGCAATGTGATTGATAACCTCTAGCCCTTGCTGTATCCCGAGGGAGCAACTGGCTTAGTCAAAACCTAAATGCTCTAGAGAAGGCATGTGTTTCTCTTTACCTGCAGTCAAGGGTGGATTAAAATACAGGAGCAGGCGTTAATTACTTGAAGGCTTTTGTGTCACACGCACTTTCTGAGGTCTTTCTGAGGTGAGGGCACCAAAAGATCCTCAGACTTCCACTCAGAGGCTCTGGTCCGTGGGTTTCTTGAGGGGCCTGAGGAGCCTTGGATGCAGTCTCCAGCAGTGCTATTTTGAGGCAAAAGTGCAGAATCTAACCAGTCTAACACCTAGAAGGGGAGGAAGGCACCTACACTGGGGATCTGCCCTCGTGACAAGACACCAACTGGCTCAAAGACCAACATTAGAAGGGAAAGGAGCTTTGAACTTGCATAGCAGAAGGGGGAGAGTGCAGCACTAGTTTTGAACAAGAACTTTCAGCAACCATATGCTAGCAGCAAAATGGGAGGTACCTGAGGAAGGGCAGATGGCAGTCCAGGCAGGGAAGTGGACTGAGCCCGGGCAAGGAGTTTACACCAATGTTGAAAGCGTCAAGTATGGGAGACACAGTTTCCTAATTTCAGTGAGACCAAACTACTGGGTCTAGTTTGCAACAGACTGACTCCTATCGAGCCCTGTTAAGCTAAAATTATGTTCATTTTCCTCGCAGCAACTTCAAAGCAGTATCAAGTAGCAAGGGCACTTCCCAGTAGCCACAAAACTGTTTTCCCTGGTTGAAGAGAAAAGGTATGCATGTAGAAAGGAAGCAGAGCAATCTGTCATCCTCCTGGTAGGTGTTTCAGGATGGGCAGTGCCAATCCCAGGACTAAAGTTGAAACAGGAACAAAAAAAAAGTGCAAGAAAAAAAAAATAACCAACAACAAAACCAACACACAACAAAACAACCAAAACAAACAGCCTTGAAAATACAGAACATGAGGGAGCCCAAGAGAAATGATTTCCAGCTCCTTGGCTCCCTCAGAGAACAGCAGTCTCCTCTGCTAGCACTGTGCTGACACCACCAGTGTTAAAAGCTCCTGTATGGATCACTTGCCCAGCTCCTTTGCAAGCAGCAGCCATCAAGATGGACAGAAGAGATCCATGCAGAACATGATGGCAGAGGTTGTCTTGGCCAATTGGTTCACCACACTAAAAGGAGGAGGCACCTCTTCAGGGCACTGTTTTGAGGAGAGCCTGGAGGAAAAGGCCAGATTTGGGCTCTGATTCCCAGCATAAAATCTTCAACATCGAACTATTCAAAATGTCTAAAACCAAAAGCCATCTGAAAAGGATCTTTCAGTTGTGTGCAAATCACAGCCCCTCATTTCTCAGAAGATCATCTGGGACCAAGTCCTCAAGGCCTTCTCCTCTGGGAAGTTCAGCCAGCCAAGCAGAGGACAGCCTAGTAGCTGTAGAGTGAGAGAGGGGTGTCCTCCATCATGTCATCCTAGAAGCAGAGAAGAGGGTGCTTTAATGAGACACAGGCACTGGCGTACAGTCCCCGCCGGGCAGAGTGCTGTGCAGGCACCACAACCTTCTCATCCACACTGTCACAGCGTGCCCATCTGCCCAGCAAGCCACCTAAATGCCGTCCCTGTGCAATTCCTTCCTGGAACTTTGGGCTCTTGCTCTCCCTTCCTGCTGCAGCTTTTGGAGAAGAGAGGCGTGTGCAGGAGGAGACAGCCTGCTGCAGGGATGTGGAAAACCCCGGCTGTGGAAAACTCCACTCAGCTTGAAACAGCATCAGCTTGCTTGTTAGCTGCCGAAGGGAATCGGGTGCGTCTCTGTCCCGGCAAGTGCAGCTTCCCCAGAGCTAATCCAGCCTCTGAAACTCTCCTATCTTTTTTTATATCCCCAAAGGGTCAAACACAGACAAACAGAAGACCTCCCCGGAACAGAGCACAGAACCTGCTTTGTCATGGGCACAAAGCAAGTATATCAGAATACAGGAGGAGAGGGTAGGAAGGTGTCATCTCGGGGGAAGTGTGGATGGAGTTCCCCTTCCTCTCTATTTAGCCTCTCAGCATTCCCCTGCAGAGGGGAAGGCAGAGACCTTCTTTAGTGGCCAACCTGGAGACTTGCTGTCTTGATTCAAACCCTGGATGGAAGGAGAGGGACCTAAGAGGGAACAGGAGTTGTGATCAGCATTCTTGGTGCTGCAAATGCCCAAAGCATTGCTAATGTAGTAGAAGGGGAACTGCAAAGCAGCCAGTAGCAAGCCAGCCCGTGTCAGGCGGGGCTGAAGGTGTTACTCACCATCGGCAGGTCCTGCAGGCGCCGGAACTCCATGCGGCTGTTGTGCTGGCGGTATCTCAAGAAGCCCACCAGGCCTAGGATGCCCACCATGACAATGAAGACGGAGATCACGGTGATTACCAAGGGATCAGCCCTCGTTGTATCGGCCAGAGGAGAACTGGGTAGCTCTGCAAAGATACAACGGGAATGAGGCCAAAGAAGAGCCTTCAAGGGCTGGGCTAGCAAAGCCTTGTCTTTTCTGGTTCTGCTCAGTACAGCTGAGAGGCAACCTGAAGTCGCCCCAACCCTTTGCCATGTTTTGTGAGAGAAGGGACAAAAGCAGAGCATTTACCTGGATTTTCATCATCACCAACATCCAACACAGAAGCTTTCTCATGCATGGGATCTACTGGCAGCTCCAGTGCAGATGTGTTGGTGGGGATGGCAGCTGTGCTGGTAGACGTGGAACTGGTCACAAGGGCGCTCACCGTTGCAGTACTGGAGGTGGTAGGAGAGGATGTGCTCCCTGCGGTGGAGATGGAAGCAGAGGAGGTTCTGGGCTCCACAGTGCCCTCCTCTGTAGTACCCACGGTGCTTGTCCCTGGACTGGTTTCAGACCTTCCTGCTGTGGGCCCCACGGTCTGCCCATCAAAAGGCCCCAGCTGAGAGCTGTTGGTTGTTGCTGCAAATAGGAAGAAGCAGTTATTCCAAAAGGATAAAGTGCAGCTGCATTGTTCTGTGGGACTGGATGAGATGGAAGCGGAGCTGCAAGGGAGGCTGCTGGGACTACAGGAAAAGCAGCTTATCAACAGTCCTTTGGAAAACAAGGAGGTCCTAATAGCGCAGCCACAGCTGAGCCCCACTGTGAACCACAGTGTTTAGAAAGTCCTCTTGGTTTACATATGTGGCAATCTGCAATGTCAGCCAACCTCATCTGGGCCCACGAGTCCTATTCACTGGGGACAAAGAACAAGCAGAGAAGCCTCAAAGAGCTCTGCACAGAGCTGGGGGTCATTGCAGAGAAAGAGTGGGAAAGGTCTCTTATCCCTCCTTACAGCACAGAGAGGGCTGCCCAGGGACGGGGTAGCAGCATCCCCTGAGGCTGTGCCCCTGCGTCACACAACAGCAGGACCCCGTGACCCAAGCCAGGGTGAAGGATGCGGTTCTGCATCAACACCATGCAAATCAATGGTCAATCAATATCTGCTTTGCAGCAGTGTGTGACAGCTTAGCAGGCCCCAAAGTGGGTGAGACTGGGATTGCAGAACCTTTAAGCCAGTCCCCACACTGCCCAGAGGGATCTGAAGGTAGTGCAGGGGTTCCCATGGTTGCCCAAGGCTGGATGTTCCTGCCCATCTCCATGCTTTCCGTAAAGGGCGGGTGTGCTGCCCCATTCTGCAGGCAGCAGGGAAGGCTCCTGTCGAGGCTCCAGCCCCCTGCAGGAAGAGCCCAGCTGGGCAGCACTGCTGAAGCCCATTATTTCAGATATAAAGGACTTCCCTGCACACAATCACTGTCCTCATCAGAAAGCAGCCAGCACAATTAATGCCATAATTAATGGGGTTTGCAAAGAGGATGCTGAGCTAACAGCATCTCTGCAGGTCAGTCCCACTGAACTGGCCGTGCTTAATGGCTCATTCTCCTTTTCTCCCTCTCTCCAGCTCCCATGAGAGTTCACAGAAGTTTCCATGTCGTGCATCTTTGGGGCAGGACTTTCTGCACAGACAGTAAAGGCAAAACCTCACCCGGCACACTGTTGACAGGAAGCGTGGGGGTTGCACTGCTGGCATCATCCGTTTCTTCAGTTGTGCTGAGAGGCTCTGTGACTTCGTGGCTGGGCTGGTTTTCTTCCAGACTACTGGCAGCTGGGGTAGGGGAGGGGATTTCAGTGCTGCTGTTGGCTGACAAGCTGATGTTGTGGTGCTCAGGCTGTGTAACTGTGACGTCCCTGGGGCTGGTGGCGGTGGGCACCTGCAGTCTCCCTGCCGTGGTGCCGGCCATGGGGGTGTTTGGGATGGAGGCATCCTCCACCTCCACAGCGGGGGCTCCAGTGGCATTGAGTGTTGCAGCAGTTAAGTTTTTCTCCAGGCTCGTCTCAGGAGTGGCAGTAGTCACTGGACTGAAGTCAGAGGTTTCCCTTGGCTGATGTGAGGTTAGCACTGTGCTAAGAAAAGGTGTGGGTGTCATCAAGGTCTCTGATGTCTTCTGTCCCTCTCCTACAGAATAGTTAAGAAATGATGATAAGTTTGTCAGAGATCCCACATGGAGAATAAACAGAGGAGGCTGGGAATGGAACCTCTCTGTCCCCTTAACTCCAAACCCAGCACAGGTTCACACTAGGGCAAGGGGTTCAAAGAGCTCCTCTGTCCTGCTGGCCTCTCTTGAGGCAGGGACCTGCTGTAAGGGACCTGTCTTTACCCTCCTCCCTCTCAAGCCCTGTGCTCCTGTTCTGTGGGGTCAACATCACTAACCCCTCTTCCCTGAAGCACCTCTTAAACCTTTTTAAAGGATCTGTGGTGTGGTTTTTTTTAAAGTACCACCTCAGGTCTGATCCTGTGAGAAACTCCAATAAGTCTTCCTTGGGTCAGTGAGAAAGAGTCAGAAGTGGTGCAGAAAAAATACAAGTGGGGAAAAAAGTGGAAGTAGATCCTCTTATCTCGCCATGGCCAATGAAGTGTAGGAAAGTGGTGTTTAAAAGGTCTGTGGCTGGCAAGGGTAAAGTGTCTACTGATAGTCAGCTGAGGAGTCAGTAGTGTGGGCTTGCTGCTAGAGGGGAAGGTGAAATGGGTAGCAAGAGAGTACTACAGCTAACAGGGCTGGTGGTGTCCTTTGGGCGCTACCTTCATGAGCTGTTTATGAACACCCTGCCATAAAGTGAGACTTGTCGTTGAAATAGGGAGCTACTCAGCCTCCCAGAACAGCAAACAGGGCCAGGGTCCCTCGCAGGGACCTGCAGCAAGCCAGGATCCCCCCGGATCCACAGCTGCTAACTGGTGTGACAGCATGTGGGAGGAGGAAACCACAAGGCTCTTACACAGCCTGCTCATAAACATGGATCTTGTCAGGGGTTTTTAGGGTGTAAACAGGAAGAAAACAGAAATGCATCCACAGCAGGATGGACTCTCCAGACAATTTTAAAACATCGCATGGTCAATATTTTGACAATTTCTGTTCAAGTTTCTGCTCAAGCCACAGAGGTTTGATGAGCCAAATACAGAAAAAAAAATAAAGGTAATGAAGAAAATCCATCTTCATGCCCACTCTCTCCACAGGGCAGAAGCATCCGAGGCAGATGCTGTAACCAAGAAACACTCATCCACCAACAAAGCAGCCTGCTCTTGTACCAAGGCTTTGGGGAAAACTCAGCAGTTTTAAAAAGCTCTTCTGAACAAGCACAGTTATCAGAGCTCTTCTCCAGCTACAGCACTTAACAGGCCCTAAAAAAAGACACAATCCACGTCCCTCAGGAGACCTTCGCAGTACCCGACCAGCTGGAGAATTCCAAACCTCAAAGCAGCCGGACAGAGCTGTGCTTCCCTGGCCCAGGAAGGCTCCCGTGGGGGATGATGCACGAGCAGGCAGCACAACCCCACTTGGCACATTCAGAGAACAAGGCCTCAAGGGAAACCCCATCCGGGGGCAACTTAAATTTGAAGACTGAGGAGAAATGAGTAAGTGATGCTTCCTTTGGCCTCGCCTGGATCCAGCCATCCATGGCCAGAACGTGCCTCAAAACGAGCTGCTCCTTGAAAGGGAGCTAAGGCGTAGGATACACTTCCACCAGTAACACCCAGGAGGAAGAGAGCTGAGCGCTGCATTTCCTGGCACCAGAACTCACGGCTCTTCAGGTGACAATCTCCAGCCTTACACCAGCATTGATATTCAGTGTGCTGCCCACTGGGCAAGATCCCAGCAGCTTCAGAGCCTGTGCTGGGCAATGCTGAAGGATCCCAGCTGGGTATTGGCAGATGCTCTCTCTGTAAACACCCAACTACCTGCTCCTGTGCAGCAAGAGACACACACAGAGCCTCACTGTCACCATGGGGTAAACAGGAAAGGTGGTGGCCAGGTGCCTGGTCAGCGGCGAGCCTGGCTACGTGCTGCTTTGAATAGCTGGCCTGTGCCCGGGACAGCCTCCCGTGGGGTGGCAAGACGTGATCAAGGTCACACAGAGGAAAGATTTGGGAAGAGCCATCTTGCACAAAGGCCTGAGCACCTCTGAAATGGTTGAGGCAGTTTCTGACCAGGAAAGGAAAGCTGGGGGAAGGTGGACAGTCTGGGCCCTACACACCAGGGCACATTGTCATCGTGTCAGGAGCTGGCATCTCTGCCAGGAGGTGCTGTGGGGCAGGAGGAGGGTTTGTGGGGACAAGCAGTTCCCCCAGCCCTGCAACTAAGGATGGGCTGTACACCCAGCTCCCCACTGTCTGTGAGAAGAGCTGGTGGGAGCAGCCCTTCCCTAAGCTCTTCTCTCCGTGAGCAGCCACACAGCTCCTTCCCGCGGCATTTCCCAGTGTCCGTGACCAGAGGGGAGGTGGTACCTGGGACTGCCCTGGCCCCACATCCCACAGGAACGTGGCAGGACCCTTGCAGAAAGGCCTGTGCTGTAGTGGCAGCCACAGCGGGCCTGGCTAACGCAGTAAAACCCGGGCTGCAGAGAACTGCAGGAGATGTTAAAATTGGCAGGTGTGGCGCAGGAAGGGGACGCTCAGAACCTTTGAGTGTGGCAGCTGTTGAAGGCACCTGGATTAGCAGGTCATCCAGCCCAGCACATCCCAGCACACCCAGCTCAGGAAACAAAGGAGAGCCTTAATAAAGGAAGAGCCTAAACCAGGCTCACACAAAGGCTCGAGCTGTTAAGAGATGTTAGTGGGAATAAAGAGAACAAGGCAAAAGCCTTAAGATGGGCAAAGTGAGTAAATCCTGATCGCTCAGGGACAGACAGACAAAAGATCACTATCAGCTCCTAAGGGGTAAGGGTGCATGCAAAGCCAGCACATGGTCACCAAGCAAAGCATCTGGGGAAATACTCGACGGGTGCAACTTGGCGCTTGTGAGCACGCGTGTGTTAGAGTGCCAACACGATGAGTTTCACTCTGGGCTTTATTTTAAAATAAAAATACCCCCAGACCCGGTCTTGCGTTAGGACCTGGTCCATCATTGCCACAGTGCCACAACCTTGTTTCCCCCAGTTTCCTCACTGGAAGAGGCAGCCCATTCCCACCCAGCAAGCCCTGCAGTGCAGAGGGGCAGAGCACGGCTCTGCTGCCAAGCTGCTGTGGCTGGCTGTGCTGGAGAAGACCCGGCAAACCCCACACCAGCTGTGCTCCTCCGGGGGCCGCCCACTGTGGTTTGCTCTGGACCCTTGCTGCCCGACAGGCTGGCAAATTCCCAGCTCCAGTGCTACTGCTGCTGCTCCGGTCGCTGAGCAATGATGTTTTCAGCTGTTTATCAGTTACTTAGAGAGACGCAGGTCAGAGCTCGTTACTCTGACGTCTTCCCGGGGGAGCTCTGCTTCCTGCACCACATGCCAGGGAGGCTGCGGCTGCATTGCCTAAGGCATCACCCTCCTCTGCTCCTGCAGACAAGAGGGAACCGTGCCCCACTCAGATGGAAAGGGAAGGGGTCAGTGTGGATGCTTCACCTTCTCTGGGGTCCTCCAAGGCCTGACAGTTGAAGCACCCCAAGACAGCTGGTGAAGGTGCAGTCACCTGTGGATCCAGAACAAAGCAGCTACCACATTTCCAGCAAGTGAAGAAGCAGGACCCAGCTGCAAGCAAGAGCTCTCATGGTAACAGCATCTGTGTTTCCCCAATGGGGAACCAAGGGTGGGTTTCTTTGGCTACGCTGCAGTGCCTGCTGCAGCAGAGCTGGCTGGCAGGCCCCATGCCTCTGCCCCACAGCTGGCCTGACCTCCAGGCTCAGTCTGTGCATGGTGAGAACCAACAATCTCAGACCACATTAGGGCAGGGCTGGTGGATTTGGAGCGGCAGCTCCCATCAGGCAGTGCTGACTCCAGTGACCTCTCTCTGGGAAAGGAGAGGGGCAAAGGAAGAGTGGCCCCCAGGGGAGGAGGGATGAAGCCAGCTGAGAAGACCCTGCCTTGGACAAGGGTGGGAAACGCTCCAGGCTCCAAGAGGGAAGGGAGGGCTCTGAGCATCAGCCCACGGCTTCAGCTGGTCTGGGCTGCACAACAACACTGAGGGACCTCCACGCATCAGCTCGAGCTCCCACCACCGACGGAGCAGCCATGGTATAAATATCCCGGAACAGAGAGGAGAGAAGGAAGCCAGCTCTGCAGGACATGGGGCCGTTCCTGCTTTGCACTCCCTGCCCAAGTTTCAGGGCTGTGGCCCAGTGAGGGTCTGAGGATGGTTTGCACAACCCGCACAGAGCGTCACTGCTGTGTCAGGGCAGCCACGCAGAGCAGGGACACCCCCTCCATCCCCCGCCACAGCAGCCACCCCGCAGACTCTTTGTTTCTTGGAATAAAACGAGGCAGTGAGACCGAGCAGGGCCTCAGCTGGACCAGCCTGTGGACAAGGTCTTGGCGGAACCCTCCTGCTCCAGTCCCAGCAGCATCTTCTGCACCTTCCTATCCCAGCCAGAAACAGCAGCCTGAGCTCCAAGGGTCAGCACAACAATGGTTCTAAAATCTCTCTTAGCGTGAGATGTAAGAGAGCCACGTAAAGTAAGGAAGCCAGGCTGGCTGCCGGGGCTCGAGAGAGAGCAGGGTGATGGGCTACAGGCTGCAGTCACCACTGGAAGAGACTCCCAGAGACCCAGGCAAGAGCTGAGCACAAAGATGAGAAAGGATCCACCCAGGATTTCAGAAGTGCCCGTGGGAGCGGGACTCCCTAGCGCGGATGCGTCCTCCTGCGCAGGCTGTCACTGGCTTTGGATAGCACCTCGCTTAAATCAGCTTCCTACAGAATGCACGTCAAACCACGACTCTGATTCATTGAAAAGGCACCCGAGCCCTTCTAAAATGCTATTTTTGCACACTAACTGAATTCAATTTCCATTTAAGTGTAACAGCTCAAGTTGCTAACAACTTAGTAAAATCCAACGTTTAGAAAGTAACAGCATAAGCGGTAACCCGTATGTACTTACGCAATTATATTATATCCTACTGCTTACCAAAGTACTCCATTAAGTGTAGAAATTATCTTTTGTTGCCAGTTATTACATTTTTATGGTTACCAACCAACGGTAATTAAACAACCTCTTCAAGGAAAAGGAGCTTGAGTATAAATGCAAATAAAACCATATAGTGGGATTTAAAACCAAGGCTCTTCATTTCACTCAGAAGCAGAACTGGAGTAGCTGCTGCTGAGCCTGACCTCTTCTCCTTAACTCTGAGCTTGGAACTAAAGAACAAGTGGCCGAAGAGATTTCTAGAGCCCTTCAGGTAGGTGACAGATGCACCAGGGATGCTGTAGAGCAAACATCCTCATTGTGACAAAGCGAGGCTCAGAGACGCGGGTCCGGTACGAAGGGCAACTGCTTTGTAAACTTGGCTCCAGTTTGATACCTTGCAGGACCTTGATGGAGGCAGGATGCCACTGGGATGCATTTGCTGCAGGCTCCAGGGCTCTGCTCTCCCTGCCAGGGCTGATGCCTTAACTGTCCCCATCCCCATCCTGGCAGAGAGGCTGAACTGGCTCCGTATGCTCGAGGAGTCTGGGGATGGGGCACAGGGACAGACTGGACATTGCAGCCCACTCGGGACCGCAGCACAGCTCTTGTGTGGCAGAAAGTTAAGTCACTACACCCCACATGGCCTCTGTGAGTGGAGCTGTGGCCTGGTGCACAGGCAGCAAAACTGGGAGGGCTGAACTAGGGGTGCCAAGCACCCAGCACAACTCTGGAAAGCAGCCAGGCCAGCCACGCTGCAAAGCAAGGGCTGTGGTAAGGGACAGGAATAGAAACTGGGTCTCCTGACTGAGAAGCTCCTTCTAGCCTGATAGGCAGGTGGCCACGAGCCCAGCATGAGACAGGGCTCAGATTAGATATGGGGTGCCGAGCAAGCACAGCACTGGGGAGGGACAGCCCAGTGCCCAACCTGCCTGGGCAGGCAGGAGGACGCTTCCCTGGGGCGTCAGAGGAAGACAGACCCCAAGGTTGAACCTCTGGGGAGCAAAAAGGGGAGCCAGGAGTGTGCCAGTTCTACTACCTCCTTTGATGTCACTGCATTTAGGAAAGGGACAATCAGCTGATGGTGGCATGGCAGAGCCAAGCAGAACACGAGTTGCAAGAGCAGAGATGAGCAGCCCTGGAAACAGCACCATAAATGCTGAGCCCACGTTCTTCAGCGCTAGGAAAACCCATAAAGCAGCACACGGATGCCCATAACCAGGGAGGGGGCAGCACCAGCCCGAGCGCCTGCCTGCGGGATGCAGCACCCCAGGGTGGCATGCTCAGCCCAGCCCTGCCACAATGAGCCCTTCCCCACCCAGCCAGGGTGGGGGAGATGCAAGAAACTGCTTTCCCACTGGTTTGTACGAAGCCCTGTCACTGATCCTCATTTAGAGGTGATGGAGCTTTATCCTGAATTCCTGTGGCAGAGCAGAAGGGCAGAGCAGGCTGCCTTGCTCAGCCACCACTGTCACACCAGCCAGTTATTTTCCACTGGCCACATGCAGTTACAAAACACCTTCCTTGGCAAGAAGGTGCCTGGGAGGCTCCCATGCTGCTTGCTTTGTTCCTCGATGGATGGATTGAGCTGTGATGAAGACCCCTTTGCCCAGAAGCTGCTGAGGACACGTATGGCACCCAAGGCCTGGGAAGCCTGCCCTTCTCTGGGGCTGCATAACCCCAACAACACAGCAACAGCAGGGAGCTCTGGCATCAGCCAGCCCTGGGCTTGCTTACCTCAGGAGTCACAGCTGCAGTGGAGGAAGCACTCATGTCATTAGCAGAAAATTAATTAAGACAGTTGCCTTAATAGCAGCCCTGTGTTAGCAGGGAGTGTGGTGTGAGCTGGGGGCTACTCTGCTCATGAGGAAAGCTGAACAGCTCCCAGGACTTTCCAACTCTATGGCTGCTTGTTCCGTGGGCTGCAGGGCTTGGAGGACGCATCCTTGCCCTGAGCAACCACAGTTTGGGTTACACAGGGCAAATGTGTGCCCTGGCTCTGCCCTGAGCAGCTCTACAGGACTCAGGACATGGTCCCAGAATTGAGCAGTGCAGAGCCTTGTGAGACCTGCCCCACAGTATGGCGGGGATGAAAGCAGCCAGCATCACCACAAGGCAGCCCTGCGGAAGCCCCTGCAGCAAGAGGTGCTTCTGCCCGTTCAGAGGGTCTCAGTGGAAAGGAAGGATTGGATGCTTTGGATTGTCCTGTTCCGCTTTGCCAGGAGGGATGGGACCAAGGGACCTGAAGGAGGTGAGGTTTTGCCCCTGCCCAGCAGGTCAGGCCTTGGAAGGGAAGCAGGGGCCCAAGATTCACTCTGCACCTTGGGCGGGGTGAAGAGCATGTGCAGAAATGGCATTGAAGACCAATGGCACGACATGATGGGGCTGGGCAGGGGGTGCAGCTGGAGTCACTCCCCTGAGGAGGGACCAAGCTGGGGATCAATTCTGGATGGAAGAGAGCTGGAGCCATCCAGCCAGGGTGGGGTCCATCCACTCCCCCTCCCCCTGGGTAAACAAGGGGAAAAAGATCATGGCAAATGGGCTGGAGGGCTTTGCAAGCAGACACACTGCCTGCCTGTGTGCACGGCCCCAGAGCCGACAGACGGGGCTTTATGCGCTTGCACTGCTCCCAGCCCTGTGCTGTCCCCTCTGCTTGCGAGGCTGCTTGGTGCGGGAGGGGAGGGCAGCAAAAAGCCCAGACCAAAATTACTCCAGGGTTTTATTTGTCAGGCTGACGGTGCTGGAGGAAGTGCATTTCCGCAGGCAGTGAAGAAAGGCTGCATTGAAAGGCTGGGGTGGGCAGTGGGACACAGCAGCCTGAGCCCCCATGCAGCCCCACAGCAAATCTGGCTGCTGGACAGGGTGGGCAAAGGGAATCTCCGCTGGGAGCAGTGCAGAGATCAGCTCATGGCGCTGGGACAAGCCTGGTTTGGACAAGTTTGTCAAGAGACTGTTGACTCTGGGGCTGATCTGCAGGTGAACCTTTCCTTCCCCCATCCCTGTCCTGCTGGGATTCTCTGGTGTCTCATTAAGGGTTGTACTTGCAATGGGTCACTTTTTTTTCTTGCTGGCATCTCTTCCATGCCATCTACTGTCACAAAACATTTGCTTTCTCAACTCTGTCTGGGATCAGCTAGTGGACCCAAAAGCCATGAGGACAAGGGCCAGGCCAGCTGCGTAGGTGCCATTTCCTGAGGCCGTGAAGGGACTTTGAGATTGTGAAACTAAGCATGAAAGATCCCAGGAAAAACACGGGACAACCTTAATGCTGGTACCATGCAGCAATTCAAGTCTTGGACTTTGCAGCCAGGGGGCCTCTATGATGCAGCCAGGACAGGGGCTCCTCAGGGGTACCCCAGTGTGCCAGGGGCAGGAATTGCTGTGATGACATGGGGCCAACACCGCGAGTGGCAGCCCTGAGCAGCTCCTCTCAGCAATGGAAATCCTGAGTCGTTCCTCTGCCAGTCACCAGGCACCCCCATGTCCCCTGGCACAGCACGGTCACCCTTGCACAGGGTGTGCAGCATTACCCCAGGC
>VWZY01001525.1:16880-28111 GCA_013399075.1 Chloroceryle aenea | reverse complement strand
AAAGGAAAAAAAAAAAAAAATAAAAAAAAAAAAAAAAAAAAAGGTGAGAAAAAAATACAACCGTCCCTCAACATTTTAAAGGTAGAATCAATATAAGGATTCACACTAATTTTACTAAATGTGTTTTTAAATAAAATTGAAGATAAGCTGCTATAAAATTTCTCCCATATAGAGAGGTTTACCTCCTGGGCTAAGAATTCCATACCTCTATTACCCTATTAGCTACCACTGCTCTTAGAAGAATAAAATGAAAAATAGAACAGTATAAGTTTTTTCTGCTATTCACAAATATTTCTCTGAGAAGTGTCATAAAAGAGAATATTGTATGTGAGTTTAGAATTGTAGAATTATAGAATGATAGGAGTTGGAAGGGATCTCTGGAGATCATTGAGTCCAAACCCCCTGCCAGAGCAGGAACACCTAGGGAACACCACACAGGAACAGATCCAGGTGGGTTTTGAAAGTCTCTAGAGAAGGAGATTCCAATACCTCTCTGGGTAGCCTGTTCCAAGCTCTGTCATTTTCACAGTGAAGAAGTTTTTCCTCATGTTGAGGTGGAACTTCCTGTGTTTCACCTTGCTTCCATTGCCTCTAGTCTTATCACAGGGCACCACTGAAAAGAGACTGGCCCCTTCTACTTGACAACCATCCTTCAGATATTTGTAACCATTAAGAAGATCTTCTCTTAGTCTTGTCTTCTCCAGGCTAAACAGCTTCAGGTTTTTCAGCCTTTCCTCATAAGAGAGATGTTCCAGTCCCTTAATTATCTTTGTAGCTCTGTATTGGACTCTCTAGTATTCACCTGCCCGTCTTGAACTAGGGAGACCAGAACTGAACACGATACTCCAGATGTGGTGTCACCGGTGTAGAGTAGAGGGGGAGGAGAACCTCCTTGGCCTGCTGGACACACTTTTCTTTTCTTTGTTTGTTCTCTCAGTATTTTCAGATAATGGGTGGGCTTAGTTTTGGGTAAATTCAGGTAAGAATGCTTAAGGTCAAGAACATACCATCCCAAACACTAGATTCTTAGTGGTTTTCACTCTTAGGCCTTAGCGTTCAGGAAGGTACACTGAAATTTAAAATGCATAGGCAGTCAAGTAAATCCCAGATAGGTCATATTAAATCTAAAAGGCAGATTTGACAAGTGAACAGGGATACCAACCCTCAATTTACTTATTATTGTAGTTTAGACCTTCTCCAGCAACTGACCCAGCTTCAGCACTGTCCCATGACTTTCAGGACTGTCATGACCCAGGCATGCTGCAAAAAAAGGCTGGGTTTCAATGCAACCTGATTAGCACATGGTAAAACTTACCTTGACAGCTATACTAAGGCTACACAAAACCTAAAGAAGCTGAAGGAATCAGCACAGTCCCTAGCAAACCTCAGGTCCTGGCAGCTTTTATTTCCCAATGACTCTGACCCCAGATGTCCCAGATCAATAGATCTGAGCTGGTGGTGGCCTCTAAACACTTGTGTCCTCTGCAGGGCTCATCCATTTTATTCAATCTTTCACAAACAGCTCTGCAGCATGCTTCATCGGTGATGATGGATAATCTGCCCTGGTCAGTATGTCAAAACATTGCTATCCCGACACACCTTAACCCCTGGTGCAGCTGCTGCACATTTAGATGTGTAAAGATGTGGAAGGTGATATGGATTGGGAACTCTCTGAANTGTGAAAATCTTGATCAGGGAAAGAAACAGTTAAGGATGGCTTTAATATTTTTTGCCGTGGTAGTCTTTGACTCTTCTGCAAAGCTGAGAAACAAGTATGTTTATTTTAGAAAAAGACTGCCACAAACCACAGCAGGTTGTATCTTCCCATGTGCTTAACTGTATTCTTACCCTAATGGATGAACCATAAAAGACTAGGATACTATGTTAGAGGAGTTTAGCTCCCATATAGGCTCTTACATAGAGGGCAGGCTTTCAAAAGCATTCAATCATTTTTCTTCTCTGTGCCTCCATAGGAACTACTATGTTGAAACTGCCAGGATGCTGGAGTTGAATTTGGTTACTATTATGTAACAGCAGGAATAGCTGGGAAGCAGATCCAAAGCAACCCTGCTGGTTACTCCACAAAGGAATTCTTGGGCACATCCTGCCTATCAGGATACCTGAAAGTGTGCATGGAGTGGCTCATTCTCACATAGCACAGCTGTGTGGTGGTGTCCTGCACATCTGACCAAGACCTGTCCTGTGGCCAGAGCAGGGCAGATACATGGGCATAAAGGTTTCCCTGGAAAAAAAAGAACACTCTGTGCCACACAGGAGAGCAGATAATGCAGACAGGGTGACATAAGACTCCTAAAGAAAACATGGCCATGAAATGACATGTGTCATGAGCATGAGCACATAGAGCTTCCTGTAGTCTCTGAACAGGTAAATGTTAATAAAGAAAACTCTTCTGTGATACCTAGGGACTTTTGTCTTTTCCCTGCTGAGCAAAGACAGTCCTATGCTCTGCATAATATACTCTGTATTTCATTTTCTACTCTGTAAACCTGTCACCACTTCAGCCCCTGATTGTAGGCATCACCATGTTCAGCATTCGGTATGAAAAGGATACTATTGCTTTTGTTTGTTTATTACTGTTTTAAACTGCATAGTAAAGAAACAATGTTTCCAAATTCCCCTACTGCAGCTTTTGCATCTGCAGAGACTTCAGGGAGAGTATTTGTTGGGAAATTCCTGTCAGAAAGCACAGTCTGCTTTACTGTCAGGGATATTGTCAGTGGGTTTTCTGTGCTCATAAACCTAAAAATTGAATAATCCTGTCAGAACTCATACTTGGGATTCCTTTCTGAAGTTCTGATTTGCGCAGACTTAAATGATCTGGATTTAGTTACTGTGACATTAAATAAGTCAATAGCACCAAAATGTCTAGTGCAAGTTTGTTTATAAAGTAATGAATGTTCACATTATGCACTGAGGACCAGCACACTCAGTACCTGGGATTACTGAGTCAGAACCAAAAAATCTAGGTTTTATCCTAACTCTGCCATGATTTACTGTGTGATTCTTGGACAATCCCTTCCTCTTCCCAAAGTTCTGTTTCCTTCCTTTTTTGTGTTTTAGTTATTTAGAATACAGAATCTTCCATCACAAACACCTTCTCCCTTGTGCCCTTAGCATAAGAACATGTAACCTGAGGTGCCACATCTAAGTACCAATTGCTTAAACTGCACTAGTGCTGTAGTAAACATGAAGGATGGTCTTTTACTCACTGTTTATACTGAAAAAATGCTCTAGAAAATACTTCCTCAAGCAATTACTTCAAACATGCACTTGTTAATGGAAATCTGGTTTCTTTTTTTAAAGCCCAAAATAAAAATATTCATTTTCACCCTCCAGGTAAGCAGTATTCTACTTTTTACTTACAAATTAGTGAGAGTCCAGAAAATCTTTGAGAAAACTGCACCAATATACCTTCAGAAAGGTGGAGCTGTGGTGTAGGGTAGGCTCACACCTATCCTGAGTAGTGATACTTTTCTTCCCACAGCAGCAAAGTCACAAACACCAAGTGGAAGGTAAATTAGCTTGCACCGACTTGCAATTTGGCCAGATCAGCTGTATCTGCAGCACCACCCAGAGACTGCAGCATAGGTATAACCTTGTTTAAAGTAATTTAATATTTCCTTTGGATGGTTCACTTTTGCTTTAAATACATTTTTTTGCAAATTGAATAAATTATTAAGACTTTGTCTACGGTAGAAAACTGATGATTTAACAATACTGGCTTTTTTAGAATGGGATTATAGTTTTAGTGTGGACACTTAAAACCACTACAGAGATGCTTTACCTGCTATAGCTTCTGTACAGAAAGGATAATAAACTATACAGATATAAAGCAGATTTAAATAGCTATAAATTTCCTCATTCTCAGGGTTGCAAGCTGTGCCAACTTTATAGGTTTTTTTTAATATTTGCTTGAATCTGTACTAAAAAGACCAGATTTCCTGATTTTAGCTAGAAGCAAAAAANCAGAGCAGGAACACCTAGGGAACACCACACAGGAACAGATCCAGGTGGGTTTTGAAAGTCTCTAGAGAAGGAGATTCCAATACCTCTCTGGGTAGCCTGTTCCAAGCTCTGTCATTTTCACAGTGAAGAAGTTTTTCCTCATGTTGAGGTGGAACTTCCTGTGTTTCACCTTGCTTCCATTGCCTCTAGTCTTATCACAGGGCACCACTGAAAAGAGACTGGCCCCTTCTACTTGACAACCATCCTTCAGATATTTGTAACCATTAAGAAGATCTTCTCTTAGTCTTGTCTTCTCCAGGCTAAACAGCTTCAGGTTTTTCAGCCTTTCCTCATAAGAGAGATGTTCCAGTCCCTTAATTATCTTTGTAGCTCTGTATTGGACTCTCTAGTATTCACCTGCCCGTCTTGAACTAGGGAGACCAGAACTGAACACGATACTCCAGATGTGGTGTCACCGGTGTAGAGTAGAGGGGGAGGAGAACCTCCTTGGCCTGCTGGACACACTTTTCTTTTCTTTGTTTGTTCTCTCAGTATTTTCAGATAATGGGTGGGCTTAGTTTTGGGTAAATTCAGGTAAGAATGCTTAAGGTCAAGAACATACCATCCCAAACACTAGATTCTTAGTGGTTTTCACTCTTAGGCCTTAGCGTTCAGGAAGGTACACTGAAATTTAAAATGCATAGGCAGTCAAGTAAATCCCAGATAGGTCATATTAAATCTAAAAGGCAGATTTGACAAGTGAACAGGGATACCAACCCTCAATTTACTTATTATTGTAGTTTAGACCTTCTCCAGCAACTGACCCAGCTTCAGCACTGTCCCATGACTTTCAGGACTGTCATGACCCAGGCATGCTGCAAAAAAAGGCTGGGTTTCAATGCAACCTGATTAGCACATGGTAAAACTTACCTTGACAGCTATACTAAGGCTACACAAAACCTAAAGAAGCTGAAGGAATCAGCACAGTCCCTAGCAAACCTCAGGTCCTGGCAGCTTTTATTTCCCAATGACTCTGACCCCAGATGTCCCAGATCAATAGATCTGAGCTGGTGGTGGCCTCTAAACACTTGTGTCCTCTGCAGGGCTCATCCATTTTATTCAATCTTTCACAAACAGCTCTGCAGCATGCTTCATCGGTGATGATGGATAATCTGCCCTGGTCAGTATGTCAAAACATTGCTATCCCGACACACCTTAACCCCTGGTGCAGCTGCTGCACATTTAGATGTGTAAAGATGTGGAAGGTGATATGGATTGGGAACTCTCTGAAGTTGTGGTCAATGGGGCAGAGTCTAGATGGAGGCCTGTGGCTAGTGGTGTTCCCCAGGGGTCAGTTCTGGGTCCAGCCCTATTCAGTATGTTCATCAATGACCTGGGTGGAGAGTACCCTTAGCATGTTTGCTGACAGTATAAAACTGTGAGGAGTGGCTGCCAAACTGACTGTGATGCCATCCAGTGTGACCTGGACAGGCTGGAGAGTTGGGTGGAGTGAAATCTAACGAAATTCAAGGGCAAGTGTGAAGTCAGTCTGGGGAGGAACAACCCCATGTATTAGTACAGCTGACCTGTTGGAGGGTAGCTCTAGAGAAAAGGACCCAGGAGTCCTAGTGGACAACAGGATGACCATGNGGAAATACTTCTTCACTGTGAGGGTAACAGAGAACAGACTGTCCAAAGCAGTGGTGTAATCATCTTTGGAGACTTTCAAAAGCCACATGGACTTGTTCGTTTATAATGTACTCCAGGTGATCCTGCTCTGGCAGGAGGGTTGGAATTTATCACCTTTTGAGGTCCCTTCCAACCCCTAACATTCTGTGATTCTGTGTAAACAGTGTCATGGAGGCTCCACATTCATTTGTGGTGAGAATAGTCCCTGGTTTGTACCAGCTTGTCTGCCCTGCTTTTGTGTCCATATAGGTGGTGCCTAAAGCTTTGCATAAGTGTTAATGTTCATATAATGTGCTGCCTCTCTTGCTGATCTGTGATGAAAATGCATAGTGCTACACATCACCTTAAGCTAGACACTGACTGAGTCATTGGTCCCAATACACTAATGTCTAGCCTTGACAAAGGTATTTGTGTCATTAGCTTCATATAAGGTTATAAAATGTAAAAAGAACTACAGCCTTCTGACTTCAAGGTTCTGCAGTTTAAAAAGAAAGACATTACGAAGTATGAGAGCTTTGATCTTAAAACAGTATCTAGCCAGAGCACACCCTTACACCTCTATTCAGGATGATATTGACATTGCTGTAATTTTCAAACTCTTATCAATCTATTGATTTATAAAGCAAATCAAGATTAGAAAGTCCTGTGTGTATGCAGATCTGTTCATTTAACACTGCAGCAGCAAATGATGGTCAAATCTTTAGCCATGTATAAACTATATTATTTTCTTCAGTTTACGGGAAGAAAATTTCCATACCTCTGAAGATTTTATCTTCCTTTCCCTCCGAAACTCTTGCATTTTGATTTATGCTATTAAACAATGCAGCCTTATAAATGCATAATTTTATTTTTTTTTTATATCATTCCTTTCTTGCATTTTCATTTTCAAACTGTGAAAAGTATCCGCCTCATAGGGAATACAAATATAAGGTCTGTATTTCTACCTAATCCATGCTTCTTGAGGCAAATTACATCTCTCAGGACATGATGGAAGTGTCACATTTATGATCCATTCCCTGCAAAATTCCCATCAGTTTCTCTAGCAGCAGTTTTGCCAGAATGGAGACTGGAATCAAAGGGGAGGAAAATATTGACTGCCTATAAATTAGTTGTAGATCTGTTGGTAGTGTTACTATGACTGATGTCTCAGGCAGTGATTCCAAGTCATTTATTCTCCTTGAAATTCTGGAATATTTCTAAACAAGTATATGATCCAATTCCTTGTTAATACAGAGAAAGAACTAAAAACTATAAGCCATCTTCCTCAAAATCTAATAGGCAGCTAAAAAAAAAAAAAATGTTTACATAAATCTCAGATCTTTCAAGTCTTACTTTTTGTGGCTCTGAAAGCTTGTGATAACACACAGGCATTAAGTGACACAGATGAACAAGTCAGGAGTGGGACTTTTGAATACAGATTTCTCTCTATGTAAGTAGTAAAGACAGTGGTCACTTTTCCTTATTCCTTGCCAATTCTAGGCACATAGAGCAGCAGAAGTGTCTCCCCACAGCCTAGGCCTAACTCTAGTCCCTCAGGCTTGAAGAAATATCCACTGGAGATTGGTCTGAGAGTTGCAGCCAATGTTCACAAGGGCTGCAACTCAGGGGGACCAAGGCAGAGGGAGAAGGGAGACAACAGGGTAATATATGCCTGAGGCAAGAGCACTGTGCAGCCCTGCCCTGGGCAGTCAGAGTCCCAGCAGCTCTGGGGAGAATGTCCTGTAATTTAATGAGTAGGATTAGTGTTGTGAATCAATGAATAAGAAAACTGTTTCCTAAGGATACAAAACAAAGAACATTTCTAAAAGTCTGATTTTCCCCTTAAAATTTTTCAATGGAACCTAAACAAAACAGCTTTTGGAAAGATAAGGTGGAAAACAGGAAGCTTGTGATGTATATCTTTGATTCATTAAGCTTTTCTTTTTGGAAAATATTTACTGCACTGTATTACAGCTAAATTAATTGTGGTGAATGGATCTCTCCTAAGGGGATAAACTAAATTAAGCCAGGGAAAAAAAAAAATCAGATCTAATTGTATTTCATTTTTTTAAAATCAAGCAGTAGAAATACCTTGTTCTAAGTTCTTTATCTTTAAGGTATAAAACATGACTCCCCTTATATCAGGCAGATATGAAACACTAGTGTTATTATAGGATATCTACACTCCAGAAATAGATATATAGACAGAAAAAGAGGACACAGTAAGTAAGAAAAGCTATATTCAAGACCCATGGGAAAAGTAAGTGATGTGACAAGAAAGTTAACTCTTAAAAGAAATGGATGATAAAAAGAAGATATAACTCCATGTCACTCACAGATTAAATGGCACACATCAAATATAACACTAAGTGTCCAAATTCCTTCAACACTTTTTGACCATTGTGTTTTGTGGAGACCAACTGGAACATCTGCACATTGGCCAGAAGTTCCCAGAGCCTACCTCACTCTAACCCCACAACCCTGGCATGAGTCCAGGTCTGGACAACACTATATCTCCATGGCTGGAGTCTCCACACCAGCATATTTGTGTCTTGTCTTGACACACATTTCTGAGATGTTCTTATTGGAGCTATTCAGTAAAGGACAGGTTATATTATGTGATATTTTAAGCAGCAGGGACACTGAACTGTGAACAGCAGTCAATATTAAAAAACAAATATACCAACATACAAGCATTTGCTTGTCAGCATATTGACAGATGACATCACAAGTGTCTATCTTCAGTATGCTTACTTCTCTAAGTACAAACTTCCATTTGAACAGATCTGAGCTTACAAATTCTAAGATTGAAAAAATATGAGACTTTCCATTAAAATATCTAATGCATGAACAGATTTGCCATAATCTTGGGAAGGCAGTGCATGAAATGAGTATAATAGACTAGTGAAAAAAAACGGGCAAGAGGGTAATATTTGTAAACATCAAATTGCACACAATGCTAAAGCTTATAAGTGTGGAATAGTTCCATGGCTTCTTGTTTTCTTGCTTGAAGATCAGAAAAGGTAGGATGGTGCCTCTATGTTCCCACATATCCTGATTTTTTTCTTTTTTAGTAGAAGTGTGGGAAGAGTTTACAAAGAGCTAAAGAGTTTAGGCCCCCCAAAGTCAGTGGGTGCAGTATTCTAGTCATGTCCTGGTCTTCTGTGGTTTGTCCAAAGCACATAGAAGAGCAAACAGAAAAGTAAATTTGTTTATGCTTGCATGTACTGGTAATGTACTGTCCATGTATACACAGAATCATAGAATGCTTTGTGTTGGAAAGGACCTCTAAAGATCATTTACTTCAATCGCTCTGCAGTGAGCAAGGACATCTTTAACTAGATAAGGTCGCTTAAAGCCCCATCCGACATCAACTGGAATGTTTCCAGGGATGCAGAACTTATGAGTGGACAAGACAAAAATCTTTGGAATCATTTAGATCATTAGTATTAGAGGAGCTTGACAGTTGACTGGAATGAGAAAGCATTTTGTCTCATGTCTTCATGTCCTTATTGTTAAACACTGGACTTGACCTGAGCCAATACATGAAATCATGGAAAAAAAAAAATCCAGTTTTAGTAGTCCTTAGAGACGTATATTTAGGAAATACATTTTTATTTTTTTTTTTTAATCTTCAAAGTAGACATTTCTTAGATTCAATTATTCTATCATTACATTTTGCAGAAAGAGACATAAGCAAGTTTTGGTTTCCAACAACCACCACCTCTACTAGCTGCTGAGATGAGTAGAGCAGATTCAGTAAGCAACAAAGGGATTTGTTCAGTGAATGCATAAATCAGGTTAGGAGTCTGGCAAACAAAATATGTAATATAGCTCTATTAATGTATTCACTGATAAATTATGTCCTGGGGGATAATAAAACTACACATGTTTCTGCCATAAAAGCAATGTTCTGATAATTTAATTTCAAAGTTCTTGCAGAAAATGAGTATTGCCCACTCATTACTGCATACCTTGTAGTGGAAATATCCTAACAGAGAATTCAGGGTTTATTGTGGCAGACTATTTTGCTTGCAGTGCTTAAGACTAAGTTATCTATATCAGCCAGTTCTATATTCATCAGGGGAAAAAAAAAGTGACACATAGGTGGAAGAAAATTTATATATATATTTTTAATCTACATATAAGGAAAAAACTTCTAACAGCTGTGAGTTTTGGGCTGAAGGCATCAGTTCTCAGTCTGAACTTATGCTTCATTAATGCTAAAAGTGTGCTTATTAAAGTGTTTTTACTTCCTGACAAATCTCAAGGCTCTATTGCAGCTCTGTAATTTAGAATAACTCAACTCACAGGCAGGTTCAGAAGAGCTCTAACACAGGTATAAAATCCCCAATAAACGTTACTTCATAGACAAAATGCTGTTGTTGAAGTGTATGTCCTTCCGTCATACCTGCATGGACAAAACTTCTGGTTCCAAGTCCGTAGTATGAAAATAACAGAATAGGATTTTAACAAGAGAAAGTTTGTCAGTGGGCATTCATACCTGTTTTACCAAAAGGAAAAGAGGAGCCACAAAGTGTTTTATCAGGCTGATGAATCCTCCCCCAAGTCCTTATGTGTCTGAGTAAAGTCTGCAAGACTGAAAATTGCATGCAAGAGATGTCTTTCATGGCAGTTCCATCTGATTCATGGCACTACTATACTCAGCTCCAATTGTCATCACCACTGAAGCTGCACAGAAAGTGTAAGGTTCAGATTTGGGCTGTGTAGGACAGAACTTGATGTACAGCAGTGAGTTCATCAGAGGGTCCCCATGAAGGCCAGGTCTACTGCACAGGATGGATATGGGAGTTAGAGGCTGTTGAGATGGTTCAGTCTGAGGAAGAGAAGCAGAATGGTAGACCCCACTGCTGGCTGACTTTTGTTGAAGGTGGAGGGACAGGAGCACAATTCTGAACACAGGAAATTTTAACATTGAGAACACTATTTCATCATGAAATGGGACAAATAATTTATTATATTGGTTATATGTGGGAGTATCCATCCACAGAGATGGTCCAATCTCAACTGGACATGGTCCTGGGCAATCTGTTCTCATTAGCTTTGCTTTGATCAGGCTGTAGGACTCTATAACAGAATCACAGAATGTTAAGGGTTGGAAAGGACCTTGAATGATCATCTAGTCCGACCCCCACCCCAGAGCAGGACCACCTAGAGCAGGTCACACGGGCAGGTTTTAAATGTCTCCAGAGAAGGAGACTCCACAACCCTCGGCAGCCTATTCCAGTGTTCCATCACACTCACCATGAAAAAGGTTTTCCTTAAATTTCTTTGGAATCTCCTGTGCTCCAGTTTGCACCCATTGCCCCTTGCCCACTCATTTGACATCGCTGAGAAGTGCCTGCCTTCATCCTCCTGACACTTGCCCTTTACGTATTTATAAACATTAATAAGGTCACCCCTCAATCTCCTCTTCTCCAAGCTAAAGAAGACCCAGCTCCCTCTGCCTTTCCTCATAAGGGAGATGCTCCACTCCCTTAATCATCTTTGTGGCTCTGCACTGGACTCTTTTGAGTAGTTCCCTGTCCTTCTTCAACTGAGGAGCCCAGAACTGGACACAATATTACAAATGCAGT
>VWZY01001523.1:10665-33026 GCA_013399075.1 Chloroceryle aenea | reverse complement strand
GGGGGTGCAGAAAATGAAAGGCTGCAACTGCAGGGAAGAGCAGACAGGGCAGGTGACCTCAAACTGACCAACGAGGTATTCCAGCCCATATATGCCATAGCTGGTATAAAGCAGAGGGATCTAGGGCAGGGTCTATCTCTCCAGGTGCTCCTGGGCTCCTCTCCCCTATTGGACTGCTTTGCCAGCTTTGCTTGTCTTAGCTCAGGTCCTCTTTCGGTTCCTTCCTCAGAGCATCCAAGGAGGACTCTGTCCATTCTGCCCTCAATTCCAGTCGGTGAGTTCCTGAATCCGGTACCAGAATCCAGCTCTTGAACACAGCTCCCGTCTGCTGTGGGGCCCGGTCTGGGACAGCCCAACCCCATGCCTGCTCCACAGCATCAGTGGTGATGGTGATGTGATTGCCATCAGGGGGTTGGGTTCAATACTGGTTTTGTGTATACTTGTACATATTCTATTTTATTATTATTGTTATCATCATTAAAGCTGTTCTAGTTTCCTTTTCTAATCACTAAGTCTCTCTCCTTTATTCCTTTTCTCTTCCCTTTTGGGAAGGGAAGGGGATTAACAGAGAGCATCTGTTAGGTCTAAGGGGCTGCCCTGACCCTAAACCATGACACTCCCTGGAAAGTATTGTATCTGTCTATTTCTTCAAGCTGTAATGAGAAATTCAATGAGATAAAGGTGTTTGGAGTTTACTTGGCTACAGCTGGTTGGGCTAAGACAAATTATACGTATCACAATCTTCTTCAGAGCACCGATTTTACTTTACATAAATCAGAAGGTTCTACATGTTCTTCCATTACACATGCCCGCATTACACTCACCGTCCTGATCAGTAATTCTACAATAAAACCCTGAAATTTTCTCCAGACTGAAGTCTGGACTTCACAATCTGTTACTGTCCGAGCAGGAGTCAGAATTACTTTTGCCACATCATCCAGAAAACAAATTCTTCTCCTTAACAAAGAGGTTAACAAATTTCAAATGTCTAAAGACAGAAAACAAAAAAACTTGAACCTAGCATTGTTTCTAGGCATATGCCTAGAAATAGAAAATAAATTAAGCCCATAATTACGATCCTCTAATTACAATGAAAAAGTAATACTGAATCCAACACTAGAAAAACAGTAGAGAAGTTAAAATGCAAAAAATTCAGTCAAACTAAGAACATTTTTTTAAAGAAGTCACATGGTCGCTAATCTGTATCAATTTGAGTGCATTATGAAACACACCCCTACAAGAAAACAACAAAAGGACAGCCTGAAAAAGATTTCTTTAAGAAGATACATACAGGTTTAACAGCAGGTAGCCCACAACGTATGAAGCTGTCACCTTGTTTAAAAAACTTCTTCAACTTAAGAAATGCAGTTATCTCCAAAAGCACTGTAAAATGGGCCTGGTTTGCAATGGTGTTTCAGTACAATTTCAATAACAAACACATCCTGAACTGCTTCCTTGGATCAGAACCCAAGCGCTAGCACCATTAAGTCATCAAGTGCTTATTCTGTAGGCTGTTACCTTTTCCAGGGTATAACTCTGAGATAGAAAAAAAAAAACACAAACCAACCACTAAAGCAAATAAAGGTCCTATTTATAGCACATCTGAAATAATGCACTCAAATCTCTCCCTTCCCTACTTTTTTATTTTTGTACAAAGATATGATTGTTCCTGTATAATGCCTCCTGCATTACCTGTTACTGTTTCTAGATATGCCCATTTATCTTTCCAGGTGATGTAGATCTGTCTAAGCATACTACATAATTCTCGCTTGAGTTACATACTGAAGCAAAGACTATACACATATTTAAGAAGCAAGACTATAGATATCACAAGGGACTTGCAGTCCTCCAGTAACCACAAAAGAACACAGAGAATAGTTTGAAGTCACCAAAGGTCAGAAATGTTTTAGCAGCCTCTTTTCAACTTCCTCATGATGTACTGTCATAGCTACCAGACAATATAAAATAAGCCAGTAATTTTTTCCTAAGCCTAAACAACTGAAAAAAAACCCTCCAAAACAGAGACCTAATACATATTTTGCTTTGAAACACAAAAGGTGAGTTCCAGCCAGCTTCAGGTATATGCATGCATATATTCTTGTCTAAAGGAGAGACCAAAGGTGGGCTACCTACCTGGGGGCCAGGAGAGTCCCAGACAGCAGGGAGGTGGCAGTGGGCTATATGTATATCAGCAAGATGGGGGCAGTCTGCACCAGCAGCTGCAGTGGAACTGTGGCCTCAGGGGCTTATATGTCCAGACAACAGGAACTGGCAAGACTGGGATCCAGGGGCCATCTGCTGTGCACACTGACTGCTTATGCCCCATTGCTAGAGAGATTCATACTGTCCATACTTTCCCACTAGTAGACATCCATTCTGCTCAGCCAGAAAGCAGAGAAGGTTGAGGCCTCTGGTGCTGCTTGCATTCTCGTGAGTGATCTGTGTGTATTTTATATGCATATAAGCACAGGTATGTGGTGTACACATATGCTACACGTGCATGCACCGACTGGGAATACAAGCACAGTCTCACCACTTGTCAGACCTGGAGTCACAAAGCTGTGGCAGCCTTGCCTCTCAGACTGCAGAATCCAGATTAATTCCTGTAACAAGATCTGTTAATAGTAAGTTTTTACCTGAGAACAATCAGCCTTAGCTACTTCTGTAGTAGCCTGGAGCACATCCTGAAGACTGTCTCCATTTTCTTGGATCAGTAGATAAGCTAGCAGAAGAAAAACATGGGTGGGGACTTGAGTTGTACCGGGTAGTAGTGATTTCAGTGAAGACAACCAGTAAGTAACTGCAGACTTCTCTTTCAGGAGCTCTATGATCTTCCAGGTTGTATACAAAGAGCTGAGAGAGCTGCTCATGGGGTAAAGGAGTTTGCAGGACATCTGAGAACAAGTAAAACACAAACAAAATTCACAACAAATTAAAGAACAAATAAGAAACAGAACTAATCCAATTATGTCATGCAAAACAAGCTTTTTTAGGGTTCCAGTGCAATAAATATAAAGACAAAAATTGTCCTACATTTCTTTGCAATCCTTTATATGAATTCTTGCACTTGAATGGGTTGCCAATTCCCTATTCAGGAGTTCCCTCTTAATTTGGTATCTCTCATTCCTGTTCCTGATAGTAAATGCAGTACTAGTGCTTCACTAAAATGGACACATTAAAACTGGAGGGCATCAAAAGCTTCCATTCTTGACAATCACAGGTGCATCACAAGACTAAATATCATGTACATTTTATGTAAATTCCCTTAACTTTTGCTAGCACTTAATGAAACACACCAGTTTAAGCTGATATGACTTTGCATTTTTTTGCGTAACTGTTCCAATGCTGAGAACAAAATGCTATACAGGTACAGTCATGGAAGAGAACAGAAACAGAAAAGTAGTAAAATATAAATGAGAAATCCTCCTAAGTCAGCTTTTTATATATATGAGAGTACACATGTTTTAAAAGTCCTCAAAATTAATGCAGAAGTTGAAATGGTAGCTAACAGTCAGGTATGATAAGGAAAAGGATACAGACAAGTAGAATAGGCAAGTCTGAAAGAGACAAATTAAATTACACAAAAACTTGTTTTCTACCAAGTCCTGTTACTTGGTTAATAATGCAGGTGAATTATTTAATCTGTCCTGTCTTTAAAAGTGAAACAGTATCTAGCATACAAACAGACTTCCACTTAACAACTAGTCTAGTTTCATGGACTATACATATTTTTGAGTGTTTCCATCTAATATCTGACACAAAGAAGCTCACAAACATAGACTCCTTCCCAAGCAGCTAGGCATAATACAGCAAAATTGTTAAGTGCATCCCTTACCTGCCCTAAAAAAAAAAAGGAGAAATGTTTTTACTTTACCAATTCACTTCTTTCCTTCACACCTTCTTCTTGTAATAGTTCCAAAAGATTTATAGCAAGCTGCTGTCTAGTAGTTCCAGAACCATCCTCTGATAGACAGTCCCCAACTGTGGTAGAAGATAAGATCTGTAGCACAGGCATTACCAAAGTAAGGGCTGTGGTTGAGAAGTTCTGGGTTTCTGAACAGGAAAGGAGCTTGTAGGCTGTTTAAGACAAGTTGGGGAAAAACAAAGATCATGTAGGGAAAAAAGAATTCATATAATTTGCACTTTTATGCATGACACAAACCTATCTAGAAATCTCTCTGGTCAAGTAAAGTTTCCAGAATTACAGTTTTGCATACTAGAGTTAAGGAGCAAAAGATTTTTTTAGGTAAAATTCTAATTCTGTTTATTTCTGTTTATAGCGAAGTACGTAATGGCAGCAAGAAATACAATAATGAGATGTAGCCCAGTCCTTTGCTTTTACTGGAATAACTGCTCTAATCAAAACTGCTAAGTCAAAAGGTCAGCCAAGCACTGCAATAATTGTCATGTCTGCTCTCTTAATGTATGTCAAAAAAAAAAAAATATTCAGAATCCATGAAGCCCAGCTGAGAATCTCCTGTTGACTCAAAAATGAAACAGATACTCTCCAAGATAGCAAGTAGCTCAGAATACAGTAACATCCATGAAAAAGGTCAGTGTGGAAAGAAAACTTATATTGCCATTTGTCCTGGTTTGAGTGAGAACAGAACTAATTCGGTTTCATAATTGNTCTCTCTCCCTTATTCGTTTTCTCTTCCCCTTTGGGGAGGGAGGGGTTTAACAGACAGCATCTGTTAGCATCTATAGGTCTAAGGGGCCACCCTGACCCTAAACCGTGACACCATTAAATCAAATATTACTTTTCAAATTCAGGAAAAATTCTGATTAAAAAAAAATCACCACCCAATCCAATTCCAAGGGGATGCCGTGCCTGTTTTCAGAAATATGAAGGAACAGACACAGTCTTAAGAGTGTGAATTCGCCTATTCAGAAGAAGAGTTTTACCTAGACTCAAGATAGACTTCTGCTGACTTTCTGGTGTTTGCAGCAGTAGAAGCGCTAGTCCAATTATATACTGTTCCACTGGAAATACCTACAAGGAGAAATAAAGAGGTTCAAGTTGTATTTGTTTTTCAGCAGCATTAACAAGCATACAAATAGACAACAAGCAAAAAACTGCAAGAAGTTTCTTCAGGAATCATGGTGAGTACACACATAGAGAAATAGCATATACAATAAAAACTATGAATAGTGTAAATATACTATTGTAACTGAGTAACACAGTTTACTTTGTTACTTTGTTCAAACTATTTTAGATCAGTTTAAACCAACATGCCATACTAAAAGTTCAACTGAAATATACAGAACTAGTTAAATTTTTGCCTTATAAAGGTCTTCAACAAGGAAGAAAAAAATAGAGGCTTCTGAAACAACACCTGTCACTTGCATATGAATGACATGTACCAATGTCTCCAGATACTGTCTTAAATGTGACATTCTTTTAAATTTAATGCAACTAATTTTTTTCCCCCATGAACTCTTACCTCTTTTAGGAGCTCAAAGTTGTCCTCTATTAAGGAGATCAAAGATGAGCATTCTCCTGTCACATTTAAACATACTTCACAGAAGCATAACAGTTGCAGACAAAACTGCGATAACTGAACTTTCCAAAACACAGGATAACGCAGTAGGCTGAGGAACAGCTCTTGCAAAAAAAACAAGGCTTCTGTAACCTGCAGTAGGTCTTTAAGCTGTAAAGAGGCAGTTGAAGAACAAAGCAAACTGAAAACACATTCTGGCTTAGTTCCCCTTCACATTCTGCATATATATATGAGCAGTATTTCCAAGTTCTATTCCTCAAATGCAATGCCAAATTCAACTCTCTGGGTTCTACCAGCAACATAAAACAACTGCATGGGGATTTCATATAGTAGGTAAATATTCTCGTAATGGAAACATCCTGCTGTGGAATACTACTTTAATGTAACCAAGACCTTAACATGTGCCTCAAAAGGGAAATGCAGTAGGGTTATCTGCTTCTAGAGCACGATGCAATCTACCTACTACAAAAAAAGAAAAGCCAAAGTGTGATAACCAAAAGCATTATTTCCTTGGAAGCCAAGTAAAGAGGTTACAAGAAGAAGGTTGCCTCAAAATCCTAATGGTTTAGGTGAGAGCATTTCTTATCTTTGAGTTCCAGGCAAACCCAACTGTTCTGAAACAAACTCAGGAATCAGCATTAAGGATAACATCCTTATTTTCACCTGCTTGGAACAAATTCTATGAATAATTGTCTCCAGTCAGATGTTTCATGTCCACTGATTTTTTCACCATAGAAATCTGCAGATAGGACCTCTAGTGTTGACAACTTGACTGATATTGTCAGACAAAATGACCAGAATGCACTTCAAGCATTTATACAAGACAGAGGATTAAATACAGCTAAGCTTAAAGGAAGGATAAGGAGAACCTGATGTTCAGAGAAAGAAGGGATGACAGGTTATAAAACAGTCCATAAAGTAAGCTGCTTGAAGGAAGCATATCCCTTTCCATTTTTAAAGTTGTATCTCAGGCAAAACAAAAGCATTGAAGTTCTAATCTGAGTTTTAAAAAATGCAACAAATTTCTAGTAAAAACTGCCAACAAGCATGGAAGAAGCAAATGAGCTTTATTAGTCTTCTTCAGTACCATTTTTATGGCTAAATGTGACCGAGTCAGAAGCTTGGTCATACATTCAGGACACAAGGTTATACTGAGTTCAGGTAGAAACAAGACAAAGTAAGGTATGTCCATGTCCCTGTGAGTTGGAAAAGTCAGCGTGTACCTGTCACCATAGAGTAAACCTGAACCAAGAAAATGTGTACAATACAAGTTATTATTCGTCCAAAAGACTGTGAGAAGTAGCTACCAGTAGAAAGTAGACTTCTCTAGTAAAACTCAGGAGGAAGATACTAAGAAATATCCTCATCTAAAGCCTATTTAGCATTACATGATCAGTATTACCAAAGCCTCTCTCTATGGCAATAATATCACTAGCAACCTCCTGTTTCAATATATTTGAAACTGAAGATGTTGCTCTAATATTAAAGAGGAAGGAAGAGGTACATAAGTAAAAAAACCCTTTAACCAATGTCACAGTAAAGCACGAGGTAAAGCAGAGCTATTACCCTTAACCAACACCCTATATCCCTAACCAATGGGGACAGAAAGATTAAATCCCTATATCCTAGCAAGTATCACTGTGCAACTTCAGAATATATTAAAAAAATTCAGCATGTTCCAGAAGGATTAAGTTTTGTCTTCAGATCCACTAATCCCTCTTACAAAGAGCAAGAAAGGAGTATCTAGGCATACTTTAATTGTGCTTCTCATACAGTTTGTTCCATTTAGTATTATCCATCGCAAGTTAAAAATTGCATGTTTTTGACAAATACCTTACTATTTTATTTTTCTCTCTCACAAGTACCTCTAGAGATTTACTAAGGCAACTACTGGCAAATAATTCTGCTAAACATGTTTCAATTTACACCTTACCAGGTGTATCAGATTGGAACAATTTGTAGTTCTACCCTCTACCAGAAAGAGGCAGTTATGATTTTTATACTACAACAGATCAGTCTATAGGAAATGGAAGAGAATGTGGTATTTTCACACTTGAAAGGCAACAATAATAATCATAATATCATCGCAACTGCTTTGGTAGCATTTATTTGTAAATGGTGTGGTCAGGCAACAACTATACCTGAAGATGTGGAATCAAATCACACAGAAGTTGAAGAATCTGACATTCCAGAACAGACGGTGCTTCTTTGTTCTTTGGACTGTGAGGCTGAAGTAAGACCTTAAGTAAACCCTTTCGCAGTTCAGCATATTCCCGTAACTGAGAGGGTTCGCAATACAGGAATCTTAGAAACGGAGCCATTATGCCAACACATGAACTCTGCACCCTGCAGTTAAAGATACAAGTTTGCCAAGACTGCTTTCTATTGAAAACTTAAACAACAAGAAAAATGCAAGCAGTGCAACATTCACTGCAATGATTGACAGGATGCAATTAACAGAAAGGTATGTTATGGAAGATTTTACTAAATCTCACAAAAAACCTCTTACTAGCATGAAGTACTGTCATGAGACCTTATATAGCAGCCATACAATGAAGTGCAAAGACTTCATATTTAAGCATGAGTACTACTCAGTATGTACTTGCAGATTAGGACACTCTTACTTTCCTTCGGGGTTTTTTTTTCTCTCTCTCATCAATTCAAGTATGTGATTTTCCTTCCTGAATGTCATGGAAGACTACTGTGGAATTCAGAAGTAGCATTTGGACGAGACTATTCAAAAAATGAATTTTTAAAACACATAAAACCTGATTTCAATTAAAAATAGTTCCTTAACAGTCTTTGCACAATGGTCTTAAACAATTACATGAAACAGGAACTGCTTTATGGCTTCCCACGAAAAATTATCACTGAACAATTCTTTTGGCTTGACCATGTTAGGAATGCCACCTGTTCTTGACTTTATTGGATCAAATAAAACTTACAATAAACATGTTAACAAATATACAGAGAACCAATGTTAAAAGACAGTTTGAAGAATACTCAGCCCTGATGCAGAGCTTTATAAAAAACAGACTAATAGATATACATATGTGGTGCTTGTGGACTTCACCCTTAGGGCCATGGTTTAGTGATGGACTTGGTAGAGTTCGGTTAATGGCTGGAGATGATGATCTTAAGGGTCTTTTTCAAATGATTTTATGTTTCTATATCCAGTCTAGAGCTTTATTCCACACAAACTTTTGCACAAAAAGCATCAAAGGAAGTATAACATACTTTCCTTTTCATCTAAAACACCTGTTCAAAACAAATGACCAACAAATAATCCACAGTTTATTCTACCTTTCAAGCATCTGACCACACCCTTCATGAGTCCCAGATGGAAGAATAAGCCTACAAGCAGTATTTAAACAATACTGTAGTCACTTATATTGAACAAAACAGACTATGCATGAAAATCTTACTACTGATCATGCAGTCTAGGCCCACTGGAAATTTAAGAGATGAATAAACTTGTTTGTGTGGAGCAACAGACCACAGAAGTCAATTTCACTGTACTATTGCTCTTTCAGATTTGTTTGAGTCTTCCAGAAACCAGAAGAAACGAGGTAAGAAGTGTCTGAAAGCATATACATAGGTATAAAATCACTGAAAGCATTTGGCTTTGAGGCTGCTACAGCATTTGGTATCTTACACTGAAGCTTACTGGACAAGCTGCTTGGAGGTAAGCATGAAGAAATGTTGAATTGTTTTACCTTGGATATTTGTTCATTGTTAAAGGTATCTTATAATAATAAGCCTGTACCACTGTTTTTCTCTTTTTTTTTTAAATTGAGAGGCATACATCATTTTGAATACCTCATCCTTTGCTATGAAATATAATCATCCTTGCTTTTCATTTATCATCACACTGTTTCATATAGATGAATTCTACCTGCATATATTTTTGACTAAGCAATCAAAAATCTTGATAAGGCAAATAATCAAAATTCCTTTTTAAAAAAAAATCCAAATGTAAATTTTTTCCATACCCATAAAAACTCTGTCAACATAAAAGAGCTACGAAAAAAATATTAAAATCAATTTCTGATGGATTTACTTTGGTATTACAGGAAAATTCTATTTTCAACCTTTAAAAGGTGTCATTACATTTTGTAATTATCTTTCTCAAAAGACAAAATTATTACTGCTCATTGCAGCTGTCTTCAGTAAAAAAGTTACACATGTCATTAAGTTGTCTACATTTGCTCTTTTTTATTCATTCATCCATTTACCTCTCTGGGCACTGATGGAAAAATACTGTTATCTGCTGCAGTAGAATTGGCCAGCAATCGGGTCTGTTTTCAAGGACACTGATAAACGGATGAGGACTGCTCCTGAAACACAAAGAAATCATATTGGGATCTATAATGCAAAAAGTAAGCATGCAAAATAACTATCTGCAAAATAAAAGCAGATGTAGAAATCAAGTATTTAACCCCCAAGATTACCAACTCCCTTGACCAGCTTTGTCAAGATTACTACATTATCAAAAGAGTACATTTTGTAGAAACTTGGTAACACAACATTAAAACAAAATCTCTTCCAAAAGTCTTGGTCTGATTTTTCTTCTTTTTTTTTTTTTCCTTTAAATAAATAAAAGCCTGAGGATCACCATCCAAATGTGTGGACTTACTAGCCATGGGTAGCAGCACCAGGCTCTTTTCAGGAGAAAGGCTGGCCACACCACCTGCCTAGAGATCTTCACTGTCAGGCCTCTGACAATAGATGCATTTGAGAAGTACTCACCTGCTCTTCTCAAATGAATCTATAACCAACTACTTCCCCAACTCCAGTCAATGACTGAAAGCCATCTATACCACCTAGAAGTGGTGACACTTCCATCAAACAGTGACTACTGTAAACTAGCAGGTGGAGGAAAAACTGAGCTGGAGGGGAGCCTAAAGTATGTAATTTTTCCTGCCAGAAGCAAACCCTAAGTCATCCAATTCAACTAAGTTAGCATAAGAAAGGAAAATAGAATATGAGTCTGAATATTTAATTTCCTGAAGAGGTGGGAAATTGGAAAGAACTAGTGATGTGAAGGCAGGTTCAGCACTACCTCCATCACCTCCTTCTGAAATTCAACCACACACCATGCACTGGCTGGCCACCTTACTCCCACTTGCCTGCTACATGTCCTTATTTCCCCCAGTTTATTTTCCTGCTTCAGCAGAGTAGTGTAGAGTCTTCTCTGGGATACTTACAGCTTAACAGCACACAACCAGATACTCCCCTGCTCTCAGAGCTGAAATAACTTTCCTAANCACAGTAGATTGGAGTCTCAGCACTGGAGTCTTTGGCAGACAATGACTGGGATAATGCCAAGAAATGCAGGCACCATCTTAGTTCAGTGTTGCATTCAGTATAAAGAAAATTTACCTCAGACCTCTGCGCAATGCACTCCACTGATCAGTGACACTTTTTTCCTTAAACACCTGGTTTTAAACTTACACTCACCACCCACTGTTTTTCCAATAAGAACCAGACTTTCCATTGTTGGCAATGTTTCTTCTTCATCTACCAAAGGTGGGGAGGTCCCTACTGACTGTAAGCTAGCCAGTATTACTCCACTTTGCAAAAAGGGCGAGANCTTCTTTTTTTTTTTTTCCTTTAAATAAATAAAAGCCTGAGGATCACCATCCAAATGTGTGGACTTACTAGCCATGGGTAGCAGCACCAGGCTCTTTTCAGGAGAAAGGCTGGCCACACCACCTGCCTAGAGATCTTCACTGTCAGGCCTCTGACAATAGATGCATTTGAGAAGTACTCACCTGCTCTTCTCAAATGAATCTATAACCAACTACTTCCCCAACTCCAGTCAATGACTGAAAGCCATCTATACCACCTAGAAGTGGTGACACTTCCATCAAACAGTGACTACTGTAAACTAGCAGGTGGAGGAAAAACTGAGCTGGAGGGGAGCCTAAAGTATGTAATTTTTCCTGCCAGAAGCAAACCCTAAGTCATCCAATTCAACTAAGTTAGCATAAGAAAGGAAAATAGAATATGAGTCTGAATATTTAATTTCCTGAAGAGGTGGGAAATTGGAAAGAACTAGTGATGTGAAGGCAGGTTCAGCACTACCTCCATCACCTCCTTCTGAAATTCAACCACACACCATGCACTGGCTGGCCACCTTACTCCCACTTGCCTGCTACATGTCCTTATTTCCCCCAGTTTATTTTCCTGCTTCAGCAGAGTAGTGTAGAGTCTTCTCTGGGATACTTACAGCTTAACAGCACACAACCAGATACTCCCCTGCTCTCAGAGCTGAAATAACTTTCCTAACAGGACAAGAGAAAAGTTGGAAGAGAAGTGTTGCTGATTCCCACCAATCTGCTGAGACATGTTATAGAGCAAGGCTGTACAAATAAATGGAAAGGCAACAAATGCACACACACCACAGGAGGCTTGCAGCCACAGAAAGGGGCAGCACAGATCTAGGAACTGCAGTTGCTGAAGACCACCACCTTCAGTATGGTTAACCATCTTTCCTGTTCAACAAATCTGTGCTGCACATCAGACACACCTTCAGCCAATTTTAGCTGTTTGGCACTAGGTGATCTGAAACCCAGCNCTAGTCTAACCTCCGTTCCTAGAAAAATTATGGAGAAGATTATACTGTATAGTACTGAAGGGCATTTAAAGAATAATACAATCATCTTTTTCATACTTTTTAGTTACCTTTCCTAGTAAGAATATATCTCCAGTAATTTAAGTGCTGCTATGACACTCAAGTCAGTTCAACCTTCATGTCAGCATACGTGACACACCAAGTCTAAAATTAAAATGTGTTACTATCCTGAAAAACAGCAAGGTTTTTATCACAAATTCAGTGTTTTGAAACTAATGTAACTGCACTGAACTTGATGATGAAAGAAATNCATTGGAACGAGCTGCCTGGGGAGGTGGTGGACTCTTCGTCCCTGGAGACATTTAAAAAGAGACTTGATATGGCACTCAGTGCCATGGTCTAGTGACTGTGGCGGTAATTGATCAAGGGTTGGACTCGATGATCTCTGAGGTCCCTTCCAACCCAGCCTATTCTATGATTCTATGATTCTATGATAAAGTAAGCTTCAGAGTGAACAGCAGCTAATAATGAAATACCAAGATGTGTAGCCTGGAAAAATTCCATTTGATAATACTATTAGCAGTAGGAAAAATGAGGTGTGTAGTTGTCAACACTAACTTATAAATTGCTAGTACAGTACTGTAAAACACACATCTTTAAATGACCCTATAGTGCCACTACCCTAAATTTCCACTGGTGAGTTCAGGATAAAGCAAAATGCACAACCAGACACAGCAACTATCCACCTCTAAATATATAAGTATCTAGGGAAACAACAATAAATCTTATGTGAAGGGCAACAATAAAACAAAAAATATTTTTATCTTTTAGGTCATCTCAACCTTTTTGTTACCTCTCTGAACACAAGAGAGCTCCAATTTGATTTAGAGCCCAGATTCAGTGACAGATTGTTTTTTCTGTAGAAACAACATCTGCAGTCAACATACTTTTCTGCATATGCAGCTGTGACCCTGGCCCTTTCAGAAAGATGGAACGGCACTTCACCAAATATGCTTTTTTAAAGCATTTTCTACCTGCTTTGTATTTTTTCAGAAAGTTGACAGCTTTCCAGAATTTTAAGACAATAAAAACCATGCATGGTGAATCGTGAAGAATGCAAAATACCAGTTCATTAAAAAAAGTAAAAACCAAACAAAAAAAAAAAGTTTTGGCTTTGAGCAAGAATTTGTAGCCAAAATTCTGTACATGCATGTCATAACCCACCTACACTAAGAATGCTGACAAGAGCTCCTCAAAACCCCCTTTTCCGTGCCTTTCCACTCAAGTCAGCTTGAGCATCAGTTACTGGACAGCTATATTATTATGCATAGGAAATAGAAAACTTTATGCCAGATGAGAGAGAAAAAATCATTGGGAATGTTCAGTTCTGGTCCATACCGAGACCAACTTGCAGACTACTTCTGACTCTGATACAGCTGGTCCTAACTTCCTAACAAACAGTGCAGAACATCTCATACCTGAATGTGCCACGTCACCTCCCAAAGTCTTGCCCACCCCAACCTTACTGGCCTTTGCAGGGGTGAGAGTGGGCTGGAGAGACAGCACTGCTCAATAGTAGCCAAAACATTGGTGCTTTATCAACACTGTTCTAGCTGCAAATACAAAGCATAGCACTACCTTTGATATTGGGAAAATTAACTCCATGCCAGACAACCCAATAAAATCTTACACTTATGCTAAAAAACTCCTTAAAACTTTCAATCAAAAATATCACAGAACCAGAGAATCGTTTATGCTGGAAGAGACCTCCTCAGATCATCTAGTCCAATCCACGTGCTCAAGCAGACTCAGCTAGTGAAGGCTGCCCAGGATAACACAGTCAGGTTTTGATGTTTCTAAGAATGGAGATTCCACAACTTCCATAAGCAGCCCGTGCCAGGGCTTGATTACTCACACAGTAAACAAAGGAAAAACAAAACAAAGCAAACACAGACAGAAAAACAGTATTAAACTTAATCTCCGCTTTTTTTTTCTGGAAATAAAATGAAAAGTGATTATGGTATCTAAACAAAACCAATGTGACACTGACCTGATTCTATACAGGTTCCAGGCAGCCTCACCCCCATCACTTCCCAGTTGAATAGCTTGAATTTGTAGTAATTTCAAAATAGTTTTTACCAAACCATGCACATTCCTGTTGACAAAAAGAAATACATTAGTGACATGTATAGTTACAATAGTTGATTTTTCCATTAGAAGTGGAACCCAGGAACAAAACTGACACTCAAGAATCCTTGAGTTCTCCTAAGGATCTCCTCACATCTGGCTACACAATTTTGGGCAAGTTGTTCATGCACGTGTATTTATTTTCCTTTTCACCAATTTACAAATGGCAGAGAGAGTAATTAATGCATCAGTTTAAACTTTTCATGGTTTACTTCTGTGGTATCTTACAAGAACATTTGCTGTTCCAGTTTAATTGAACCTGATGCTTTTAATATGTTAAAAATGGAGAAGTGGCACTTCTCTGAATGCAACTATATAGGTAAACATCCAGCACAGTACACAAATTTCAACCGTGCCACTGTCTAGCAAGACAAAGCAAGACAAATCACATTGTCAGAAAAGACACTTGAAAGATCTAGTTTGTGCTGACTCTGATCTCAGTAGTGAAGGACTACATAAAATATATATATACAGCTATTTTATCTTCCTCCCTCTATGCTGTTTAATTTACCATTCAGGAAAATTCAAGAAATAGCAGTAGTTCAGGAATTTTTATAGGATTTCCAATTTCTCCCAGAGGGACACTAGTGAAATTATGACCACCACCCCAAGGATAAAAAAAAACCCTCTATGACCATGCATTAAAGAGCTCAAGAAATATAGAACTTATTACTGCTTGCCTGAGCTTACAAAGAAAGCTTTAAATTTTTTTCCCTCTTCTTCATAATTAATTGCTTTCCACATCTTTCCATCCATACCACGTCAGATCCAACCCAGGCGCTTCTAAAGAATATGTGTGGTAACAACATATAACCACAATGAATTACCATCACTTGATGTTTATAAACACTTAACGGAACATTCAAAAATTGCAATGGCAAAGGATCATGCAGTCATGGAATCATACACTAAGAAACCTTCACATCATTCATGAAAGAAATGGGAACCTACAGGGAAATACCACTTTTTACTGCCAGACCTTTACTATACCTATCACCACCTGCAAAGACTTTTCCATAAGCTAGTATGGCACAGCAGGGAACATCTAGAGATTGCCACAGTGGATCACCCTGCCAATAAATGCTTAGCTTCATATTCCAGATACAGTCAAAGTAATGTATTCTTTGTTGCATGCCTTTCATGAGTTTGCCTGCACTGCTGAAAAACACCGACCTAGATCAAAAATGACAGAATATGCTTCTGTTTTCTTCTTTCTTCCAAAAATTGACTAGTTATAACATGCGCCTGCATTCTTTAAGATGACTGGATGTCCTGACACCTGCCTCTCAAAACACTGAAATCTGACTATGAAAGAACATATGAGGTTCAACAGAACTCTTATGCAAAGCAGCCAATAGGAAGGCATGTAGCAGGTTTCCAAATTCCAATAGAGCCAACATAACACACAGAGGAAGTAGAAAAACCTTTTGGATGGGTATAGGGGAGACAGAGAACAACCACCTTTTAGATACTTCATAGCTAGAAAGAGACAGTTAACTTAGAATTTGCTAGCAGATTCCCCATCTTCAATTAGATAACTGCAATGAGGGGGAAAAACAAACCATAAAACCTTAGGTAAGAAAACATGTTTCCCTTTTCTGAAACTCCTGCATTGCTGGTCCTAGTTCCCAAGCAGGAGGCAGGGGGAGAATGTCTGCTTTAGGCTTTTGCAACAACACAAGCACCCTTTGCCAATAAAATATTCACCTAACCTCATTCAGCACTGAAATGTGCTCAGCAGTTTCAAGTGTCTTTCTGCTGGCTGCCACTGGCTGCTAATTTCATATTTATTTTGGAGATACTGTACACACAGCACTGCAAAGCCACAGAGCAAACCTGAATGAAAAACTGGTAAAGAACAACACGATGAAAAGCAAACTACAACTCTAAAACAGTCAAGAAAAAAGAAGTATTAACACTGAAATGAATTAATCTGAAATAGTTTAATCAGCTCCTGAGGTTACAGACATTTTAAATCCATAGACTTCTGTGGTTAGGCTATATAAACCCTGCTTTGCAATCTACAGTGGATATGGTCTGAATTGTGATAGCTTGGCAGGGGGGCTGAGGGAGGAGAGGGAAAGACAACAAAATTACATGAAAGATTCCCGGGTAATTTGCCAGCCCTTACTAAACCAAATCAGATACGTGTGTTGGTTTCACACATGGAAAAATCTAAAATGGTGTAGAAGTAGAGCACATCCAAGCCTTTTCAGTACACAAGTCTGACTTTGTTTTTAAGGTTAACTCAAACCTAAACACCCCATTTTACTTTTTATTTTCTGAAGTACAAAAATACTAACTTTCTTATAAATCACTGATGCTAAAACAAACCCTGAGCTGAATTTCGCATTTCTTAGTCTGCAAGCCACAGATATCCTTCCACCTTACCCCACAGGACTCAAGTTCTCACAGTCTAAGCACTGGTGCTTTTATTTCTTTGTTAACAATGTAGATTCTTCCCCTAACCCCAAACTGAACTAGTGAAATTTTGTCATTTGGAGTACGATGGTTTGCAGAAATGTGCATATTATGAAAACACAGCTACAAAACCTTTCCTAAGGATCAGTAGCCACCTACTGGAAACTCAGCATCATCACAGCAAGATGCTAGCTGTCTTTTTTTTAAATATCTGATTTCTTAAGCATTCCACTAGTTTACTCAAACTCAGTTTACTCAGCTTTGGCTCAAACTGACCATGAGAAACATCTGCCTAAAAATGACGGTATGAGGATTAAATGGGATGTAAAGCATGTCTTGAACATCATGGTTCTTGCAACCTCTACACTGAACCTGCTGTTATAGTCTATCACAGGTGTAGTGCCAGTTAGCAGGCTCAGCTGAAAAAGTAACACTAGCATTCTCTTTATAGAGAATGCGAAGGCTCAGTGCAGAAATCCAGTTAGCTGACAAAATTCAGACGACAGAAAGATAACCCTAGGAATGTTACAAGTTTGGTAGATTTGAATGGAAACACCTTCCAAATCATCATTTGACTTCCTATTTATAATTTTTATGCACGATGTCTTTTCCCTCCACAGCTGCATTCTCTCACTATGTTGCACAGTCTAGCTCAAAATACCATTGTGAGACATAGGCATCATACTTGAAGAATTTTGTAGGAGGAAGTAGCTGCAGTGTTTGGTGAGATCTTCCTGAGCAGCCAAGGGAACAAATCCCAGCATTCCTAATCCCCACTCAGAGTCTTACAGTGACTCTATTTGATTAACTAGTGATTTGGACAGACTGATTAGGTAGTTATTTCCCTTCCTCATAATGGATGTTTTGCCATTTTCTTTCCCCTTGACCATGGTAAACACAACACAACTAGGCAGTGCATTTACTTCTGAGGCTCCACTGTCTAAAGTTCAGAGCATTAATTAGGCTGAAATGCCAGCTATTTCAGCTTACATGCAGAGCATACTCTGTGAACTCTTAAGTCAGACTCACATTGTCATACTGCCAAGATGAAAGCAACAGCCTTGTGCAAAGTGGCAGGGCAATGTTAGTCCTTAATGCCACAGATTATTTGAAGATACTGTCATTTATGGAACATCTCCTCTTTTCCTCTACGTACAAGGGAAAACTGATGACTGATAACCAACTCTCTTGACCTAAGTTAGAACAGAACTAATTCTGTTAAGTGATTTTACTTTTCAGCTCAATCTCTTCCAACTATCTGCACCTTCTGAAGTTAATGACACATTTCTGCAGACAGCATCTGCTTCTAGTGGTGATAACACCTGATGTTTACAGTTACTGCTAAGGACTGGTGTGCAAACCAAGGTCACTGCTAAATTTTGGTGTATAGTGTGGGTGTATAAAGTAAAAGGCCACACCTGTGTGGAGAAGCAGATAGGACAGGTGACCCTAAACTGACCAGAGAGTGATTCCTATCCCATATACATCAAATTCAGTACAAAGCTGAGGGATCATGAGGGTCAAGCTCTCTTCTCCAGTGACCAGCATCTGAGGAGGACTCTGTCTGTTCTGTCTTTGATCCTGATCCATGTGTTTCTGAATCTAGCTTCCATCTGCTACTGAGTCCCGTGTGAGACTTTGCCCAGTGCCTGCTCCACAGCATCAGTGCTGAGGGTGACGTAACTGCCATCAGGAACAGTTGGGTTCAATCCTGTTGTTCTATATATTCCATTTAATAATTATTATTTTCATTAAAGCTGTTCTATCTTTTCTTTTTTTCCTAATTGCTAAGTTTCTCTCCCTTATTCCCTTTCTCTTCCCCTTTGGGGAGGGAGAGGGGATAACTGAGAGTATCTATTGTAGGTCTAGTGGAAGGCCATGACCATAACCTTGACTCCAGCTGACAAAAGACACAAAATCAGGCAACCAAACACTACCTTGCTGATGGAATTAGGTTGAGAGCTCCATTAAGAATATAGTCCAGCTCAGCATGTTTCTCTGCAACAAGTGCCACCAATCCATCAGAGCAGGCTGTTCGCAAGGCAACATTCTCACTGCAGCATGCTTCCCAAAGCAAGTTCAGAGCAGGAGTCTGCAGTCAAAGCCATGAGACACAAGCAATGAGAATACTGACACTGATTTATCTTCATTCATCTCAAACATACTTTTAAACAAAAACTGTTCAACATCTTCTCCTGAAGTCTTCGGTAGCACAAGGGAGGAAACTGGATACAGGTGCTATACCTAAGAAAGTCCCTTCTGAGGGCAGTTCCAACTTTGCTAACCCCTACCTTCCTATGCCCTCAGCAGGGGCAGAAGTCTGAGAAAAGGTGCACTTTTCAGCTATGCCTATACAGGCAGGCTATCTTAAACTCCACTTTTCTTAAATCAGGATGTAACTGGAGATACTCAGGAACTGTTGTGTCACGCTGTGTCTACAAGAAGGTACAGTGTAGACAGAGGCAGACAAACAAAGGGCTGTAAGAACTAAGTCATCTTTACTCACCATACATAGTGCTCAGTTCATAGAATCATAGAATAGATTGGGTTGGAAAAGACCTCCAAGATCATCGAGTCCAACCCCTAGTTCTCTCCATTTGCTAGCAAGCACAAAGATTTTGCAGTATCCATCAAAACTACTGCTTGTTTTCATGCTAAACTTGCATTCACAGGTTAGTTTGCTGACTTTATAGATTCCAAATGGAGAAACAATGAATGTTTGTAAACAACCAAATACTGCAAAATGCTCTTGAATAAAGAGGTAACATCTAAGCAGCACCATCTTCTCTCTGCAGTTTTATACCTTCATGGGGCAGCAAATGGGAAGAATCAGCTTTCATCTCAAAAGAGAGTATCATTTGGGAACATCATTACGATCAAGACTGATGGAGGAGCTTCTGTTAGAGAAAGCACACACCTCCAACACTACCTCATATCAAAACTCATAACTTTTCAGGTTTGGGTTTGCTAGTTTGGGGGGAGGAAAAATCCACAAATCATTTTCTGCTCATTTCCGTACAAATCAGCTTTTGGGGAGGGAAAATGGAGGAGCAAATACTAACATCTCTCCCGTGTTGCTATGACACTTGCAAATGTCAGCATTTCATATGATCCGCAGCTAACAAGGCAGACTTACACTTAAGTGAGCTTGACTCAACCATAATACAAATATGGCTTTGCACCACACTCTCTCAAAGAAATATAAACTCTATTTAGCTAATACGAAACATAACACAAATATAAGTAGGCCTTACTTTTTTTTTTTTTATAGTGATGTACTTTCCTACTCAACTGACAGCCTCTCACCATATGGCACTTCACTTTCAGTAACATAAACAAACTCAAAAATCTCAAACTGAGCATCACTAGATGTTGGCACTCTGCAGAATTAAGACTTCTGACAGAAATAAAAATGCCCTTCTGATCCCAGAGATCTACCATTTCTACCTGCACACCCAGACTCATACTGCTAACTACCTTACTTAACTTCTATAATTTATTAAAATTACACAATGGAAATTGGGAAGCCATAAAAAATGTGAACACATATGGATTGGAGAGGAGACAGAAGGGAAAAAATGCCACAGACCTGGTCAGATGCCTGTTTGATCTTCCCTGAAGAAATATTTTCTTTCAGTACTGCAGCAATCAGATGACCCACCGCCTAAAAGAGAAAAAAAAGAACTAAAACTCCCATGCATAAAAAGCATTATTTTTTTAATTCTCCATCCAGAAAAATTTACACTGGTGTTGCATACAGTCATTTTATCCTGATTTGATATATCAAACTTACTGCTATGGAAGCCAACATACGTTTTGGGGCCAAAAGTCTCCACAGTGCTTGCATACTTGTTTCATTATCACTGACTCTGCTACACAAAAAAAAAACCTTTCCATGAGACAGAAAGACATCTTTTCATAGTAAGAGAACAAAAATGTTTCAGGTTCTCAATGTATCCAGAACAGCAGCTACATGGTGCAGTTTTGGGATGGTACTACTTCTACCATAAGGACAGATCTTTAATTTTGGAATAGGTAAACTAGGAACCCAGCAATAAAAAAAAAAGTAACATTTATGTCTTGTTAGTGTATAAAAAGGAAGGAACGGATTATTTGAAATGTTTTTAGGTTCTTTCTCCTTTAGCATTTACTTATACTTCAAATACTAGTTGCTAGCCAAATTTGACAAAGAGTAGCACCCTGTGATAACAGTTCACATTTCCAGGAAAGATGACACTAAGTTTTTGCTAGACTATAAGGATCATCCACTTCAAAGGTTTGGATATTTACTCTTAACACATTTGATTTTAAAAGTTTATTATTTAGGAATCCCACTCTTGTGCAAACAGACTGAGAAAATGTTTCTGTGAATGCAAAGAGCCACAACATGCTACACACAAAAGACACATTAGATCTGTTTGCAACTACCCTACTTCTATGGTTTTCTTCCTTGGGAGAAAAAAAAAGTATCCCTTGAAAAAGTCTTCTTATCACCTTTTTAAAGTCAGGCAGCAGACCACAGAACAAAGAATGGCACATACAGTTCTATTAATTTAACACTCTTAAAAATATACCTGTGACTGAATAACCACATTAGGAAATTCAAAACGCTTCTTGATGTCATCCAACATTTTGTCTCTTGTCACATGACACTAATAGTCACTCTGCAAGAGAGATTAAAAAAATTATGTATAATTAGGACTAGAAATGAGAAAGTATGCTTTTTGCCAAGAAAAAAAAAAACAACAAACCAAAACAAAACCAAACACGGGAATATTTGTGTTGAACTTAACAGCAGGTGTAAGCATTAAGCATTTCCTCCCCCTCTTAAGTCTCCCATATCACCTTGTTTTATGAGGTTAAACAAAGAAATACCAAATACTCATTGGCCTTGCACAAAGAATGGATGACTGACATTTCTTGAAGCTGAAGCAAACCAACAGTTCCAGGTGGCACAGTACACGTGTACTCTGAGAGCATTCATCCTTGAGAACATTTTAAGCACATCTAATTGACTTGAAATGGGATAGCTCAAGAGAAGTGTTCACAGTTGGGAAATCATGACTTAGAACGCGAAATTCTCCACAGACTTCTCAATTATTTAATGCAAAATCAGAAGTAAAATGAACAAGAGATCTACCTGTGAGACGGCAAATGGTAATTGCAGTTAGCAGTTGGAACTCCTGACAAAACAAACTTCTCTGTAAACTGGATTATGCAGACACCCACAAGCACACTGGAACCTAAACTGGAGAGAAAGCAGAAATCAACTTTCCTTGTTGCACACCACAAACTGATGGCCAACAGCAAATATACAAACATTACATTTTACTGTAAACACACTTCTGGTCACTTGATGGCTTCCTTGAAAAAAGAGTAAGTGAAAAACCTAGCACTTGCTGAAAACCAAAGAGTAATCCTTGCAGTAAGCACCATATACCAGCACAGTACGCCAGTTCCAAGACATGCTAACAGCGTGATGCATTCAGAATCCTGTCACTTAGTTTCAAAAAGACAGAATTACACCCTGGAAACATGCAGATGCAGCATGTGCTACAACAAATACCATACAGAGAAGGAAAACTCAAAATGAATGGTTAACACCTCAATGAAAATAAATTCCTGACAGTTAAATAGCAAAATACTCACAGATACTTGTGAATTATATTTCTGAA
>VWZY01001522.1:287412-299587 GCA_013399075.1 Chloroceryle aenea | reverse complement strand
ATGATCTTTCGAGTTCCCTTCCAACCCCTAGGATTCTGTGATTCTGTGATTCTGCCTTTAAAAAACATAATCTGTTACACAACACGGCTGTCATCTGGCCATCCACAAGGAAAACAAATTTCAGTTCATACTGGAGACATACTAGGCAGCAGGCCCATTGCTTGTGATGAAAACAAAGCCATCAAAGCAGACATGGTCTTCCCTGCCAGGTGATCTCACCATGAACAGATTCTGCACACCAGTTTGTCAGCAGCCTTCTTCAAAGGAAACTCAGTACTGAGTAGCCTACAGAAATTTTCTACAAGAGGGTAAAGAGCTACTTGACTCCCAGGATGTAACCAAGAGAGGTGCGATTCCTGCCGTTTGTGTGTTTCACCCTCAGATAGAAAGACATTATTAGCCTACAAGTTCCTGAAAAAACGAGTTTCTCCAATGAAACTCAGGAGAGGAAGAGATGATAAAAGGCAAAGGGGCTGGTTGTCTAACTGTTGCTAAGTTTAAAGAGCCCATCTATCCACATGCATTTACACACATATATATATACACGTTCACTGAAGTTCTGTACTTGAAGTGCCTCAGTGATAGAGAAAAAGTAATAGAGAACCAGTTTTGAAGAATGGCCAGGCCCACACCAATCTGTGCTACTGCTCTGAGGTAGTTTTAAACTTAGTTGGAATGCATCCAGTGGTGAATGGGAAAACTGTATTATCTCTAGCAGGATGTCCATGTGAGAAATGGCTCTGAACTTACCTATCAGATAGAAGTCATAATCTGCAAAACTGGTTGCACAGGGTTTGGAGTACATTCTGTTCTACCTGACAGATCAAGAAAGTTAATAATCAAGTTGCAACTTCAGGGAGGCAAACCTAGTACATCTGACTGCTATCTGTGCATGAGGTATAGGACATATTTGCACTATAACAGTGTAGTGAGACTTCCCTTGATACAAAGAGTAAATGAAGGCACAAAAAGAACAAATATGAAAAAAATGGAAATAGTTTATTTGCTGCATAAGGAAACTTCTTGTAATTACATATAAAGAAACTTGCTATGCTGTAGTATATAATTTTCAATATTCCCCAAAGATAATTGTAATAAATATGCAAACAAAGTAGAAGACTAAATCCACCAGGTAACCTATAAAATGGTTCATCAAGTTTTGTCATTGCAGCATTAGCATGCTTAAAATCTCGTTGTTCATTCTGAAGTGCTGCAGAAAAATTCTTTTCACATTTCTTTGGAGCATTTTCAAAACCACCTAAGTATAAAATACTGTTCAAAATTAGCCGGCATTAGTTAAACCACCCAAGAAAAGTAAAACCAAGGTCTAACTGATGCAAAGGTGTGATTTTAGCTTTTATTTTTAAAATCCATTTTAGTTTTGCCAGGGTTAGGAATTATCTGATATAAGTGCACTATGAGTTCAGTCAGCCTGAGGCACTGCTGAGTTGTCATATTATGACTCTATATTCATTTCATCGATTATATAGCTCTGGAAGATTTCTCTATTAGAGACATACCCACTAACAGGAATCATAAAAAAAACAACATAGTGAAGCTGCAAGCTAATTAGAATGGCTGTACCCTCAAGTGCAGTGTGTGCTTAGAAACATTTTCCCATTGTTTCATACGATACCACAGCAGGCATTGGTATTTGACTTTAAAAGTGCTGATAAAGGCTTTACCGAGGTTCCTAACCTCTAGAAAAAGAACATGTAGAAATTTTGGACACCTTCTGCTGTTGTTTCTACATTTTTTGAAACAGCAGGCTGAATTGCCTTTTATAGTTCACTGCTCTGGACCACACTGACAGACCAGTCTATTATTCCGTACAGATCTTTTATACAGATCCTTTTACAAACTGAAAACACTTCACTATGCTTCACTATTACTGAGTACTCAGGAGTATTGAAAGAAACTCTCTAAACCACAATTACCTAAAAATATTTGTCAATAAGATTAATGCAAACATTATGTAGAAAAAATGGTTGTTACAAAAAGATTCCTTAGAGGGCCAGTAAAAATATACTGAAGAGAAGATCTTTACAAAAGTGAGGTTAGGAAGTATGAGGCATTGACATTCACTGTAAACATCCTGTGTTCACTAGAATCCCTTGTCTAATAGTATATGTTCTGGTTTTGTTCCTGAGCTTCGTGGCCAACACTTGCATAGATAGCTAAACCTATCGTTGAGGGTTGTTTATACTAAAGTTGCTGTCCAGAACTTAATAAACTAACGATTTTACCGTTTGAAATAGTTTCATTCCACTACTAGGCACTAGGAAGCATGGTGTGATTTTTGTGTACTCAGTGCATTGGATGGCTTGGGACAGCTACCTTACGGTGCATTAAACTTAAATAATATTAAACTAAGAAGTGTATCTGTTTGATATTCTGTCCTAGCATAAATACCTACTGCTCACTGCTGCAAGGCTCACTTCTGCTCTGCCAAAGACTGCATATGGCAAAATGTCAGGAGTTTGAATGCTACATCAAACAACTAACTTAATCCCCAATAGCAAGATGCAGCTTATAAACAGTACAGAAGACCTTATGGAGGATTTCGCCTTTACCCAGGCAACATTAGTGCTTTTCCTCCCTCTCTTGGAGGAAGCTAGAAAGTACTTTCAGAGTAAACATGACATGGAGTGGCTTAAGTAAAAAGTCTAAAGAACACACTTGCATTTTGGATAGGAAAAGCAGACATGTTTAGTTACTGCACATGCAAATGCAGAAGAGGGGAAGTGGTAGAGACAGACAAACAAATCCACTTCACAAACAGCACAATAACAAAAAAGCAGCAAATTGCCAATTTTAAATTTTATGATAAGGCAAATCTAGATAAACACCCATAGCAGGAATAATAAAAATGGAGAGTTTTCCTTGTCTTTTCTGTTTACTTTTTCTGTGATTGGCTTTTACACATCGATAAAATTTGCTTCAGCACTTTCTGAACATCTTCATCCATTTGACCCTAGACAATGGGAGAAAGAAAAGATGATGGAATCCAAGCATCTCTCTACTCTTTAAGCACATTTACAAACTGTATTTGAGGTATAGTAATTAGATCTATTTCCCAAAAGGAAGCAGTACTAAATTTGTGTTTAGTGATACCTTTTGGGTAGGACGTCTTGGGTAAAACATGCAAAGTTCCTACTAGATCTGTACAAGAAACATCTTTCATTAAAATACCAATGCTGTGTAACTGACAATATGCAACCATACCTGCACAGCATAGAGAAGATGCATCCTGTAAACTGAGACAATTTCCTGATGTTGTTTCTTTGTTTCCTAGAAAAAAGTTAAGCAGAAAGTCACAGATCATTCAGAACTGTTGATCTCCCCAGTTAGAATTAGAGAGTTCTGGGGAATTACAAACCACAGTCTTACACATGCATGGAAAACAAGCTCAGACAGTAAGTACTGTGCTGCTTGCCATCCAAAACCTAATTTGCTTGGCCACATGGTCCACAGAAACACTATAATTCTACTCATCTCAGTAAAAAAAAGCTGACAAGATGATATGAGTTGTAGGAAGTGCTTCACTGCAAAGATATAGAATGAGCAGATACTCCTGAAATTCTGAGCAACCTGAACTACGGAAAGCCAACAATATTCTGATAAATCATTCCTCAACTGCAACTGAGGTCTTCCCTGAAGTCGGTGACCCATCATCTAACGCCTTACCAGGGAAGAGAAGGTGCTTTCAAAGCTCTTAACCCACGAAATCCTCAGTTAATTACTATACACTCAAAGAAGGTAAGACAGACTCCTTTTTTTGTGATCACAGACTGCCACATTCCAGAAACCATCTTTCCAAATAAATGTGAAGCTGTTAGGAAAGCTAGCCTAAAAGAAGGAAACAGGGCTTCTGTCCTGTTTTATATCCTACCCATGTTCCTAATGTGTGTGCAGCTATAGACCTTACATGACTTTGCTGGTCCTTAAGGAGTGGGAGATGAGGGGTACTTTCAGACTTGGTGAACCAGGATAAGAAACACTCTGAGCTTTTAGACTGACAAGATGCACTGTTTACCTGCCTACTTATTTCTCCCCATTGCAAGGGAATTTTTCTGGCCCATATGCATACTGACTTTATGTCTGCTGGGGAATCTAAGAAAACAGACACCAGACAGGCTGTTTAGCTTGTCACATTGGGAATTCTCCTGTCAGAGTTACTCCAGAACTCTCAACAAAGTCTCTGGTGGGCAGTACCTTCTTTTCACTCTGAGCAGTGAACTTAAGTGCTCTTTTGGACAGACAAGCTCTTGGAAATAGTATGACTCAATATAGCTTAGAAGACTGGACCTTTCATGCACAAACAAATATGATAATAATAAAGAAATAATCTTTAAGCAGTCCAGAATTTTAGAGAACAAAATGTGCTCTCTACAAACACATGGATTTGATTGTTTTGAAACTTCATGCCTTCAGTGAATATTTTCTTTCAGAAAGTCAAACTTCAATCATAGACTACCATGTTGGTAGGGACCTCAAGGATCATCTGGTCCAACCTTTCTTGGCAAAAGTATGGTCTAGACAAGGTGGGTCAGCACCATATCCAGCCAGATCTTAAAAGTGCCCAGTGTTGGGCCTGGAGAGATTATGCCAATGGATGATTGTTCTCATTGTGAATAATTTTCCTCTCGTGTCTAATTGGATTCTCCTCAGGAGTAACTTCTACCCAGGAATGTGTACAAATTCAACTTGTACACCTAAGCTCATTTGAGCTTAAAAAAATAAAATGGCTTCAGCTGATGAGTGTTCTTGAGAAAACACACAAATCTACTGCACACTACCCAAATATTTCACAAATGAGGTTCTCAGCAGCAGACCTGATCACTGTACTCCAGTACTTTACTCCACTACTGATCTGAGGAAATGTATTGGTGAAACCAGCTTTCTTTAGTTAGACTGTTTCTAAAGAGCAATTCATGACTTGCTAAATGTTCCCAAGAAACAGAGAAATTATAGAATTTCTGGATGAAAATTCCTGTCCTTGTGCTCACTGACTGTGCTCCATTTTAAATAAGGCAGAGTAAAGAATGTCATGCATACCCTCAGAGAACTAGGAATAATGGTGGGTTTACAAGATACCACACTTACAGTCAGTTGGTTCTGCAGCTGCTTCACTTGTTGTTGTAATGCCTCCAACTGCTGGCTTTGTCTTTTTGGGGCACCGGTCGAGTAGGAGAGCTGAGAAAGACTGTTCAATGCTTCTTTTAATTTGCTGACTTCTTTGGACATTTCATTGATCTAGGGAGGTAAGAAATAGGTTTTCATGAAAAGCTGTGAGGCACACTATATTCTAATGGGTCTCACTGTGGTTTTTTTTGTGACTGAAATTTAAGAAGTGGGAAAATACAAGATGTAAATAAACTCAAGAGACAGAGACATCACATAAGCAAAGGGTTACAATACTTCTCTACCCCCCTCCTGGCATGGTCAATTCAAAATGCACTTCTTGTTCTGAAAGCCAGTAATATTTACAAACAAGTTTTGCATTTAGCACCTTCACAACTACTGCTGCTGAACACAAGACAGAAACATTTCAAACATAGGCCAACTATTCACAGATAGCAAAATACATAGCTTTTTATAAAGCAATTCATAGTGACAGATACATTACTTGCTGGAAAGTTAAGTCATGCAGAGTTTGAGAATATGTAGCAAAATCAGAATATTGTTTTTTTTCTCCCTTCTGATCTTTTGTTTTCTTGTTTCCTCTGGACTATCTTCCTCCTGTAAACCCTACTTCCTTGACTTCAGTTGCCTTAATAGCATGAAACCAACATAAGTAGAACTTAAGAGGCCCACTGAAAAATCATGCATATCTCCACAGGGGAGGGAAACCAACTGTAAGGTTAAACATTATGGAAACTTGTTTGACTGATACCTGAATTTTTAGACTGGTAAATGACTGCAAAAGCTGCCCCACTCTGTGACACTTGAGACAGCACCATCTGCTGTCAGTCATGCACCATCCATTTTATTTTGCAGTCTGAACTCACATACTACCCCTCCACTGCAGTGAACCACTAACCTTTTTATCTTTATCCTCTTCCAGTTTTGATGAGCTTTCAGAATACCTTTTCACTTCTTCTTGAGCTTGGTGGTACTTTTCCTGAAGACTTGTCACCTCCCGTTCCTTTGCTTCAAGCAGAGTATGCATACCTTCTTTCTCTTCTTTCAAGCGCAAAACTTCATTTCTCAGTTGCATAGCATCTAGAGACACTTTTTCCTTCTCTTCAATTGCATCCTTCAGTTTGGATGACAAAACACTAATTTCGCCCTCTAGTGATAACTGGAGCTTTTCATATGTAGCCTTGGGTACCATTGCTTCACTAATTGCAGCTTTTTCTTCCAGCAGTTCCTTCTGTAAGTTTTTTATTTCAATTTCTTTGTTGGTAATCAGTGCTTTGAGCTCATTTATTTCATCCTCCATTTCCTTTACAGTATTTCTGAGTGTATTCATCACCTGAAGGTGTTCAGAAATTGGCAAAGAGTTTTGTTTCTGAGTGTCTAATTGTTGCTTTAGTTCTTCTGCTTCATCTAATACTTTTGTGTACTGGGATTTAATTTCTGATAACTCATTCTCTGCTTTGTATTTCAAAGAATTTGTTACCTGCATCAGTGTCTCATGTTCATCTCTAGGAATGTAGTCCAAAGCAATATCATCTAGAGTTTTTCTCTTCCTGTAGCCTTCAAGCTCTGTTTGTGCTTCTTTGTACAGCTGAGACAATTCACTGAGTTGTCTGTTGAGCTCATCTATCATTCTATGCATTGCATCTTTCTTTTCTCCAGCTTCAGCACTAGATTCCAACTGTGTTTGACTTGTCAGTTTCTCCTGTAGCCTTTTAATTTCCTCTTGCCCTTCTTTGTACCTCTCAATCAGCAATGCTTTCTCTTGATTAATGTTATCAATAACTGAACAATATGAGTTCTTCATTTCCTCACACTCTTCCACAGACAATTTGCTGGCCATATTCTGCTCTCTTTCTTCAAACTTTTCCTGGAGCTCTCTCACTTTCTCTTTCTGTCTTTCACTTTCTTCCAATGCCCTCTTCAATTCTTGCTTAAGCATTTCAACTTCTCCACATGTAACCTTCAACCTACTCAGATCAGAACCGGTTTCTTCACTTTCAGAGGAAATAAGACCCAGTTTCATTTGCCTTTGTACATTCAAAACCTCTTTCACAGTTTCCTCACATTTGTTTTGAGTTTCTTGGAATTTCAGGTTAAGAACAGAACCATTTTCTGAAAAGTCTGTGCTATTTAAACGATCTGTTTCTGGGACTCTAGACTGGACCTGAACTTCTATGTGCTTTCTTTTGGCTTCAGAATTCTCTAATTTCCTCTGCCCATCCTTTATGTCTTCGTGGAGATACCTCATTTTTACTTCACTGGGGCTTGTTACCTTCTCTTGAATTTGGGTGGCATCTACTGTACACTTCAGCTCCTGAGACAAAAACTTATTTTGTGTATCTGTTTGCTCAAACTCTGTTTGGGTTGAATGATAACATTCTATGGTTGAATCCACTTCTTTAGGTGTTCTTTCCTGTGCAAAAAGAAACCCAAACAATGGCACAATAAAAACAAGTACATGATTATATTTTCCTGAATAGAGTAAGCAAGGAAATCTTGCCACATCCTACAGAGACAGGCAATTAAAGCACCATGGAAGAAAGTTTTTGAAAAATTCAAAATCCAGCTGCTCCTGTTTAGTCATCTACAGTGAGAGAAGGCTGTAAGTGCCAAGCTCCTCTGAAAGTCTAGGCTGATCTCCATAAGCTAATAATCAAAGCTATGCGAATTAAAACAATTGTTAATAATGTATTTTAGGATGTGGCTATCATAATAAACAAGGTTATTCAGTAATTAATGGGAAAAGTGAGAAGACCAAAATACTGCTTTAAAATACTTTGGGCATAGTGTTTCCATGATTTTACCACCAACAAGCTCGTTAAATTATCTTCACAGTACCTCTCTTTAAAATGGTAATGAGCTCTTTGTTCTGCTAGCAGATTAAGAGAGCACTAGAACAGCACAAAAATATGCCACCTGTAATTTGTCCTGCAGCTCCTTATTATGCAATGTCAAAGAAGCAATCTTTGCTTGCATCAACAGAAGTAGATCTTGCTGGTCAGCTTCAGAACTCACATCCAATAAACTATCAGCACCTTTGGAGGAAGGAAAAAAAAAAAAAGGATTAAAAAAGCTGAAACAGTAGCTAGTTTTTCATGCTAAATCTTTCAAATTAAACAGTTTGTTCCCATGATCTCCAAGTGTATTGAGCAAGCAAGCTCTTCCTAGGAACTTTTTCCCCAAATATGTGCTAGATTACCCAATAGACAGAGGTGGTTTTGTTGGGAAGCTGCTAGTGAAATTACAAAACATTACTCCAGACATTCATTTTGTGTCACATTCTAAGAGGAAAGGCAGAGAGATTTCTGACCATATTTCAACATTTCACACCACCTAAACCACCTAACCAAATACGAAAATAAGGATTAAGTGTTATTTTATACCTGTTGTGCTGTCACTCAGTCTGTCCTTATTATCTTGATGCAAGGAGCTGAATTCTTCCTGCTGAGACAGCAAAAGAAAATGCTTTCACAGGAAGGATATGTAAAGTTGGACAGTTCACCAAAGAGAAAGATACAGTATATATCTTGCTTGATAAAGCCTAGCAAGTAGGTTTCTTTTAATTCTTGGATCTTGTTTAACTGTAGCATGTGGCCAGTATTTCAAAGCCTGCTAAAGACATTCAAGTTCTGTTGCCCAATTCTCATTAAATATTCATTAAATATGGGCAACGATCTTACAGATAGTTTGAAAGGCTGTAGCTCCTGTCATAAATAATATTATCATGTATTAAAAACAAGCAAAAGAAGTCTTCAATATCATAAGGTAAAGATCATACAGAACACATTCAGCCATTTCCTTGATGCTTTTTGGAGCACTGATCTCAACTTCTTGCATTGCACGATGCCGTGCACTTCACTGGTACTGGGTAATGAGCTCTCCTGGCACTAATACATAATTGCTTTCACAACTATATTCCTAAGTACTAACTAATTTACCTAAGTACTAACTAATTTAGAACTAATCTTATTTACATATTCAGTAAACATTAAGGTGATTCACACCTGCTTTATAAATTACATTCAAATAGATTTGGATTACTTTTTTGTTCCTAAACTTCTACTAATTAATTCACAGGAAACTCTGCAGACCACAAAATAGATTATTAAGCAAAATAGATTATTAAGATAGAACACTTTTCTTCCCTAAGATTATTAAGAACAAAAAATTGATACCTTGCACACTTGATCAGCAAAGAAAGCCTGCCCTTTTCCAGTCACGGGAGTTGAAGTTGATGAGCGTGGAGAGGACAAATCACTAAGCTGCAAAAGATTTTATATAAATAGGTATAAGTACATATGTGTACATACAACTAACTAACACACACCTATATATACACATTAAAGAGTACTTTTCCCTGCACTCACCTAAGTCCTAACTCTAGGTCAGTTTCAAAGAACAGGTTCTAATCATTCAATGCTCTTCTGTCAGTATTACATATGCAATGTAGTAGGTAGCATTCCAGTTTAACATTAAACCTAGCTGTTAAAGTGCATTTACTATATACTTGCATTTACTATGTAAGTATTTACTCTCATATGTATATATGTATCTAATAATATGTACATATATAACTGTAATTAAAATACACATAATTATTTACTTATGGAAGCTGGCAAAACCAAGGCACCTTCAACTTTAGATGTAAGAAGCAATTGTACAGTAAAGTTCGTACAGTTGTCTCTTAGACCATGCTGTATTTCAAGCAATTTTGCTTAGATACCCCACAAACATGTGCTTTCATGGTGTCATTCTAATGGCAGGACAAGCACTCATGGCAAAACAGGTATATAATGTAACAGTGACAGAGAAAATCCAGACCACATCATTCACTTGGTGTTCAAAATGCTTTTCAACCCCTAAAAGCATCTCAAAATTGATCTTTTCTTTACCTGAATAGGACTGATAGGTGGAGGTGGGGCTTTGCGTTTTTTTGGAGTTCCACTTCTTTCTGAACTTAATTTAGAGCCTTGATCATGCTGAAAGTTTCACCAGCCAGAAAAGGTAGGTTTGTTAGTTTGGTTAGTAAAGTCCGAGCAAGTTGTTTTATAAAAAAAACAAAAATAAAATCCCACATTAATATCAACTTTAGCAGCTCATGCAGTGACCTATTTTTTTTTCTATGAAAAAACTACATCTCTACTAACACAAAAATATTAAACATGCCCAACAATAAGAATCTGCCCCCTTGTAATCCATGCTTCAGTGAAAACAAACAAGATTTAGTGAAAAAGCAGAAGCTCACAATAGGTTTAGCACTAGTGATCTTAAATAATTCCATTCATATACAGCCCAGTCATGCCATTCTTAACGGCTATCACCTTTCCTCTCCACCACCTTCTGCCTGAGCTCCCTGAAAAACCCACCACTCCACTCAAGAGAAGGAATGAACATTGCACCCTCACCCACTTTCCAGCCAGCATCAGGTCTACAAGGTTTACTTGCACTCTAAGTTGCGATACTAATGAAAAATGTAAGAACCCTAATTTAATTTCCTAAATCTGCTGGGATTCTTACAGGTGGGGGTGTCCAGTAAGATGTAACTAGGGATAACCCTCAACTACATGTTGTGGAAACAGGGAAATCTTATCTACTGTTTAAAGAGCCCAAAAGCCAAACTCCTGCATTACACACATGAACTGTGATATATCCCTCCTGGCACATGTGCACATACACATGCTTTCCTTTCCTTTTCACACAGGGTGCTGGCTGCTGTTACAGAGAGAAGCTAAGTGAAAAAGTGATGTTCCTGAAACACATTTCTTAATCAAGCAACAAAAATCTTTCACATCATGGAGTAGTCAATGGCAGTGCGTATCACAGTGACATTTACTAGTGATTCTAGTCCTGTCAGTTGCTGGTTTTTTCCTAAATTTTAAGTCCATATTGCCCCGGTACTGTTGAAACCAAAAGGATAAATACCTGCTTTGCTTTTGTTGGTGACTTTGCATCTGTGAAGCAGAAAATAAGTAGAATTAAGAACAGCTGTCAAAACCAAAAAAGTTATTTGCCATTCCTAACCCATCTCTCAGCTCTACTTCACCCCTGTAAATATTTTTGTTTGTTTGTTTGCTTTTGAATTCCTGTCTGAATTCTGAAGAACATACTTTAATTTCTGAATTCCATTTGGTCCATACCATTTCTCTGCTGCTTTTTGGGCTTCAAAAATGTGAAGTATTGTGACAATTCTTATTCTAATATAGTCTCACACCATTCTTGCAAATGAGCTTCGTACTTTAGAAATATATTTTAGTTTGACCATAAAAGCTTCTGTCTGTATTAATTTGTTCTCCAACCCCTCTACTGAGGAGCTATAAGTTCTGCTTACTCTTTCACATAACAGAAAAGGTTCTATTCCAAATTATATTCAAGATTTCATGATGCTGCTACATCAGCTTTCTTTCTCCAAAAGGTCTCTTTTGCTCTGTTCAGTGCTTTATCCCATGCTAAATATTACCATCTGTGGCAAAGACCACATTTTCCTGTTTTTGGGAAGCCTCAGCCAGCCCATCTTGAAGATGGCTTTTGAAACTTTTCAGACTACCTCATGAAGTAATTTTGCTCATTGCTAAACTTATGGGTTAGCCAGTTCAGGAAGTGACAAACTGCAGATCAGTGTCTCTTACATACCCGCATCCTGAGATAACTTCGATGATAGGAGATTCTGGATCCCTGTATTCTCAGAGAGCTTGGAGTAATGCAGGGCATTCTGTCCAAAGACATCTACTAAATTGACATCTGCACCTTTCCTAAGGAAGGCTTCCACCATGTTAAGACTACCAGCTTCACAAGCCATCATCAAAGCAGTTCTGGACAAAACAAACAAAACACACACAGAGTAAGTGTCGAGTGTATTCTTTAAGCAGCAGCTCATTTTTACAGGGAGAAAAAGTGTGACAGTTACTGTGCAGTAAAGTCCAAGATTTTATTGACATGTACTGACACACATATACCTGTTGATTCTGCTTACAAACACCAGCCTGCCCCTCCTCCTCTTCCCCATACGTCCCAGCTGCACCTTCTGCAAAGA
>VWZY01001522.1:272624-282942 GCA_013399075.1 Chloroceryle aenea | reverse complement strand
TCCTTGCTTACTAACAGAGATCTTCAGCCTCAAAACCACAAAAATCTCTTTACCTTCACTTTTGTTTTTCTTATCTTCTTTCAATATTCTTTCTACGTATTTTCTAACCCCTCACTGTCCTCTGCTTCATTTCACAGAGGCTGTATTTCCATATTTTAGCATCTAAACTATTTTGGTTTCTTCTCCTTTTGACTTTAAAACTTGACAGACATTTCCATGGTCAACAACAGACAGAAAGCATTCCAGTGGAACAATATCAAAATCCCCCCAGAGTGAAAAATCCTTTTCCCCAATACCTCTTAACCCATCAACTTCCAAGCCATCCAACCATACAGACAAAACACAAGAAGTTAAGAGAGAATATGCAACCTGCTTGACACCCAATCCTGTTATCAGCAGCCCATGGAAAACCAGGTTTGCCAACCACTGGGACAAGATTGCACAATGTTTATCATTCACAGTGCCTAAAAGGTCTTTAAACTCAAGCACTTCTGTTGATGGCTAGAAGACAGGACAACAGAATAGGAGTGTGATGCAGATTATTAGGAAAAGTGTCAGTACCTAGGAGAAGCAATCTAGAGAGACAAAATTAAAACTTAAAAAAAAATTTAATTTTTACTTTACCTGAAGTAACCTCTTAATGCAATCGGGGTGGCTGTTCTTTGCTGCAAGATGTAAAGCACTGTGCCCTATTTAAATACAAAGCAAATTAAGGATTCCATCATGCCAAAGCACTATGAATAAACTTCTTCAAGACAAAGGCAAAATTTTGAATTATCCACCTTGTTCCTGTCATGGCACATGAAAACTAAGGACACAGAAAATAAAATAAAACTTACATCAAGCAGAATATATTTACAACAGACTGTTGTTTAGGTAGATAAGAGAATAATCTTAATGTCTAGCTTCATATAAAGGAATATCAGAAACATTGTGTCAGACTCTTCCTTGGCAGAAGTCAGTTTAATATCACACATATTAATGTTCTGTCTCTTAAAGAACAATTTTCCTATACTACTCAGTCTCCCTTTTAGAGAGATGTCTGTCAAGTGTCTTCATAATTTCTTCCATTTGGCAGTGAAAAAGAAACGCAGCACCATGAGCAAAACCAGCCAAATTCACTAGCGACCGTTACAACGAATTTGTATCATCCATGCAGTGCATGTAGGAGAGCACTCAGGACACAGGTCTGCTTTGGTTTGAATCTCATTGTTTCCCTTTTCTGTTAATTTAGCATCCATGAGTTCATCTTGAGCTATGCAATACAGCAATTTACTGACTATGGATTTATGATGAAAGACTGTAGTGTCTCTTCTAATTTCATCTTCCAGAGCAACTGAAAAATTAAAGAGGCCAAGATAGCAAAAGAATAAATTATCCACTTAACTAAGAAAAGGACACAACATTTGGTTCCCAATACAGACACAGTCCCTTGTGACAGCAGAATCTCACTTTAAATAAAATGTCTACTACAGACAAGGTTTTCCCTAATGAATACTGAGTTGACACTCTCCGGTGAGAGCAGGAGAGTGTCTAAACAACTAGTAAGTCCTGAGGAAAGATGAAGTGTGAATTCGGAGGAATAGCCTGCATCAGGTACATACATTCTCTTATCATTATGTATGCTAAATGCTATGTAGGCTAAATGCTTCTTCCCGTATCACAGACACTTCTTTATAGAGGCAAATCATTTCCATGTATGACTGAAATTCTCTCAGGCTGCAATTGGTGGCCAAAACAGAACCTGTGAGCTCAACATTGACAGACAATTACTGGAGAGACAGAATGATGACAGCTCATTCGGGTGACTCAGCTAGCCAGAGAAAATGCTGGGCATGGATTCTGCAGGTATGTCAACTGAAATCTGAAAAGAGTTTTCCAGTTTAAAATTTAGCTCCCATTATTCTCGTAATGGAGTAGTAATTAAGGCATAGAACTTTTGAGGGTTGAAACAGCATACTTAATAGCTCTCAGCTGTTTTGGCCTGTATCAGCTACTTTCACTATGTCATAATCCTAAGAAAAGGTCTTACTGCAACTATAAATGCTGACATTTACTGTATTTGGGCAAAAGTTTTTAAGGATTTTAGAATCTGAACTCTATATACAGAAAAGCAAGTATGCCTAAACCTGTAAGCGTACATGGTGCGTGGGGAATAGTGTGGTCAAGCCTATAGTTTCACTCAACACATCACAAACTATGTATTGAGTGTATTATGTTACATGTGTAGGTTCACAGAGACATACCTGCACCATCTTGGGCTGTCACATCTGCGCCATGTGTCACCATGATCCTGAGGCATTCTCCATGTCCTTTTGTAGCTGCCAGGTGAAAACTGGAAGAGAGCATTTACATATCACTTTTCTTTTTTTAAGATGTCCTTCATCTTTCATTCACCAACCAAGCACTGGCAACTTCTCCCCTATTTGTCCCTTAGAACTTTTGGCATATCTCCACTGCCTCCCAAGAACATAATAGCTCTGAAAGGGAGAAAGAATATTAAAAGATTTTTGTAGTCATACTTTTACACAGGCTGCTGTCTCATTAACCCATGCCATATATCTTACGTGCACCTAGTCACACCCAATTTCTAAACTTATGTCCCTAGTGATATAACATATCCCTACAAAATGCCTGGGCTTTGGGCATTAAGGAAGAAAACACTCATAATGATTTACTTTAATCTAGTCATTCTATTCAACGCCAATTTCCCCCTTTCAGTGGACAAAATTTAGTTCCTCTAAAAGGTTATATAAATTATGCTTCTGCACTATCCTTTACAGAGCTCATCTTTTTTTCTGTGTAGAGAGGGAAAACAATCCCTTAGTGTTCATGAATATCACCTGGAGAAATAATATTTGTGACTTTAGGCTAGAGATGAATTTTTCAATTTTCGGTTTTGCTTTTCACCTCAAAAACCTGCTTGTTTGAACACCAGGAAATTGCAATGGTCACCAACCATACCATGGTAGCATCAATTACCAAGATATTATTACAGAACAAACAGAAGAAGTTACAATGAATTCAAGCCTTTTTACAGCTGAAGGTTCATGTTTGACATCCTTGGCACCTCAAGATTCACAGAAACAGTCTTATATGCAAGCTGCTAACTTTATTTTGCTGGGAATAAAAAATTGACAAGCTTTGGAAAACAGAGAAGTCTCTATCTTCCTAACGTGTATCATGCCAACATCAGCAGGTATCAAGATGTGGGCATAGCACAGGCAGACATACTGCTTTCCCTTGGGTCCTACCAGTATCAGCTTGATATACAGGGGTGTTTTCCAGTTGGAGGAATATGAAAAACAGATTCAAGACAAACCACTTCTAATTTCTATTGAATTGCATCTGAAAAGTTGGCATCTTCATCAGCATGCCTCAGATTGAAAAAGCCCATATTCCTGTGATGTTTTCTAGTATCTTTCAAAGCAGATGTTAATTTTGAATATCATGCACCCCTGCATCACAGGTATTTTCCCCTGGAATCTAAAAGGATTGCCAAAAATCATATAGCCACACCAACTACTGTATTTTAAGAGCTTATGTTTTGAACAACTACTTCCTTTAAATGTTAAAACTAATACAGAAAGTTCAGTGTGCTAACCAGGGAAACTGGGAGTAACTGGCAGGAATGCAACAGATATTTCTGGCACATAGTATGTGAACTTCAACACTGTGTTTCTCTAAGCCATAGATTTCTTTGCAGTCTTCTTGAAAACTCAGAAGAGAGAAAGACCTACAGACAGGATCTGGCAAGGCACAGAGTATTAATCAAAACAGGAGAGATCCCGAAAAAGAGTCATCTATCAAGTACAGCAACTATCTCACTTCCTACATGGAGTCCTTCCACACTGGCTGATGCTGATCGCAAATGATCAGGCAGAAAGACAGGCAGTGCTTAAGCTTTGAACCACTCTCTCTTCAATATAAAAATATCCTGTATGATCATCCTCATGCTTACTACTGCCATAAACAAACTGAAGAGTTGACACTTCCCAGAGCATAAGCAGCACTTCTGCTGGCTGTTCTCTAGTGATTCAAAATCAAGACTTAATGTACTTGGTGACCAATGCAAAGTTGTGTAAACATTCTTCTTTATACGAAGAGGTTTCTCAGGCTCTGGGAAAATGGCTGGGGAAAGGACACAAAGGGAGTCTAACAAATTCCAACACCTCTAACTTAGCCAGCATAACATAACAGCAAATAGCCAAACATGTTCAGATACATTTGTGTAGACACACAACAAAAGTTACTTAAATATTAAGATAGCTGTTAAGCATGCATTTGGCTCATTTATATTTGACAATGTTAATAAGAATAATAAATACCTGAATAATAATAAATTGGCTAAATCTGGGAAGCTGAGGTTTTATAAACAGACTATGTAGGATGGTGCCAAGTACAACATGACTACACATGTTGAAAAGAAGTTTTATTTAGGTAAAATCAGACTGCAAAGAAAGCATCAAAGAGAGAAAAAAAACTTAACCCCATTCAGGTTACACACCTTTGAACACATCAGTCCCACCAACATAAACAATTCCTATGGCAGTTCTCAATAAGCTGTCACACACGCAGATGCTTTGTTCCACACGGCCAAAAATATTTTCAAGTAAGGAATGCCTGATTAAAAATATTTCTTCTCCCAAGTTGATGGGATGAAAGAAATATTACCTATAAGCAGATCAGGTGGTGAAAAAGATGAGAAAATGTGTATGAAGGATGTAAAGATCTAATGAGAACAAAAATGTAGAAGCTATGTGGAGAGTCCCCTGAAAAGAGATGATGGTAAGGTTTAACGCTCAGTCATTTATACAGTGACCTAAGCCAAATAGCACTGGGTTGCTACAGCTCCCTCCCAGATTCTTGCTGTGTGCCCCCTTCCAATGTCCTTGTACTGCTACCATCTCTCTCAAATAGGCCTGTAGTGCAATGTTTTTCCTTAGTAACCTATAAGCAATTGGGAGGGCAATGGGGATCATGGTTAGTTAGCTGTGGGTCTGGCACACTGAACTGGTTTACCAGAAAATCATCCCTGCTCAAAAAAGAGAAGAGATTGATACCAAACTACAACAAACCTATTACAGTCATATTTAAATCAGAGTATTTACAGAGTGCTGGGCAAAAATTACCCCTTGAGGAGTTAACTGATTTTAAAGTTTATCAGCCCCTGCNAGGGGCTGCGGGAGATTTTACCCCCTCTCTCCTGCTTAGCACCAGCCACTGCAAAGTGAAATAATACACACAGCCTGTGTTCTCCTATCTTTTATTTAAACATAAGATTGGCATCTGCCCTTCCCCAATACAAAACCTCTGGCAAATTACTACGTGCCACTTCTGTGTTAGCATATATTCTGGAACCGTTTAAAGGCAAAAAAACCCATGATCACCACAAAAAAAACCAAACCAAACAAAACAAAACAAAACAAACAAACAAACAAACAAAACAACCAACAAACACAAAACCAAAAAAACCACCACCACCACCTAAAAACCCATTAAAACAGAATGAATATAAAAAATCCCACACAATTTTCATATAAAGTTTCCAGCTTTACCTCATAGCATAAAAAGTCTTGTTTCAATCATGCACACCTCAAGGTATAGGATATTGATATAAGGCAAGCCTGCTGAATGGCTGTTTTCTTAACAGAAAGAAGCAATTGCCTCATCCAACACCGGAGCTGGCAAGATTCAGACTCCTGATTTTAGCCTTCAAACTTCAGCAAAAAAATCCACCCAGCTGCTCTTCAGAGAAATTTCTGGGATCCCCAGAAGCTTTATAGTTTTCATTCTCAGGTTGTGTTCCAGCAGTTCCATTTTCATACAGTTTTCTTTGGCAAACTCTATTACCACATTAACACAAATTCCCACTTCAAGTCTGAAACATACAGACTTTTATTCCATATACCATTAATTGCAAACATAACTGGTCACAATTTAGATTTGTCATATGAAGTTTCTTGCAGAGAGCCCATTTTTAAAACCCCTCAATAACTAACGTCAGCAAATTGCAACAAAGATTCTGCCAAGGGCAAGCTTCAGGGCACTCCTAGGTGTTGACAGAAAGTCTGAAGTTTTGAAATATTCTTATTTTTGGTGTTCTAGGGTAGGAAAAAGGACAAAGTACAACAAACAATAAAGTGTCAAAAACCTTAAAGAGACAAGAAATGAGAGCAGTGTTGCCAAATTCAGAAGAATGGAGGAAGGCAGAGGATAAGGGAAGATTCCTTCTGAAAGTTTCTTTAAAAACACATCCCACATCTAAAGCCCAAAAGGGTTCACAGTTAGCTTCTCAATATATATGTGCCTTCTGGAAAAAACATCTTTTTAGAATGAGGTGAAATCCCTGAGGATGCCATGGATATGCCCAGACCAATAAAACTTCCTTCCTGAGTTAGGTAAAACCAGCTAGCCATCTGCTGCACTTTTTTCCAAGGTCAAAATAGAGTTCAAAGTTAAAATTAAGCCCAACAATGAGAGCAATGGCTATCATCTCCCTCAACCTTCATCTTCCAACACAACCCACTTGGTATTGCTGCTTATGGACCAGAAAATGTTATTAACCACCTTAGTACATGAGAAGCCATGAAATTAGAGCAAGGAAATCCCAAACCATGTTAGCATAACAAGAGGCTAGGAAAAGGCTGAGAATGACTAAGAGTTAGTCTAAAGAAAATATTTTTGTTGCATGAAAAATCCATCAAGGTTTAACAGCTGTATACAGTGCTCCAAGAACTGAAAAGCATGGATATCCTTATGCAATGTGAGTGACATTAAAAAGGATAGCTCAGGGTTATGTGCTGTCTTTGAAGTTTCAGTGATTTTTAGAATTAAAATGCTCCAGACCTCTTCAGTTTTGAAGCAACAGCAATGTGGCCTGGTGGCAGGAAAGCCCATGGCTTCCTGGGGTGTATTAGATAGGGTGTGGTTAGTAAGTTAAGAGAAGTTCTTCTCTCTTCTACTCTGCCCTGGAGATNAAACAAACAAACAAACACACACAGTAGAAGTAGATATAGAAGACTCCTGTTTAGCAAGGGAGGGTCTTGAAACAAAGAAGCCTGTAGATGTTCATTTTAGCAGAGAGTAATTCTTTACAAGCTACATAAACTTTCCCGAAATATTTGAGGCAAAAGCTGCAGATTTCCAAACACTGGAGTTCTCACCATCTGGAAGCCTTAAGCAGTGGTGCAATTTACTTGCATCTTCCATGAATAAACTTCCCTTGATATGAAAGCAAACAACTTTTCCTCCCACTTCCTGGTTGTGCAATGACTTAGGCAAACAAAAACAAACATGTAAGGCTTGATTTGGAGCAAGGGCCACACTGAAGGTTAGGTTCTCATTCAGCCTAAAATCCCATTAGAACATACATAATTTTTCCTTCACAATAGACAAGCCTGTTAAAGTCACTTAGAGCCACATCTTGATACCCCGAGCATGAACTGATTTGCGACAGATTTCCTTTATTGCTATAAAACTTTTCTGTCCTTCATAAGGGGAGGAATGGTCTTCTGTTATTGTCTCCAGACTTTTCAGTGCAGCAGAGGAGCAGCTACCCTTCCCAGTGGTACTATCACTGGATCCAGAAATGAAGCAAGACAGCATTTGAGACCCATCTCTGCAGCAGCTGATAAAGATCTGTTGACTGGCATTGTTTTTTCCTACTAGGAATGTGCAGGTCTTATAACTACTCAGTCCTTAACAAGATACCATAAACAATTACATTCTTTGAGAAAAACACGAAATCCAGTAGGAGTAAACAGGCCTTGAGATTAAGAGTGAACATGCAGCAACATTTCATCAGATTCAGGGGCAAGCAAAGACCAGCTACAAGACTAACACCTCTAAGTTCTGTCAGGATCTCAAGTTTACTGTACAGAAATGTTACTATAACAACATTTTTAAATGCATTGCTAGAGAGATGCTTTTCATGCATGCTCAGTGACTGAACAGAGTGGACAGCTGTGTATGACATCCCTGAAATAGTTTTAAACATCTGATTTCTTACAGATAGGAGATGTCAGCTGGTGAAGCACTTAAAACTGTCTGAAACAAGCCCATCCCTTATTCAGGGCACAGGACCTTTCCCATGTTTTGGTTATAAAGTTGAGATAGCAAGGGAATGGCAACTTCTTCAGTCAGCATATGACAGACAAACTAAGAGTTCAGATAAAGCTGGTCTTTGCTAAAAGACTGAGAGAGAACGAATGTTTCCAGAAATTATTTAAATGCCAGGCAGTAACTCAAACAGAAAAGAGATGCAATTTTTTACTACTTAGCTCACAATCATTTCACCACGGGTAGAAGAACAGAATTAATCCACATTTAGAGGTTAGACTTGTAAAAATGGAGCTAATTGAGCTTGCTGAGGTGGTGGTAGCAGTAAGGCATGGGTCTGCTGTTTCCAGGTTCTCTGCTTAAACATTTGCACAGCTATATCCTGCAAAACTAAGCATAATCCTCTTACTGAATATTATTTTGACAGCTGTTTTAAAACAACTGGGTGGTCCATGTCTAGGGAAAATGCCACAAAAGCATAGTGGAACATGATAAAACAAGAAAAAAAGAAATAAGAATTCTTAATTTAAGACAGTAACCTTCCAGCTAGGAAATTTTCATCTGCAACAAGAAAAAAAAGAGCAGAAAAAAATTACACCCAATCTGGGGGTGTAAATCTGTGTTTGGCAAGATCATACTTCAGAATTTTTCAGGGCAGAATTTGGTATTCCCTCTAATAGAGATTCTCTCCAGGGCCTGAACACAGTCTAACACATTACTTACCAAAATCCAAAGCAAATAAAGAACATGGTTGAATTACAGATGCTAACTGAATATTGTATCTGCTGTTTTCTATTATGACAAACAGGAAAAAAGTCAAACTTATATGCAAGAGTATAATACTATTGTTCTCTGCCATTTTAATCCGAGTACTCTAAAAATATTTTAAGTGCAGGAATGTTTGATATTCACTATGAACTCACATACACTCATTATCAAGGTTTATTTTGAGTAAAAACATCCCTCACCAAGGCAGATCATTCTTCATTTTCTAATGTACGTGAACTCTTTGCTGACTTAAAAAGTCTGACTCGTCTGCCAACAGTTTGATGATTTATAGGTTCCCAGCTGACCAATACCTTCACAAAACCAAACCAAACTGATAAAATAAAGATACAGAGATGTTTGGGGTCTTTGTAATGCTGACTAAAAAAACACAGAAATGGAAGTTACTCAAGCTTTGCTGCTACCAGATCAGACAGGAAAGTAATTTGACAACTATCTCAGTCAGAAAGAGACCCACTGATAACCCGGATGATTTTCTGCACTGACTTGACCTTTGACACATTTCAGATGCAGCACCTGGCTTAAGTGTCTATGATCTTTCAAAGTCTCAGTTCTCACTTCAGCAAAAATAACAACAGCAAAAATAAATATATTGGATGATATCTGGCTTTTGACTGTTTTCCACCACAGGCTGGATGGCTGAAGAGCCAGAGTGCCTGAGACCTGACCTGGAGGAGAAAGGGCCACAAGTACCACTACAGCAGCATATTCTGTGCATGCAGGAAGTGCCTGCTGTCACTCTAGTGTGGTCACCTCCTGCATGTAGCATGAAGACCAGTAATTAGGAAAGGACACTGTACTTTTCTGTGAATGTTTTCTGGTTTTATCAGCATAAAAACAATGCTGAAAGTAAATATTTTAAACAAAACAGTGTTTTGACACATCCTTAATCTAATTCACAGAAAAAGTATCACCTTCAGTTTGAAAGACTATGAAATTCTCAGAATGGTCCTAAAACTGAACTGCCTTCCTTTGCCAACCCAGACGTTGCTCTCAGCAAAGCAGTAACTGTCTGTTTCAACAAGGTTTATGCTTCTGTGATCAGCAAATTCCTGGTTCTGCTTCTTCCTTGCACGAGTACAGGTAGGTAGGCACTTGTTGGACATCTACAGGCTTTTTAATAAGAGACATAGCTTTGTACTACACACATTTCATCTCCTCCTAAGAATAACTGTAATAAAGGTGGCTTTTCATTAAATGCCGGCAGTCCATACCATGATCCTGTCACACACATTCATGCAGCCACAAGTTTAGAAAAAAAACAGTTTTGGAAAAACAGTTATGTGATACACAGTTTATTTTTCAAACCAGAGTTGGTACCATTACAAACTAAAAAAAATTAAGTGTTCTGAGTTTTGAGACATACAGTCAATGAGTCGCTATGAGCAACTTCTGCAGTGCAGGAAGGTTAGGATTTTGAGAAACTGACATGGACTTATATGGATTTACTAGGGGCTGCGGGAGATTTTAC